>CM074719.1:547933066-548400566 GCA_037306005.1 Rhinophrynus dorsalis | reverse complement strand
TCAACACCCCATCCACCAAATTCATGTGCGATAAGTACCAAAGAAAAAATAACCTAAGAGGGCAAGAAGAAAAGGAAGCTCCTTAGACTAAGACCCTAAAAGGACTCCTCTGCCCAGGGAAGGAAATCCAGATACGACTCATACCTGGAGAAAAACACCTTTGTTCCACATGGACTAAAGAGTAAAGGATTTAAGGGCAAGTACACCAAAATCCTATTTTTTCTTACATCCTATATGTAACACAGGAACCATGTGGATTCACCAAAGCATCTAAAAGATTACAGGGAGGGAAAATAGAAAAACTCTTCCCCCAGGATACAAGTATTCCACAGGATTAAGCTGGACATATGTAACCTCAGATGTCAACGGATATCAAACTAGCACAACAAACCAAACGAGAGAAAACAGGGGTCAAACTACTGAACAAAAACGTGGCACCAGATGTAAGAGGGAGACGAGCACTTACACAGGAAAAACTGGCTGAAGTACCTTCCAGCCAAAGTTGGCCTCAGTTGAGGCCAGAACATTGACACTGTAGTGTTTGGTAATGATGTGGAAGGATGACTACATACCAGCCTTACACAGCTGTTCAGCAGAGGACTGGTTTTTGAAGGCCCATGAAGTACCCATAGAACAGGTGAAGTGTTAGGTGACTGAGAGGGACAGGTTCCTTCCTGATAACCAGGCATATGATAGCTTTGATAAAAGAGGCAATTGTGATCTTGGATGCTTCCTGATCTGCCTCAGGCCCCTCAGGGTGACAAAAAGGGAATCAGCCTTTAAGAAGTACATAATACTTAAGGCATCACACTACATTCATCAGATGGAGATCTCTCTGTTTGGATGAGGGGCAGAACAAAAAAGTAGGCAATATGATCTATTGATGTGAAAATCTGAGCGGTACAAAGTGCAACAAAGCAATCCCCCTAACAGAGACAATGGCCAAAAGGAACGGCATGTGTGGTATCCCAAAATGAAGGGAAGGCATGAGCCACCACTTATACAAAAGGTCTTGACGTCCTAGAGAAGGACAGAAAGAGCTCAGTACCTTAACAGAGCACAGACTAAGGCAGTTGTTAAGACGATTTTTAAGAAAGGCAAAGACTGTGGGGAGATGGAAAGTCTGGGCGGACATCTTTGTCAACACACCAGTAATGAAAGATAGACCAAATTCTATAGTATGCCTTCAAGGAGACAGGTTTCCTGGCATGGAAACAGTAAATATGACCTCAGCTGAGAACTCCTTTCTTCACAGAATAGTGGTCTCAAGAGCCATACAGTCAAAGCAAGCCTCTCCATATCCTTGTACCAGATAGAACCCTGGAGAAGGAGATACTGTCTTAAGGAAAGACAGAATGGCTTCTGAATCGACAGATTTACGTCTATACACTAGGCCACAATGGAGTAGTCAGGATGACTAGAGCATTCTCCATTCTGATTTTCTGCTCCCATAAAGGGCATTACAGTGAACTGGTTGTCACTGCATACGAAAGCAAAACAAGGGAATATGTGGTCTAGGTGAATCGGGACGTGCAAATAGACCTCCTGAAGATACATGGAGGCCAGGAACTTCCCCATGGGCACAATGCTGAGATGACAGAGGGCAAAGATTTTACCTTGAAGCATGTAGCAACCAAATATTGGTTAAAACATTTCAAGTCTAGAATAGGCCACCAGCTGCCTTCCTTTTTGGGAACCAAACAGGCTGGAATAGAAATCTGAAAAATGGTCTTGGGCTGGGAGCAGTATTAGGACCTGCTTGTCCAGCAGAGTAAAGACAGAGTCTAAAGATATGCACTCACTCTGAGGTACTCTCCCAAAACCACCCACAAAACCCACTAGTCCATTACTGAGAATGCCAAGGAGTGTTAAAGGCAGAAATGACCCCCTACATGCAACAATGGACCACAACTCCACAAATGCGGAGTATGGCTTTTTAGACTTGGATTTTACACAAGATTTCTTGTTCTGCCAAGTCTGTCTGGGCTTTGCGTTAGGGTGCCCTTCAGAGTCCAGAGGGATTTGAGCAAACAAAATCCATGCACAGTCCTTGCCTGAAAGGACCACTTAAGAGAATATCTGTGGCAAGAGGGTACTCTTTCCACCACTGGTTTCAATAACGAACTGCTTCAAGTCAGGACCAAATAAGGTCTTACCCTGAAATTGCAAGGAAACCACCGACTCCTTGGAAGATTGGTCCATGGACCAAATCTTGAGCAACAGAGAAGGCTACAGACTTGCCCGATAACCTAGCTGCATTACGGAAGCTAATAAATATACTAGCTTCCATAATGTTAGCGAACATAATTAGAAGATCATCTCTAGGATTCTCAGAAGACTTCTCTCCCCAGTACACTGTAGCCCTGTTGACCCACGAGGAGGCAAAAATAGGCCTCATCGCTGCCCCCGTAACCGCTAAGTTGGCCTTAAGAAGAGGAAAGTCGCTTATTGGGCTGGTCCTTCAGGCCAGTGGAAGAGCTGTATTTATCGCTAGGAGTGAAATATGAGGGGGGGTTTAACCGATGAGGGAGAGGACCGCTATGTACTAGCACCTCAGCAGTGAAAGGATATAGCTTAGCCCCATTTATCGAGGAAAAAAATCTCTCATCAGGAGTTTTCCATTCTTCCAGGAGAATTTGATCAAGGGTGTTAATAAGCGGAAACACAGGAGAGTCTTTCTTACTCTCCTGGAAAATATCCAGAGAACCCCTCAAAAATTAGGACAGGGTCAGTTTCATAGAATCTCCAAAGGAGAAGGAAGAGTGCATATTCTCCTCTTCTGAGTCCACGCCCTCATGTCCCAATCACCCGAGTATGCCTCCTTAATGGTAGGCAACGGTTTCCAAGAATGGAGAACCCTAGGAATGGAAGAAAGAACAGATGTCACAGAGATCGTCAGGTTTTTAAACCCAAGCAGATTCTTGGCCAGTGTTGGATGGCTCCAGAAGAGTAGTAGCAGCCACAGTACATTAGGTACATAGGGACCCAGAATATTCCCTTGCAAGCCCAGCATGGCATGAGACATCATGAGAAAGGAGGGTAAGACAAGTTCCTGAATCCTTGTTTTTTTATTTCCTTGTGTCCCTTTGGATTATGTCCAGAGAAACTGTATAAAGCTAGTAAAAAGTATCCTCCCAGTTTATTGCAAAGCCCTAAACTGGAGGAGGAGAGCAGGAAAGTTAGCCTATGCATATGATAAGTAATGGAGTAGTAAGATGCAAGAAGTGGATCACTGATGGCAACAGTTCTTCAGAGAAACCGTTCCATCATTCAGAAGTTTGAATGTTTATAACTTTTGAATAACTACTGGCAGTGGGAATACCCATATTTTACTCGGCAGAAAAAGTTCTATAATACAAGCTTCATAAATAAAAAAAAAAGTTTATTGCTCTTTAAGAATAGTTAAGGTTGGCACTACATCTGAAAATTGGAATACGTTATTTATAGGTTTGTCATATGTGTCAAATTGTACAGCAGCAAATGTTTTTCAATAAAGCGGTTATCAACTGGTTACATTTTAGATATTCTATTGCATTTTCTAATTTTGAGATGTATACTTCCTACAACCTCTGCCTTATATTTTTAGATCCCAACTGTCACAGATTTAAAATAGCCCAATTTCTTATCATACATTAGAACCACTGAGGATCAGAGGGATGTGCTTCTCAATGTGTTGTTCCCGCTGCGGGACATCTATGGGTTTATAGGGGCAGTAAGGTATACAAAGGCAGTGGCCTTGTAACTAATGGAGGTAGTCTAGTTCCCCTAGCTTAAAATGCTCACTTCCACACACCCATCTCCATGCTCTTTTTATTTACCTTCCATCCTACTCCTTTTAATGTTGTCCTAGGAGGAACTGCACCTTTAAATTGACCAACATAGTTTCTATACAATAAATGAAAATGAGGTACTTAAACATCCAGACATCTAATTCCACATCTTTTTAAACAATTTTGCATAATTTAAAAACATTCTTGCCACTAAATCTTACCGTCACCATTACTGGAATCGATATCTTGAGATCTTCTTTTACAAACAAGCTCCACAACCGCATGGCAACAGGCAAACAGCATAAAGTCACTTTGAAATTTCGGAAACACTGACTTTGCAGTAATAATAAAGTCAAATGCGTCAGATACTAGCAGATAATCACTTCGTCTCTACACTCCTCAAAACATTTTTATAAAGAGATTTGAATTTGAACCTTACTTAAGGATCATTTTGCATATCCTAGATCAGTGTTTCCCAATCATCACTTGTCGCTGGACCCATATTAGTCCCTAGAAATATCAGTGCTAGTTTATGGAATTCTGTATATAGTGCTGTGCTTCAAAATACATAAATGACTCGAACCTTAACATAGTTTTTTTTGTAAGTTTAGAGCTGTAACCAAGGCAGTCACTGAATTCAAAAATAGCTGAGAAACACTGCCCTAGAGTAATGATATTATATTACTATATTAAAAACAAAATGCATGTGCTACACATACAAACACAAGTTAAAATTCTGCAGCAAGAAAAATAGCAATTTCAAGTACATTTATCAACCATTGAAGAACAAAAATGGCATGGATGTTAAGACTTAAAATTATACAGTTCTAGGTTTTCTCCCATTAAGTAATACTGTTCAAAGACTATATATGAAAGTCTCTTGTCCAAACACTACAATTCTTCTTAATGACAGTCAAATTTATTTTTGACAGTTTCAAAATAACCTAAAGGTTGAATTACTCATTTTTCAAATTTGTTTTCGAGTTACTTATCTGTGTGTGTGTATTTCAAGGCAAATTTATAACAATTTCTGAATCTGTGCTTGAAGTAGGTCCACAAGATTCCACTATAACTCATATTCCCTACTCCTCTCCCATCTTCTTCCTGATGTCTATTCTGCTGTTCTAAGTGGAGAGAGAGGCCCAGTGGACCTCCCCTCTCCAGTACATTAAAATGTTTATTTTAAATCAGATGTAGAGAGGAAACGTTAGTGGCTGTAGGCTGCTACACATGCTGAAAGAGGTCTCTCTTTCATTTGCTGTCTTAAAGGAATAATATAATAGTCATAATAATCCCCAACAACTTACCTTACTATGGAGATAAAATCAAAATGACCACTATAAAATCTGCCCCTTCACCTCTTGCAAGCAGGAATCCTGGACACCAAACATCACCCACTGGACCCCCCACCCCTTCCCAGTAGGCAGAGTGCATGAGTCTACAGAATTCTGCAGTGAGTGGAGCTTGGGATTGGAGATTTTCCAGAAAGTCATGATTCATCTACATATATAGGACAAGATTTCTTTAGTTAAACATGTTAAAGGAATACAAGAAACCCCATGACCCCCCCCTCTTTCTGGTTGACAGTAGGTAAATCCATGGCCTTGTGACCACAGTAAAAAATGTATCAGGCAAGCTTTACTCAACGTGATCAATGACATGCTCTGGAAAGGAAGAGATTGGAATCTATGAATCATGCCTGTCCCTGTGAAAAGGCTAAAGTGCACACACACAGACATTACCCCCCCACACCACCACCACATTCCAACACATACACACTCCCAGACACACACAACTCTCTGACATGCACCCCACTCCCATTCAGACGCACATTCGTTCCAACACCCCCACCCCGACACATACCTATGCACTCATCAGTCCCGACACACGCACATATAATATATGCACACACGTGCACTCACCCCGACACACACCTATACACTCATCTGTCCCGACACACGCACATATAATATATAAACAGACACACACACACATCCTTCTCAGACACATGCATCCACCCAACTAGAGAAAACTCACACACTCCCAACTACACCTGAAGAACCTCTCTCTCCAAACTAGCTTCAGCTGAGACAGGAAACACCAATCGCTTTGGTGGAGTGAGCAGTTATCCTAAAAGGTATGGACTCTTCTTAATGACACAAGCCTGGTCCAAGAAGCCACAGTTACTTTTTTACACTGCTCAGCCTGCATATGGGGCCTGAAAGAGAATATAAATCATATTTATAAAAAGGTTTAGTGCGATGAACATTGTACTTAAGACTCCCAACTATGTCCAAGCAGAGAAGGTCCTGTTTTCATCTATTAGACAGAGCAGGACAAAGAGAAAAAACAATGTCCTGATTAAAATGAAAATCAGAACTACCTCGGGAAAAAAGCTCAAGGCAGGCCCACAGAATAGCTATCTTCATGGAATATCAGAAAGGGGTTCTACAAAAAGCCTGTAGATCAGCCACATGCCAGATAAATGCAATTGCTAGAAGGAAACCTGTCATCAGGGTCAAGAAATGAGAAACAAGGAAGCCAGAGGATTAAAGGGAAGCCTGTGGAAAAATGCAAGGACTAATTGTAGATGCAGTGGGATCACTAAAGATTGAGTAGACAAGTGACATCCACTTCATAAGAGAGTATTCAGCAACAAAGCAATAAGCGTGTGGAAGAAAAATCACAAAGCAGAGATCTTGACCTTGAACCAAAATAAAGCCCCTTGTGAAAGTTGACCTGGAGAAAAGAGAACACTAAAGGAAGAACAAAAAGATGCAAGCCATGTTCTTTATACCACTTGGACAATGATAAAATCCTAAAATAAAAGTTACAAAAGACAAGCATATTAAATATGGTCATGATAACTTGTTCTGAGAAACCCTTTTGTCTCGGTTTATGTTTCAAGAGTCAACCATAAACAAAGCGCCTCTGTCTGAATAACACAGAGGACATTGAGACAAATGGTCTAGAAAAAAAAGAGAAAGACTACATGGCTCACTTGCTAACAAACTCATAAGACCTGGGAACCATCCATTGCTCCTTATTAGCCTCACAATCAGGATTACATGCTCCTGGTCCATCCTGACTTTTCACAATACCCTGGGAAGAAGGGGCATAATAGGCCATAGTAAAATACCACAATGTGCATCACAACAACTGCCAAGGCCAGAGGATACTTGGACCTGAAGCAAAACTGGGGTACCCTGGGGTCCATGACCTTATATTCCCATTCCACTGGCTCTAAGAGTTGATGCTTGAGACAGTCTGCCATATTTCTACCTTGCAATGTGAATTGCCAAGAAGGCTGGAACATGAACTGCTTGAACAAGAGAATCAAGCAAACCTCAGACCATGCAGCTACCTCCTTTGCATTTAACCACCATTGTATTATTGACTGAATCAGAAGAGGGAAGCTAAGTAACTGGGACCAATACTAAAGAGCTAGACAAAATCAGCCAGTTACATCAAGTTCATCTAAAGCTGGATCTTGTGGCAGGGCCAGATGTTCTATGGCACCTGCAGGTTGAAGGAGGACTTCCAACAAAATGGCATCCATTAGCTCAATGGAACTGTTCACTATGATAAACTGGAGATATGTTAGGTGGGTTTGTAGACCCCAACAGAGCAGATCCACCCTTGTCTCAGAAGAGAATGTATATTGCACATTGAATTGCTGTCTGGAGCAATACCATGGAACATTCAACTGCAGGAACCTTACGTGAAATTGGGCAACCAGTACTGTTCCTAATGCAGATACCAGACCAGCAAACTCAAAACTCATGCAGTCTCACACCGGCAGACAGGCTAGCCCAAACGTGAGATAGGCAGGAACAATTGAACCTTGTCCTCCTGGCAGGAAGACTTATCCATGAAAGATGCTGAATGTCACGCCGATAACAACCAGAGATTGGAACTGGCACACAAAGAGGGTTCCCACAAAGTTTATTATTACACAGTCATGTTAATCTGGAAGAGACATCCAAGTCTGAAGGTTGGAACACAAGATCTTCGCGAAAGGCACCTTAAACGGGAGATTGTAGAGAAACAAAGTGGAATGGAGGTCAGACCAAAGGGAAGGTCTTTAATAGCAAATTGTGTTCCTGAAGAGCAAAGCAGAGGAATCAGATATTGCACATAAATAGGCATGAGAAGAAGGGAAAAATGTCTCCTGGACACAGAGAGGAAATAGCGAAATGCTGAGATACCAATAAGAATCTTGCTAGATATGTTTAAGGCCTAGTACCAGGTGACAAGCCTAGCCTTCAAGGATTATGAAAACGTTGAAATTGAACTGTAGAAACCTAGCTGTAAAGGGAACCATGAAAGTCTATCCAGCTGGAGCTGATGAGTTGAGAACTCTTGACATGAAGTGGTGAGAAAGAAGGTCCTTGAAAGCTAAGGGATGACCCTCTGAAAGAAGAACTACTAACCATGGATCCACCACTGGATCAACCTGGCAGAAATGCCAGTTGCCTTACAGTTTCCAAAGGCGGTTCAGGATGCAATGAGCCATTTCTGAGGAAGACTTAGCGGTAGAGAGGTACTGAGCAGGTTTCTCCCCGCACCAAGTTCCAGGAGGAGATGAAATGGCATTGGCTTGAGGAACAGGCAGGAGCAACGGTCGCTCGAGATTAACGGTGGGAGAAATAAAATTAAGAAATGGATGCTTGGGGAACAGGGAAGTCTGCACCCAGTAGCACTAACTTATCCAATCTTGGGCCCAAGAGTTGATTGCCCTCAAATGGCAAGGGGTTAAGGGCTTCTGAAAATCAGGCCAGACAGTCCCAGGGAGAGGGTATGTCGCCATCAGTGTGCGTGGGTGATTCACAAAGAAAATTAATAGAATCTAAGGCTGTCTAATGGATGCAAATATTAGCTTTGTGAATCCTGGAGATCCTATAGATAAGATCCCCCCACCACCACCACCAAGAAGACTCCATGGAGTGCTTTCATAAAATGATTGCCTCAAACACCATGGGCCTTGTCACCAGAGTGTAGCACCCTAGGGCTGTGATCCAGGATGTGGCAGTGACTGTAATGTACATGTTGGGGAGTGAATCCAAGCATATCCTCTGATTAAAGGGATAGTAATACTTCGTTTTATCTTTATTTTATTTTGTAGGCATTAAAAAAACATGAAGAATGATATAAGTCTTATCTCTCAAACCTTTATGGTTTATGAGATATTCACAAGCAAAGTTCCCCCCCCTCCCGCTCCTTTTACCTAGTGTAAGCAATCTCTTCTCAGATGTGGAATGCAGTCTATAGACCAGACAGATAACAGAAGGGGACACTCTTATTCCTATGAAAACAATGAAATCCCAGCCCCCCTTGACAAGCTTTTCAGGTTTTTCCCTTATCTTAATTGAAGATTGTCTCTCTCTGCAGTCTACCTGGGCACCTCCCTTCTTCTCTGGCTGAGCAGTGTTACATCAGTAAAAGGGGCGGGAGGGGGACACTGTCATTGAATTACTCTGGAACTACAACTCTGACAGAATTGAAATAACACACTCCAAAGTTCAAATATTATGATGATTAATTAGAGCTGCTTTTATTATGAAACATTACTATCCCTTTAAAAAAGCAGATGCATCAGCCCCCAGTACAGCAGACTGTTGTAACAGGTTAAAACATAGGGGGATTGATGAGAAGTACAATCACCATACAGAAATGGGAGGGGGGGAGGAACGGAAGAAGGTGAAAGATGCCTAGATAGATTGGCCTATTCAGTAACCTCCAGTCCTCAAACATAATCTGTCCAAGAAAGAAAAAAAAAAAAAAAATTAAAAAAACACGAGACCCACATCCCTTTGCCATATCTGGAGTGACCATCCCGCCTGACACCACCCAAATCAGTCGACAGACTCATGGTGTTCTTCTCAAGGGGATGGCCATGGGAAAAATGAAAATCATCCTTGCCTTCATCCCTCAAGCCATTCCTTGGGTAAGGAATGCTCCCCAGAATAGCAGCATAATTCCAATCCCGAGGATGGACTCCCCTATAATGAAGGAACAGGGGGACCCAAAGCTACATGATCCAGGAAAGAGACAGATGTGGCTCTGAAAAACTGTCAAAGTGAGAGAATGGTCTAGCTCACACAAGCACCTGATCAGAGAGATTGGGCCCCTGAGTGAACTGAATAGGGGCCAAATCACAAAAAAGGAACAGTTAGCCTGATTGACTCGCAAGGAGACTGGCATTAAGGGACTGATAAGAGACCAATGCGGAGGGGAATAAATAAATAATTAATAATAATTAATAATTTAATAATAAATAATTTCAAGTGATCTTGGGCTTCACCATGTTCCCTCTGACAGGGCACACAGAGGCAACCAAAAAAAAAAAAAAACAAACATGTGAGGGAGGCAGAAAAATAATTAACATACCCGCATAATTGAGGGGGCTAGAAAGCTCCCCATGAGTCAGTCTGCACCCCGGAAACCTTAAGGCTGCTGAAAAGACTTGGTGTGCAGAAGGAAGGGGAAGAAAGACACTCCATTTCTTCCTGTCTCTAAAGCCCAGAAAAATAGACTTTAGATGATTAAAATCAGAACTGGCATGATGTCTCTCCAGCCACCAACCCTGTTGACGGAGGAGACTCCAAACTTAGGATGCTCAGTGAGAGAGAAGCCCCACAACATCATGCCAGCCCTGTGGTCCAAAGTCCATGCACAGCCAAATCAAATGAAGTACCAGCAGCCAGAGCTGCCATTATAAAGATGGTGGACACGTGAGCCAACCCTTAAGGGTGACAAGGCAGACAACTTAACATGTCCATGTCCCAAAAACTTGTCCCTCAAGCACAAAGAGACAAATAACAATGAGGGGACAAAAGTAAATGAAAATAAATTTAAAATTAAGTAAAAAAAATAAACAGTAGGAAATAAGCCATGCACCACATATGTGATTATGGCCAACAGACAAATACAATTTATGCATACTCACAAATCCTGCATCTGTGAATCTTCTCTCTCTTCTGGCTCCTCAGACAGTAGGCAAGAGGGACTTCCAAAGGTTTGATCAGAAACTTTTGCTGAGTGGGGACTTAATTGGGTCTGGGAGGGAGTGTCCTCCTCTACAGAGCTTAAGTTTTCTAGGGCTCTACCCCCTACTGGTAGATACCTAACCCTATTGTAATGTGTTCCAGAATGGATGAGAAAAATGTAAATCCCTACTTATGAATTTTGTTTATGGAAGTTTGTAATGAGTAATAAGATTTCATTTAAGAGTAGATTGTGACCTTTACCAAATATATGTTTTAAACAAGCTAGCTTGGAAGGCATGTGCTCTGAGTCAATATATACTGTACAATCTTTCACCTTGTGAAGTAGAGGTTGAGTATTATACAAGAGTAAACAGAAAAAGAATAAACCACCTGATCTTTCCCACTTCCCCACACACGCAAAAAATAAACCGAAAATGCCCCTAACAATCTCTCCTTTCCCTCTACCCCAATATTGTTATATCAATGCCACCCCCCCCCCCTTTCCCTCCTCCTTCATGACTAGGAGCCCTTCTGGAGGCAGATTTGTGCCCTGTCCAGACCATCATGTCCTTGCAGGACACCACCATCCTATATAATAATTTGCTAGGATGTTTGTCACGATGCAGTCATGAGCAGTAGAGACTGCCCGCGTTCGGCAGTGTCTACTGCGCATGATTGCATAGTGTGAGTGAGGAGATGCAAGACTTCATCTCATGGAGCAGTGAGGTAGCACCGGCCTTTTAACATTACCTGGACTTTGGCCTGTGTACACAGGCTTTTCCACTAGTACATTCATAATCAATCTATGGTTGTGCACGGTCAGGACCGGAAGGATCTCAAAAAACGAACCTATTTTCTCTTACGTTCAATATGGAACACAGGTAACATGGGGTTGAGTCCCACCTCCAGGAGGAAAGGATCATCACATAAGAGACAGGGTCTTAAAAACAGACTCCCCTTCCTCCAGCTCAACCACCTGCATACTTCACAATATTCATGTGTCCTGTGAAGCAGAACATGGTGCAGTGTCCATCTTCTTAGTTTTCTTCAGGGTTTTATTATTTTATCTTTAGATATGGGGCTGTATAACACCCCCACTAAGTGGGCTCTCATCACTGGGTTTCCCTGGAGTTGATTTGCCCAGTTCAGAGGTGCCTTATAGAACTATTGCCCTGTGGAGGTTGACTTTATGACAAGTCTGTTCTTCATGGGTGCATCTCCTTCAGATTCTGCCCTCTCTCCAAGATGGGAGCCTAAAGATTGGCGAGTCAATTATGTTCAATGTTGAGCTGTCTCACATACTGTGTGTAGTAAATGCTATGCTATAAAGATAACATGCAATGAGCTTCTAATGTTGCACTCACCCGGCTTGCCACATGACTTGAGCCATTTCTTTGGCTCCTGAAGATTACTCTGGCAAATTAGAAGCATTTTGAATCTGAACTGCTAGTAACAAAAATGACATGCAGTTTGGCTGCTCTCCTACTGAAATATGCCAAAAATGATACAATTGTTAATGCACTCATTCATTTAATGATGCTGCATTTTGAAGGTGAAATATAAATTACATAGTTCTCTTTAGGTAAGCAAATCCTACTACCCAAGTAACATTTTTTGCAAGACTCCCCCCTTTGACCTTCTGAAAATCACCTTTGTGATCTACAACGGAACATGTCCGTGTTCCACATGTAAAGAACACATTGTTTTCTCTTAAAGGAATGTTCCATTTGATTACCACAACCAGGTCTACTGGAATTCAGAGTTAAATACGATTAAGAAAAGAGATTTGGGGAAAAAGTCACTTATAGACTCCAAAGATATATGCATCCAGGATTTCTTCCTCATTTAAATATTCAATATTTCAATCTATTCAACAACACATGCACAGTTTATTAAATATGTAAACTTATTAGTCAAACGTGAGATTGTGTAGTACGCAACCAAACACTGTTAAATATAGTAATCAGCTTTCATGTTTGTACTATGTGCAAATTATTCCAAAACCAGTGATGTGAGGAAACAATCAGTATTCCATTTTTAAAATACATTAGCAACTGAAAATGAATAGGGTTCATAACCTTTTACTAATCATGTAATCCTAACGAGCATTTGCAAAAAAGGATTCATGTAATCCTAGCCAGCATTTTTTTTTAATTCCATTATTTAAAAGAAAAAAAAAATTTGATCTGATTTAGATTCTTCTTCAGTTCACCCACTATCATTTTGTTATTGATAAAAAAAACTGTTAACACCTATTTTTGAAAGCATTCTTACTTTTACAGCATTTTTTTCACACCTGCCCAAGACTTTTGCACAGTACTGTATATTGTCTATACAGAGATTATATATCTATACATACATACATATACACACGGATTTTAGCCTGTTAAATCCTTTTCTATTAGTCCATAGGATATACAGGTACCATCAGGAGGAGACGTTCCTCCTTGTAGGCTGGAACATTTCTAGAAAGATGTGGGTGGAGCCTCCCCTCCTCATTATCAGGCTATTTCACTAGCCCCTCCCTAGTTAGACTTGAGGCAAGCCTACTAAGTAGGACAGCAAGAAAGAAGAAAGGAAACTCCTGCAAGCTACAGACCCAAGAGGACTCGCACATCCAGCTAAGTGAGACCAAGCTTGGTCCCTTTCACTGGGTGGGAGACCCATATGTCATATGGACTAAGAGAAAACGATTTAACATTTAAGACTAAAATCCTCTTTTCTCTGTAGTCCAATACGACATACAGGTACCATGGGGATGTACCAACATTAGGTTCCCAGGGTAGGAAAAGAAGGAAAGGACCAAGTGCCAGTCCCCGTGATACTAGAGTTCCCAAGGACTATCTAGGACAAGGAACAGCCCAAACTTAACCAACTGTCAACGGGCAATGAATAACATGTACACAGCACATAACAAAAGCCAACCCGGCTCAAACAGTTAAAGAACGGTAAGGCACAGGAATGTAAAGGTCCTAAACAGCAGACGCCTGATTCTTGTAGGCCCAGGAGGCCCCAACAGACCTGGTGGAGTGAGTTGTAATGCAGAAAGGAACAGGTTTCTTTCTGAGCCCATAAGCCTTGAGAATGGTAGACAATCCAAGATGCAATAGCGACCTTGGACATAGCCATACACTGCCCTAGGACCCACAAGGATGACAAATAAGGCATCAGTCTTCCGTACAGAGACCGTACCGTGCACACAGAACTTAAGTCAGCGTACCATGTCCAAAAAGTGGAGATTCCTCTCCTTGTCAGATTTGGGGTCAGGACAAAAGAAAGGCACAACAATCCCCTGATTGATGTGTAACTCAGAAACGACCCTAGGAAGGAATTCTTGTGAGGTCCAAAGAACAGCCTTTTCCTTGAGAAACACCAGGAAAGGCAGTTTGCAGGACAACTCTGCAATTCAGCAACCCTGTGGACAGAGACCACGGCCAAAAGAAAGGTCATCTTTCACATCAGAATGCGCAAGAGTCCCAGAACCAGCTTAAGGTCCCACTGGGGAGTGGGGGCCTTATAGGCAGGGAAGGCATGAGCAACACCCTTAAAGAAGACATTGACCAGACCCCGTGGTAAGCCTTGTATCACAGTGGAGATCACCTCAGGAGAAAAGCCTTGCCTCCTTAAGATGTAGGCATCAACAGTCATGCCGACAAAGCCATGTGCTCCACGACCACCTTCCACAGATAACCCTGAAGGAAGAGATCGGGTCTGAGAGGCAGCGGAAATGGATCCTGAATGGAGAGGGCCACAAGTTCTGGGAACCAAGGCCTCCTGGTCTAGTAAGGGGCAATCATGATGACCGCCAGACCGTCCATCCGAACCTTCTTCAGCACCATGGGGAAGAAAGTGATTGGAGGAATTATGTAAGCTAGATGAAAGTGTCATGGGGTTGCCAGAGAGTCCACCGCAATATACCAGAAGATGCCTCCAAAGGAAGAGAAACAGCTGAACCTTAATGTTGTCCCTGGTGGCCATCAGGTCAATCTGAGGAATACCCCACCGCTGCACCAACAGGTTGAAAATGTCTGGGTGGAGCTCCCACTCTCCTGTGTCCATCTGTTGGCAGCTGAGGAAGTCCTCCAAAACGTTGCAGGAAGGCAATTAATGCTCTTAAGACCTTGGCAAACACCCGCGGAGTAAAAGTAAGCCCAAAGAGCAGAGTGATGAATTGGATATGCCCCAAGTCGCAGGCAAAATGGAGGTACTTCTTACTTTTCCAATGAAATCAGGGATAAGCAGGTAAGCATCCTGAAGATCCAGAGAGGCCAAACATTCTCCTGGACAGATAGCTGCAATGACAGAGTGCAAGGACTCCACCTTGAAGATTGCAGTCTCCACAAAAAAATTGAGATCCTTGAGGTCCAGGATAGGATGACTGCCGCCGTCCCTCTTGGCAACCAAGAAAAAAACCACTGAACTTCTCTTGAGGAGGAAGTGGATTCAAAACTCCCTTGTCCAAGAGAGTCTGAACTACTTGGTTGAAAAGACATAGCTTTTGCATGCCCAGAGGGGTTCTGGATTGGAAGAATCTGTAAGGAGGAAGGGATTTGAAGGGAATACTGTAGCCTTCCTTGACCACCTGCAGAACCCACTGATCCACAACTGCCACTGCCCAGGAGTTTGCAAAATGGCGCAGATGCCCACCCAGAGGCAGCTGAGGACTAAGATTCTGCAAGTCATGCAGAGGCAGACTTGATAGATTTGGGCTTGGTGGTGGAGTGCTTTGAGTGCCACTGCTTTCTGGGCATGGGGTGCTGGCCTGATACACTCTGATTCGGCCTCTGCGCTTAGTTTTGTAGGGGACGAAAAAGACACTGTTTCCTTGGCATGTTAGGGCGTCTGGATGCCTGAGGCAACAGAGTGCTCTTGCCTCCAGTGACCTCACTGATAATCTGTGAAGACAAAAAGGAGACAAGACCAGGGAGCGCCCCTGTGCAGATCAGCAGGTTATCAATTTGAACCTACACGACACCCTAAAAGTGCCTACTCACAAAGGAAATTGCTGAATCTTGGTATATACCACAGATACAGCTATTCTAACTTTCTGGATGAAAAAAATCACTGCACCCAGTCGCAGTATTATATGCTGAGAAATTCTTTGCTGCTGTCCTCTCGTCATGCTCTCCTCAATGGTAAATATATAATATGCAAAAAAAAGAAAACAAAGGAGGCGTCCCAAAACTGCAGTTCTGTTAAAACTTATCAAAAGGAAAAAAAGTAAAAAGTAGCACATCTACTCGCAAATGAATGTTGTCTGTCGGATGTTATCATCAGAACTGACTCAACAAGCATTCAGAGATAATCAAACGTGTCTCCGCTCAGGTGCATAGATATAATGAGCCGCCTTCTTCAGCATAAGATCGAACGTATCCACAGGAACAGCGGGTGAAAAAAATGAACTCATAGGAGCGTATTCTCTTATTAATAAAACAACATTTATTGTTAATGTAGATAGAATGTGGATTTGTTTTTATTATCTACTAATGTGGATTTCTTTTTATTAACAATAAATTTTAATTTATTCATAAGAGAATACGCTCCACAAGTTCATTTTTTTTACCCGCTATTCCTGTGGATACAGAGGATCTATGCACCTGAGCAGAGACAGGTTTGATTATCTCCGAATGCTTGTTCAGTCAGTTCCGATGATAACAGACTGACAACATTAATTTGTGAGTAGATCTGCTACTTTTTACTTTCATCCTTTTGACAAGTTTTAAAAGAACTGCCCTATTGGGGCACCTCCTTTGTTTTCTGTTTGTTGCATATTATATTACTGACTTCCCCTGAAAAGGGAGAGAAATCAGTGATTTCATAGAAGAAAGGTTCACAGACCAAATCTTGAGCCACAAAGTGTGCCTAGCAGAAACAGAGAAGGCAGAAGCCTTAGCTGCAAGTTTTCCAGCATCAAAGAGAGCGTTAGTGACCAAGCCTAAGAGATGTTGGCCAAGAGGGCCAAAAGGTCCTCCTTGGGGGCACCATTCCTGACAGCCATGGCAAGTTGCTCAGCCCAGACGACACCAATGGCAGCAAAATTAGACTACAGGATAGCCTCTTGCTTCCTTTCAGTCATTATCCTTGAGTGCCGTAGTGTTCCCAATGAAGAGCAGCAGATTTGGAAAGTTGGAGATGGGAGGAGGGGGTCAACCTGAGGAGGTAAAGCCCACTGAGCGAAGCCTGCTTCAGAAAAGGGGTACAGCTTTGGAAATGTCTTAGAAAGAGATAGGCGTCTGTCAGGCGTCTACCACTCATTCAGAAAAACTTGGTTCAGAGTGGGATTGGAAGGAAACCACGCATGATTTCTTATGTCTCATAAAGACATCAGAAGTCTGGCCCTCATCAGGCGTAGCAGAGATCTGCAGGATCATCAACAGTTTGCCTACAGCCAGAAGAAAAATCCACCTTCCACATAAGACGTAGAGGAATGGTAGCAAGGCACTCAAAGAGAGGTCTCTGCAAGACAAACAAAACCAGGTTAAGGTCCCACTAGGGTGTGGGAGCCTTGTAGCCATGGAAAGCATGAGTACCCTCTTGAAAGAATACTTTGACATCAGGCAAGATGTCAATGCTCCTCTGGAAAAGTACAGAGCCGAAGCCTGAACCTTCAAAGGAACTAAGACTAAGCCCTTTGATTACATCCTACAAAAAAAGACAGGACAACTGTAAGGTCAAACACTGTGAGGACAGATCCCTGTTGACACACTGAGAATGAAACACAGACCAAACCCTGTTGTAGGCCTTAGAGGAAACAGGCTTCTTAGCCTGAATCATAGTGGAGATTACCTCTGGGGAGAAACCTTTTCTCCTCAGGATGTAGGATTCAACAGCCATGCAGTCAAAGCCAACCATGCCATGTCCTCCTTCCAAAGGTACCCCTGAAGAAGTTGATCTGGTCTGTGTGGCAGTGGAAACAGCTTGCTTATTTCCAGCACAGTCCATTTTGTAGCACATTAAAATAGAAGCTCCAAATCTGTGAAGCGGACTATATTTTTACATACATGCCAATTCTTGTTAAAGTGGAACTTTCACCTCCTTCATATAGTTATTAGTTGATTCCTCACTTAGCGATTAGAGAAACTTAAAAAAAAAAAAAGAAGAAAAAAAATAAGACTTACCATCATTGGTATAATCTGATCTAAATGCAGTTGCAGTGTCCCTCTGCTCAGTAGAGGCTGTACCGCATGGCTTGTAATTATCTCCCTCCTGTGTTTACATCCCTCCTTAGCTATGCATCATGACTTACTCTGAGGGGGAGCGCTGCCAATCAAACACTTATTTATTACATACAGTTTTTGTCTTACCATGATACAGATACATGGGGGGGGGGGGGGGGGCTGGGCTGAAAGTCCTGGTTTAAAGCGCTCTGTTTTATATAACAGCAACCTGTTTTTAAGCATTACTGACCATTCATAAAATGTTTGTATTTTCAGCCAATGTCTGCAGATTATGTTCTAACGTACAAAGCACAAATGCAACTCATGGCAAGTTGGTTTATACTAATGAGGGCAGGAAGGCCCTGCACATGGTGAATGAATATAGCAAGAGCAGAAATTTAAGACTACATTTTAGATCTAAGGCAGCAAATAGATCATTTTTTTTTTTTTTATAATGCTCTCAGAGTACAGAGCATATATAATCCAATTTCCAGATGTTGATATTCCTTTTCCTATGTTGACAGATATGATATTTAAATTAACACCACACCTTCTAAAACAAACACCCCTTTACCTTACTATGGCCAGACAAATGTAATGACCATTATTAATTTTGCTTGAGCTTTGGTTCAAGAGATCTTCAAACAATCTTGGATGGCACATGAATGGAGGCAGACATGACAGATTCTAGCTGTTGCCCCCCCCCCCGTTTTCAACAAACTGAAGCAGAGTGCAAGACTAAAAATAAAATTATCTTGAGCACGGAATGATTTGAGTTCCTGTGGCACTGCTAACAACTATTGCATCTTCCTTTATTAACAGGATAACCAGGCCTGATCTGGAGCACAATCACATAGGCACGATTATGTAACAGTAGGATTTTCTAGACAGTTATTGTTTGGAGGGGATAGTTTTCTGTTAACATAGATTTATGTCCCAAAAATGTAAAGTTTGAATATATTAAAATATGGAATCTTGCACAGGGAACTTTACCTTATACTTGCAAGTGCGACATTATTTGTTTATAGGTATTAACTGGTTTTGCAGCCGGCCTCAGATACTTCCAGTAATCTACCACATGTTCTGTTTATTCTAACAAAAGAATGATTTCACACTACAACTAAAGTTTATACGTTAAGTATCCAGCATTTTCCAAAATCTCTGATCTCTGTCATTTTATATAACTTATACAAACATGGCACTAACTAGTACATTTTATAGCTAAAAAGGGAGCAATTTTACTTAATCAGCTGAGTACACATTAAAAGGAAAAAGGAGGTTTAGCATTCATTTATGGGAAACTTTACAGATGCTGGCTAGTAATGATGGTGTATTTAAAACAGGTAAAATATTGTTTTCATTTTATACTAGTATACAACTGAATTCTAACAGAATAAAAGGACCCACTCAGTCATTCGCAACAGAAATTGTTTGATATAGTGAAACAAACACCCCTTTTTGATCTCACATATTAAGTGCTTGAAAAATATGTATAATCAAATTGCATATAGTCATTCCCCATCTTCATTGTGTCCCTGACAGGGTCCCCTTGAAGTGGTTTCCAGAGAGCTATCAGGAACAGTTATATAAGGTAACAGTCAATGCTCTATATGCTGTATTTAACAGACTTTTCTATTGCACGGATTATGTGGTATAACCATCCCTGCTTTCAAAATCCTTGACAGACACCTCTCTGAAAACAGAAATGCAGGGAGATCACTGTTAGGACATAAGGGTGGTGGTGGTGGGGGGAGTTTAAAGAGAAATGGGTAACTATGAAGCTAAACAAATAATATAGGTTTAACACATGCAGAGTGTTAGCCAACCTCCATTTTCACTTGTCACTTCAAGGGCCAAAAAGGTGGCTATAATATTATATTTCGGTCTCACAAGTCACTGCAAAAATAGTTGGAAAATTAATTTCTGTGTCTCTTGTATTATGTCACCAAATTTGGCATAGTGAGAGGTTACGAGACGCCTTTTAGAAAAAATATCTTGCAAGAATAATTTGCCTAATAAAAGGTGAGCTATACCCCAAAAATAAGTGGTTCCTAATTTATTTAATAAACCTAAAAAGTATCCCTTCAGTTTATACTCATGTTCAGCATACATATATCTATCTGTCTATACATACTTTTGGGCATTTGATCACTTAGTATACTGCTATTTAGTTTAGCTCCATTACATACATAGTTGCAATTTGATATGAGCACTCCAAGTTTATTGAGTCTTATTGCATGTCGAGAGGAAGGATGAGCTAAAGGCAGGCTTCAACAGGTCATCCTCTAGAAACTGCAAAAGCAAATGTATAAAAATATATATCAGACTGGTATCTGACGGGCACCTATATAACTATGTTAAACAAATTAGGAGTTAGTTACTTATTCCTGTGGTATAACTGCCTTTTAATATGGCTGTTTCACAAAGACAGCAGCTTCAATTAATCTTCATAGTATTTGGGCCATGGAGAGTGTTATTTGAATAATGTCAGAGTTGTAGTTCAAGAATAAATGAATGATAAAGTATGCCCCCCCTCCCACCCCTTTTATCTAGTGTTAACCACCACCCCTCAGATGCGGAATCTGGTCTCTTGACCAGACAGCTCACAGTAAGAACAATCTTCTTATTGTGAGCATAAGGAAAACCCTGTCCCTTTTGACAGGTTTTTCCTTATGCTAATTGAAAATTGTCCTTCTCTGCAATCCAGCTGGACAGTCTTGCTGCTCTGAGGTGAGGATACTTTATCATTCACAGTATTCAAATCCATGGCCCAAACACTAAGAAGATTAACTGGAGCTGCTTTTTTTTGAGAAACATTACTATCACCTTAAGTAAGCTGAAAAGCCGTGCTCTCACTCTGTCTTATATTAAGTTCATGACCATTAGCCAGTGCTAGAGCACTACCAATACTGATTAAACTGGATAACAAAAACACTAAGGTTAAAGGAAAAGTTGTATATTTAAAAGAGGAGTGGGTCAATCAGCTCATCTTGGCTTAATAATCAGTGAGTATGTTACTTTAATGGAAGTATATGTAAGAAATATATCATCTGCTTTTTCAATTCATTTAGGATGGCACACACAGTAAAAATTTGCAGTACTCATCCAACTGTCAGGTTTCAGATAATGAATACAATTTTACATTGGAATAAACTGGGCATGCTCTTATTACTTGTTTTTCTCAGAAGTAGCTAGCCAAAACTGGTAATGACTGATCATTATCAATGTTGGTCAACTGCAGACACCGACTGTTACATGTACAAAAATCAACAGCAAACAGAATGGTGAGAACACAACTTTGCAGAGCATTTTTTCATAAAACATTATCTACCCATTTTTGTACATTTTCACAATGATAAGATTTCTGTGTTTTGAACAAACAGAATGCAATTACCATTTCATTTACAAAGTGCTACACCAAATTCCTACGTTAAAATGTTTTATTACACATTTAAACATGTAGTTTTTATTGTGATTATATAACTGCATGTTTTACAGCATTATCAAAAGTTTCACAGTCACAATCAGCTTTCACAATGATGCATGTTATATCTCATACTGTTGACCAAAACAAAAAAGAATGAAGTTATGTAACAAAGAGACTTCTACAAATACGGCAAAACAATGGATTCAAACACAAAAAAAAAAAAAAAAAAAAAAAAGTTAAAATAAAAATTAAAAAGGTATTCCACTGGAATTTTTTATTGAATGTATCAAACAGTATGGAATGGTGTACTAATAACGTCGTCGTTTGTTAGATCCTTCAAAGTTTCCCCCTTGATTTCCTCTACCAAAGCCACCTGGTCCACCACCACCAGCTGCATTTACACCACCCACTGGTGGTTGAGCAGCTTCAGTTCCTGCTCTGTTAACCATGGGTGAGCCCATCTGTGATGGAGATGCTTGTGAGAATCTATCATTTCGCTAAGTATGCATTTGTTCAATATGCAGTCCATTAAAGAAGAATTAAATATTGGCAAAATAATTGCAAAATTCACAATGCGTAGTCGCGAAGTTCAGAAGACAATCCGGCAGTCGTATCATACATAGAAAGAAGAAAGGAGCAATCACATTAGTGACTAAGCTACATGCAAAGTTAAATTAAAAAAAAGTAAATACGTTAAAATAAAAAACACCAATTATTCTTGGAGAAGGTCGATATAAAACCACCCCCTCCCCTGCTGCATTGTAACTGAAGTATGTGCTGTACAACATTATTGATACAACTGCTTTTCCTTTATAACCACATGGTATACAGAAATATCAAATATGCAATAGCAATTATACACTACTAAAATAAAAATAAATAATGTTAACTGAAATGTTAAACCTACCTCATAAATTGGATTTTAATATTTTTCAATTTTATTAAAAAAAAAAAAAAAAAAAAATTTAATATGTTGTAGTGACTATATACACACCAGCTACAAAAATACCCTCATTTGCTTTTACAGACTCACTATTTTATTAAAGGCATATACTTTTCACTATTTAAAAGGAACAGTAATACTTAAAATGTAAAAACAAAAGTGTTGTAGGGCTAATCACCCCGAGTAAAACAAGGGTACTCCTACTGCTGAAAGGTGTTTTACTCAAATATCACAGTAGTGCTGTGACATATATTATATAGCTCCTTAATATACTAATTTGGAGAGTAACTAAATTAATGTTTTAAGGAGTAGAGTCATTACTTTAAACAAATAAAATACTAGGGACCTTATTATCCCTGACACTCCCAAGTGATCCTACAAACGTTAAAAATCTAGTTAATCAATGTTTACCCTTCTCTGAATTATTCACGGCCCACTAAGTTCAGCTAGTCTAAACATTCAGTTCCTTCTTTCCTTTCAACAATATACTGTTAACATTTAATCGTGCAGCAAACTTTTTAAAATTGGATTATATTATATATATTTAATTTGTTTTTATTTGAATGCAGGGCTTTTCCTACCATGTAAAACATGGGTATACCCACTGCCGAGATGTATATACAGCTAATAAAGTTTAAATGTTTTTCTTCTGTATTCCTTTCCATGGCAAAACCCTATTGTTTTGTATTCTCCCTCCCTGCAAAGTACTTGCTAGTCCCCCCCCCAGGAAGTTTCCTAACAATAATAGACCTACAGGAAGCATATCACCACATCCTGATAAGACCACATCACAGGAAATTACTCAGATTTATGAGAGAGTAACACTACCACCAATTCAGAGCTCTCCCCTTCAGGATATTATCAGCCCAGAAGATATTCACAAAGATGTCGGCTGTTTCTTTGTAATACCTAAGGGAAAAAGGGATTACAGTCACCTCTAGCTGGACAATCTTTTGCAACAGGGATTCTCCTAAAGGAAGACACTCTGGTCTCACTGCATAGGACAACTGAAAGCTCTAGGATGGCTAATAGCAGTCCTGACATTTATGATTCAGATCATACCTTGGGCAAGGTTCCACAGGAGGCCGATTCAGAACAACTTCCTAAAATGCCGGAAGAGAGATACTCAGAATTCATCCCCAAAGCCTCCGCTACTAAACAGATCCAGGAAGGAACTAGCTTACTGGCTAAACAGAACAAACATATCCAAATTTTGCCCCTAGGAGGATCCGGATTGGGGTATCGTCAACTCGGATACAAGATTCAGAAGTTAGGGCAGGATCTGGCATGAAAGGATAGCACCAGGAAAATGGCTGGTGATGGAAATTTATCTCAATATAAACAGTATGTAGATATTGCAGCAGAGAAATGCCTTAAAAGGTTCAAGAAAGATCTAAGAGGAAGATGGTTACTTTTCAGGGCATAAAATAGGTTGTCCGTTATGAAACAAAAGAACCAAGAGGGAAGAAGTAGTGGACACCTGAAAACAGGCATCAGGAGGACTCTGCTGTGGGCAGTGAAAAATCTAGCAAGATTATTGGCATCTCACATATTAGGAAACTTAAAGGGATAGTAATACTTCGTTTTAACTTTATTTTATTTTGTAGGCATTAAAAAAACATGAAGAATGATATAAGTCTTATCTCTCAAACCTTTATGGTTTATGAGATATTCACAAGCAAAGTTCCCCTCCCCGCCCCTTTTACCTAGTGTAAGCCATCTCTTCTCAGATGTGAGTCTGGTTGTATGACCGTACAGATAACAGAAGGGGACAATTTTCTTTGTATGAAAACAATGAAAGCCCTTCCCCCCTTGACAAGTTTTTCAGCTTTTTCCGTTATCTTAATTGAAGATTGTCCCTCTCTGCAGTCTACCTGGGCATCTCCCTTCTGATCTGGTTCAACAGGGGGGGGATACTTTGTTTGTGAATATCTCTTAAACCATAAAGGTTTCAGAGATAAGACTTATATCATTCTTCATGTTTTTTTAATGCCTACAAAATAAAATAAAGTTAAAATGAAGTATTACTATCCCTTTAAACAGTTGGATTTTTATAAGCAGAACCCATGTGGAATGATCCCTAAACCAGTAGATTTTCCTAAAAATAGTTAGCAGATGGAGGACACCCACAGTGCACCTCATGGCTTCAAATCCCAACATGAAGTGAAAGATCTACTTTTCTTACTGGAGAGATCAAGAGGCCCTAGGTCAGAACGCCCTAAGGTTCCTTTGGAATTTCCATCTAGTCTGCATATTCCCTTCTATTCCTCTAATGATGGAGGCATTGAGAAATATCAAAAAGCATGGGGAACCTTCAGATGTTGGTGTGGACAATATTATCTACTGTTATCAAATCTGTTTCCCCACAGCCCTAGATTATCCTCAAACAGGATATGATTCAGGATAGAGGCCGGCATCTATACGGTCCAACTATCTATCCTATCAGCAACAGTAGCTCAAGCTTTTTGCAGCAGACAATTTAGTGAAGACACTCCTCAGGACAACTGAGAACTGTCCCATCCTGGGAACTGAACATCTTAAATCGGTTATCAGGTCTAACCCATATTTAGCCTATGCAGGATACCACTAAAACACCAGAGTGCAGCGGATATCTGTCTGGAACGCAAAGGGATAAACTATTTGACCTTAAAAACTGGTCTTTTTAACAACAATCACTTCTACAAAACAGTCAGCAATCATCAAACCCTATTCTGCAGATCCCCATATACATCCATTAGGACAAAGCAGATCTAAAACAGGTCCAAGGTGGTTACATTTCATCTAAATCAGGAAGTTGTTCTTTTTTCCTTTTATCCTAATTCTAAAAGGCAAAAGGAGAAACCAATTACACAATTAAAATAAAGTAAGATGCATCTCACGTTACCTACAAAGAACATAAGACCTCAGGAAATCTGATCCTTTGTTCACACATTCCCAGGGTAAATACAGGGGACTAGAGGTTTCTAAGGCTTCACATGCTAGATAGACCACACAGTGTATAATACTATCTTATGAAGATGCAAATCTAAACCCCTCAAAAAATTAAAGCCCACTCTACTAGATCAGTCTATCTCCTGGGTAAGAGATTTGGATATTTGGAAGTCAATTTCAGTCTTCCTAAGTTTGATGGCCAGGCATCAGCTCACACAATTGGAAGAGAAGTACTGCAAGCAGTAATTCCTGACAGTATTATGTGACATACTCTTTCGATCCCTCTCTCCTAAAGGTGGTATTTATATTTTTCTTCTCTGTCCACACTATCCTTGGTTTTGTTTCACACATTTTGTGTGAAATCATCCTATGGTATTTTATCTAAATCTAAATCTGTTATGCCTTTCCTGTACCACAATTCTTTACTTCCAACCCTATTGAGGCACTGTTCTTGTAAATTCCATGATCTTTTGCCATGGATAGGGACACAGAAGTGTGAAAATTACCATTCTAATATTTCTGTTTTTCCATTCAGGGATAAACAAAAGGAAATATTGGAAAGTAAATGTAACCCTTTTGTTGTTATATTATCAGTTCCATCTATGTTAAGATTCAGTAATTTTTCTGTTGCATTGTATGGGAGAGGTGAGTCACGGACAAACCATTCTCCACTGATACACTTACTGAGTCATGCTATCAGTTTGAACTTTCAGAAAGGAATCCTAGTTTTACTCAGCAGGAAAAACCCAATAAATTACAGGTTTAATTTTTTTTTTTTTTTTTTTAATTAAAAAAATTTTACTACTGCTTTTAGCCCACTGAAGGAAGTTTATAGTTTCAGCATTTTCCAAGATGACTTAGTGATATTTCAAGCAACTGTTATCACAGGTGTGACTGAGATCACGAAAACTCCCTTGTTGCAATAGCAACACAAGAACCATAACAGAACGGTTTTCATTGTCGGAATATGAGATGCGAGAACATACTAAAACGGGTTATATTTTCTTCTTGTCACATACTACCATTATAAGCCAAGTTTTGTTTTGTAAATGGCACTGTCGCTATAACATTAGTTGTGGCTAAACCCAAGAAAAAATGAAGTTGTAAAAAGGAAGATTTTTGATTCCAAAATAAATCAAATAAGAGAAGAAAAGATAAAGGAACCAGTTTTGATTCTAATCATAATGACATCAACCTGACACTGAAACACCCTGGGCTATTTGTCAACATATGAATATGGCTGAAACTTTGTAGTGCAAAGCAAGAAAGATCACAATTCAAAAACAAAGAAAAACCTAAAACAAATGTTGTTAATAAATGTAAATTAATCCAATTTATGGTTGCAGCTTTTATTAATTTCTTTATTGTGTAGCTGTATTATATTGTATGATCTTCCCTGATTATACCACCACAAATTAGAGATTTCCCGAGTAATGGTTTAGTGAGCAACATTAAGTATTCAATATCTACAGCTGATAGACTCAAAAAAGGATAGCCATATTGTTTAACATTAGATCATCTATTATAAATACATCAAGTGGTTCAATAAAAATGCATTGAACAAATACTTTTTAAAGACAAAAGTATCAGATCAAAGTGCATAAGAGTGTCACAAATATTTACAAATAATACTTTATTAATGTAGTAGGGCTATTGTTGTTATTCATTGTTTTTCTGACTTTACCCAACTCTGCAGACATACAGGCTTTTGGGTGTGGTTTTAGGTCTGTGAAATAAAGTAATTTATATGTACTTCCTGTTCTACACAGTCTTAAATCATGATAATACAATTTATACAAAACAAAAAAATAGTAAACACAATATATCCTATTTAACTGAACACATTTTTAAAAATTCTTCAGGTTTATAAATTACATTAAAGGAACAGTGAAGTCTACGATTCGCCACGTCCCTGATGATCACTATTCTAATCCAGTAGCTCACAGGTGAATACTTGTAGTTGTTCACACAATCCCTGTCATGGCTTCTGGAGAACTGGGTGAAAACTTCCTCTTTTTCCTGCATGATTACTGACTAGGTACCATGGGTTGTCACAGAAAGATAAAGAAAAGATCTGAGTTTTAATATCAGCACTGGGTGGGGGACAGGGTAACCCTTTAAAGTTTAATTGCAAAGTTATACACCAAATTTACTGTATTGCACCAAACACTAGGTTTTTGTTTTTAACCAAGGTCATTCCCACCAACCACAATGAAATAAAGGTTATATTTTGCCACATTTTGAGGGCACTACAATAAGACCAGGATCTTCTACAAGCACACAGCAGTATGGTGTCTAAGGAAGAGAAACATCCTGGTTTTCAAACGCCATATTATCATCCCGCTTGCTTAACACCAGTATTAATACTAAATTTGAGACTCCATAATATGTAGTAGCTCATGAAGCCGGAAAAAGTGGATACTTTCACAAGACCCTAGAGTAATCATTGTTGAATCAGGTAAGAAACTCCTGAGCTATCAGATTAGAATAGAAATAGACTAGAACACAGGGACACTCTTTAACTAGTTTAGATTTAAGCTTTACTGGTCCTTTAAAATCAACTTGGTTTACTATTATGAATTTAAACTACAGAACAATATTTTAGAGTGACTAATAGACATTTTCAAAAACCTTGCTGTTTGAGATAAATTCGCCCACTTCTAAGTTGGCTGATCCAGACTATGGGCAATATTCCCTTCCATCTAAGCAGTCTGTCATTCTGAACACAGAGGAACAGTTAACACAAACAAGTGGTCCAGCTGGAAGGAAAGATCACCCTTTGGACTGATCAGGTTTGTTAGTGATAGTCAGACACTCCTATATTTTAAATATAGTAATGTTTTACAGAATGCATTACACCAGTCACTCTGAAATCTTGCACTGCAATTTGAAATAACTCTTAGCCAAGAATATATATGTTCCTACTGGCATAAGCCTTTGTGTATACTATGAAAATCTGTATAAGAGAATCTTAGAACCCTTTTTTGAAATAATCTAAACCAGTGGTTCTCAGCCCATGGCCTCAGGGCTGCCTAACAAGCCAGTACCTGTGAATTTCCCTGCTAGGACACAGGTGTGTTGATTGGAGGTTCAGTCAATCAGTTGAACGCATCTACTCGCTAACAAGGAAATCCTCAAATCCTGGCCTGTAAGTTAGCCCTAACAGCATGGGTGGAGAACCACTGAGCTAAACTGTCTTATACTATTGCCTTATTATGAAGTGTTACCCTACATTTGTAGTCAACCTGTAACACTAGAACAAAAATAAATAATAATGAATACTATGGATACATTACCACTGCGCCATTATCCGGCATCATTGTTGAACCCAAACTAGTCGTTCCTTCGGATCCCATCGAAGAACCAGGACCCACTGAAGGGCCAGGTACAGATGCTCTGCTGCTCAAATTCATACCCATCATGGGAGGAGGACCTTGGCTACCAGCAGATGCTGGACTATAGGTATCTACGTAAAACAATCTATACTTAGAGCTGTTCTAAGACTGCTACAAGCAATCACAATATTTTATTATAAGTTTAACGTTGGATGCAATTGCAGTGTAATATATAGTAAACACTACCAGCATTAAACGGATATGTCAATGAGAAACTACATTATACAAAAGAACTACATTATTTGAGACTGTACATACAAATGTAAATGACAGAATAGATATAACAATTCAATAACAATTTAATACTAAATAGATTTTAGAGTAGAAAATTTAACGGGTCAATGTTACAAAAACATCAAATAACCATTGAACTTGAAATATACAAATCATATCACACACCAAACTGAATAAGAATATATTTTATAATTTATACAGTCAGTTACTTAGTATTGTTCTAACCTCTCAATTGCTATAAAATAGATTTGTCCTTTTACGTTACATAACATGCACTTTGAATCTGCATAATTAAAATAAAATGCAATACGTACGCATACTGTTCTAAAGTTAACAGCATTTCAAAATAGTTATCCAAAAAACATTCTGACAGCCTTATGAAAAAAGATGGCAATTTTTCTTGACAAACTGCTAATTATACTAATTATAAACTAATTATATAACAAGGTACAGATATCTAGCATTAAAGGGCAGAAAATATTTACCTGGTGATACATGAATCAAAAAGGCCGACGTCAATTTTCAATGTGTATACCTAAAATGATTATATGCACCTCTTACCTATGATAAAGAGATGCATGTATATTTCTACTTGAAAAGTGGCAAGTGCCGTCTGATTTTACAGGTGTAGAAAGGAGTGCATTCAAATTCTCAAAGTAATTCAGACTGACAAATTCTTGTTTTCAAATTCTCTAAATGAGAACAAGCTCATGCAATATTTGCACACTTAAAGTTTAAGGATTATATTAAGAGATAGAAAGGTATATATTTTAAAGATACATAGATATTTTAGAGACATTTTAGCGATCGAGATCAGTACATCATAAAGACAAATGTTAGGCACAGTAAGTGAAATTTGTCAGACCCCCTACATAATAATATGTATGTCTTGTCAGCACATGCTGAAGCATAAATACTATGCTATGAAAATGGCCCCCAGTTGATACCGTTGCATTACATACTCAACATAATCCTCTTGTAGAAGTATTTATGGAATACCACGTATGAAGTGCTGGACACCAAGCTTTACATAATGTACGGTAAGCATTTATATTAGAGATACATAAGAATACTGGCATTTGAACAACTTAGTGATTTGAATGATTCTGAAAACTCTTTGGGATATATAGCTGTATTTGTCAGTGCATGCAAACCAGCCAGTACGGACTAGCAGGTAGAAGCAGCCCAGAAGAACAGGAATGTTGAATTGCAATTTTATGGTACACAGCTGTTAACCCTTTGAGTTTCAGAGTGGTACCTATGCATTACAGTGCAAGGCACTGGACACGTTCCTGGAACTCAAAGGGTTAAATAGAATTTCTGGTCACACAGCTACTTCTTATAGTTTCAACAGCCCTACACTACAAGACAGATAAATATATTGAAAATATGCGACTTGATACCACAAGGGTTATATCTGACCCTTGGTACTGACAGAAGGTTAGAGTAGAGGAAAAAAAAAATCCCTTGCCAAACGTTTGATGCACCAGGAGTCCAATATTTCCACAATTCTCAAAATGAACGGTTATAGAGGGGTATATTTGTCCGCATACATACAAGAGAAATACAGTACCTTTCAGTTCTTATGGATGAAAAGTGAGCAAATGGAAAGATGGGATAAATACGGTTGATGATGAAATGGTATAGAATGAGGATTAATGATTATGAAGAAACTAGTTGAGTCCGTGTACACGGGCAACAGTGCCGGCCCATGACGCGGCCGATAGAGAGCGGGACACTCCAAATTCAGACCAGGGTCCTCTCTGCGCAGGGCCACGGTCTGAATGTGGAGCGCCCCACTCCGTATCCGTAACATCATGGACAGTCTCTACTGAGCATGACCACAGCACGCGCTGCATTCTCTACTGCACGACTGCTTCGTTACAAACTTTTAGTGAATTATTATGTAGGATGAGGCAAATGGATAACAATTCTTCAATATTGTGATGCTGCTACAAAATGTCAAGGGCCTTGTCCACCAGTAAAAGCAAATATTCTAAGCAAGTCTGAGCGCAAAACACAAAGAACAAAAGTAAATAGTATCTAAGTGTAGTAAATTTATTTAAGCAGACAAGCAGACAAGGTCAAAATGCACTCAAATGATGCCCATCTTGAGCTTTAAGCATATATGGGGTCCCTACTCATATAGCCAGCGTACTTTGTACGTTCTCTCCTGCTGCCACCGGTACTTGAAGAATCACTGAGTCCCAATGTTTTCATCTTTTGCTGGGTGCGGAACACACGGTTCTCCTTTAAAATAGAGGTGCAAAATACTCTAGAGATGTTATAAATGGAGGAGATGTGACCGCACCGAGGTGCACATGTGTAGATTGACGCTGTTAGTGTTAATGTTTATTAAGATAGCGTCTTGGTGAGATAGATGATTGAAAACTTCAAAAGAGGGAAAACAAGAGGTGAGAAAGGGGTTGAAAGAGAAGGGGAGAAGAGCTAAAGAAAGAGAGGAAGGGCCAGAGAGGAAAGAATGGAGGGCCATGGAGGAACTAGCTCAAGTGAAAAAGCGTTGGGTCAAAGGACCTGACAGAGCTACATCAACAATCGACGAGCAGCTAGGAGTGATGGGTGTCTGAGCCACCTGTGAGCCAACAGTAATTAGGGCAAGGAATAGAATGTACTCCAAAGTACAAAACTCAAACCTAATGGACATCTCAGAAGACACTGGAAGGGATTGCTCCATGGAAACGCAATGATATAGTGCCAATCAATAAATATATATATAAAAAAGTTCAAATGTTAGTGTAGAAATATAAAAGAATCATTCCAGCAGGATACAATCACAGGTACGTCTATGCTCCAACAATAGAGATAGCCTATGAATAATGAACGAGGTCCCGAAACGCATTAGGGCGGGTCGTTAGAGTTTAGCGGTACCTCTGAATGTAACCTGCTGGAATGATTCTTTTATTATATTTCTACAATAAAATGTAAATTTTTTTATATATACTTTTGATTGGCAATATATCATTGCGGATCCGTGAAGCGATCCCTTCCAGTGTCTTCTAGTTTATTGAAGCCTGTGCCATGGCTGTCGGGGGCTGCACCGGGTCCGCGTGAGCCTTGGAGGCCGGGTGAGTTCACAAGTTTTTGACTATCCGTGTTCATTACCAACAGTAGCAACCCAAAAAAAAAAAAAAAAAGAAAAAAAGATTGTAATGGACATCTCAACTCAGCTAAAAAGGCCAGACTAGACCATGTCAATAAAACCCACAAAGGTAATATATTAGCTGTTATTACCTGGGGATCTTTTGGGAGTCTAACCTGGAACACCATGTCAAGACAGAGAAGACTATGATCCCATAACGCTGTCAGTCAAGGGCAGGTCCACCATAGGTGGAAGAGCGATCCGGGGTGTAATGAGCATCTCCAACAGCCAACACAATGGCCAGGGTAGTCTTGGTCCATCATAACGGGGATTCCATACAATGAGAGCTTAGTTTAAAATGATTTCCTGTAGTCTAGTATCGGACGTATATCTGTTACAAGACTAAAAAAAAAGGTTTTATGACATCAGACAATTATGCAGAAGTGTGTAACCCAACGATAGGGAGAGTACAGGGGAATCAGTGAGTGTATTCTCATCTAATTTCTCCTCTTATGCAGCAACTTACTTGTGCATATGGCCACCAAAAGGACATTAGCTTTGTTTGCTAGGGAAGATAAAGACTCCAAGATGCAAACCAGCTGACGAAAAGTACAGACGTTGGCCCGCCTCTACAAAGAAAGACGGGATAATCCGGCAGTAAAGCACGGATTCCCAAAATTGGAAGAGAAGAAGGGAGGGGGCAAGCTGGAATGTAAAATTAGTAAAGTGCCATGCAATAAGAAGGTGGCCCTAAGCCACTGAGTCCTGCAGATCGGTGGAACCAGGGGTGGGTACACTCAGAGCAACTGCAGATGGTCTACTGGATCTAGCCAGATAAGAACAGTGTCTGTCCAACTAATGGGGAATTGTTATATATAAATATATACTATAAACCAATGGTTCTCAAACAGAGTGCCATGGCACTTTGATGTGACATGGGCATCGGCTCAGTGTGCCCCCCATTTTTTTTTTTTTTACAGAAATTATTATGAATCATATGCCCTCTGTTGTCAATTTAACTCTGAGAAGAACTATTTATGTATTTTTTCCTTTAGCAAGTCCTTGCAAAAAGACAAAATGTAAGGGGTAGCTGGGAAATTCCAGATTGAATGTTACGGGTGTCTTGAGTGGGAAAAAAAAAAAGATTGAGAACTACTGCTCTAATCTCAAGCTTATACCCTGAGGAACCTGCTTCAGATAATAGTGGCCAGCGTATAGATCATAGAAAAGAGGCAAGGGAAACAAAATATTTCTTCTACCTTGCACCAAGTGCAGTATGGCTTTAAAAGCCTAAAACTTACTCTGGAATGCTATTCTTTCAAGGCACCTTGTCTAACCTGTGCTCAAACAAGATTCTTATTAAAGGAACATTAAAGGGATGGTAATAATTTTGTTTAAAAAATTCTAAAATTGTACAGATTAACAACAGAATTAGAATAACCTACCATGTCTCAAAACGTTAGTTTGCGAGTTCTTAGCATTTAAAGTTCCCCCCTCCCTCCCCTTTCCCTGACATCAGCGCTCTATGGGACAAAAGCGGATCCTGGTCATTTGACTGGCAGGCGGCTCTGAAATAGCGCTGTTTAGAATTAAATACTTAATTGGAACAGTCTACAAAGTATACTTGCACACAGGTAAAAATTTATCTGTGTTACTTTCCTGGGACTAAGACCCTAAGAGGACTCCTCTGTCCAGGAAAGCAACACAGGAAAGCATTTCTCTCTGGGTGGGAAATCTGTGTTCCATGTGCCATATGGACTAAAGAGAAAAGGATTTATCAGGTAAGAACACTAAAAACCTACTTTCTCTTATGTCCAGTATGGAACACAGGTAGCATGCAAAGCTAGGATTACCAGGAGGAATAGGAGAAAAAGACCTCTCACATGTCCCCATGATACAAGAGATCCCTAGGACTATTCAGGATCTGAATAACCCAAAAACAAGTGTCGACGGACACTGAACTAGCACAATGTACAAACGAGTCAACAGAGCTCCACAAACTACTGAATAACTGGCACTAGGAAAAGAAGAATAAACCGATCCTTCAAAAACAGGTAAGACTGACTTAAGGACCTTCAGACCAAAGCTGGCCTCATCAGAGGCCAAGACATGGATGTAAAGTATGCAAGGATTAAGTCGCAGCCTTGCACAGCTGTTCAGGGGAGGAATGATTCTTGTAGGTCAAGGAAGCGCCCACAGATCTGGTGGAATGCACTGTGATCTTGAAGGGAAGAGGTGATCTCATATGGTAACCTTGATCCAAGAGGCAACTGTTACCTTGGAAGCAGCCTGACCCCTTCTGATACACTCAAGAATGAGTCAGTCAGTCTTAAAAAAAAGGCTTAATACAATAAAAATAGAATTTAACGTAGAAATCTTTCTACTGAGTGGATGTGGGGTCAAGACAAAAAGAAGGCACAACAGTCTCCTGTTGTGGACAGAGATGAATTTCCACACTAGAGAGGACAGCTTCTTGGCTGGAACTGGATCGTGAGCCAGAACAGCAGAAACCCTGGGGGAGATCTGGTGAGCCACCTCGTCAGTGAGAAACACCATGCTCTGCTGAGTGTCGAAGAGAAGGCCCAGGAAGACCAGATGATGGGATGGGACAACATCCGACTTGTCCATGTTGATGATCCACCCGTGATGGGTGAGAGAATGAATGTAGTCCTGAACCTACTGATGAAGAAATTCTGCAGAAGGGGCTTTCAGAAGTAGGTTATAATGAGTCTTGATCACAAAGGAATTGAGATCCTTCAAATCCGAAATGGGATGACAGCCGCTGTCCTTCTTGGAGACCACAGAGAGGTTTGAGTGAAAACCCATACCTCTGTCCCGAATCGGAAAAGGTTCCAGAACATCCTTATCCAGAAGGGCCTGGATAGCGCCATTGAACAGACAGTGGTTCTCTACGCCTTGGTGCATATGAGACGGGAAAAACCGAAAGGGAGGAAGAGAGCTGAAAGGGACCCTGTACCCTTCCCGCCACCACTTGTAAAACCCACGGGTCCGCCACTGAATCCTCCCAGACGCTGTGATAGTGAAGCAGACGGCCACCCACAGTCAAGTGGGGACCTGGGTTCTGTGAGTCCTGCTGAAGAAAGCATGGACGCCTTCGGCTTGGAGGAGACCTTTGGCTTCCATTGCTGTTTGGGCTTGGAGGAGGAATGCGGCGCTGAGGGAATCGCCTGGTTTACCGGACATGTCTCAGTCTGGAAGGAGCAAAAAAGCTGATTATGCTTGATAGTGGTCGTCCTCCTGGGGACCATGGGCAGAAGGGTACTCTTGCCCCCTGTGGCCTCACTAATGAGATCCTTAAGATCTGGCCCAAACAAAGAGGTGCAGTGAAAAGGCAATGAGAGGAAAGCTTTCTTGGAAACAGTGTCAGCAGACCAGATCTTAAGCCAAAGAGCCTGTCTGGCACAGATATGGTAGCAACCCTTGCCACCAAACATATGGCATCAAATAAGGCAGCAGAGGCATAGCGCTGGGCCTCAGAAATGTTGGCAAGAAGCCACAACGTATCCAAAGAAGAAGCACCCTGACGGACAGCTAGGGTGAGCTGTTCAGTCCAGACCACAATGGCCCGTGTCACCCATGCTGCAGCGAACGCTGGATGAATGGCAGTACCAGCAGTGGCAAAAATTGACTTGAGGGAGACCTCAAGTTTCTTGTCAGTTCAGTCATTCAGAGGAGAAGCATCAGCAACTGGTAAGGCAGTGGACTTAGATAGCCTGGAAACAGGAGCATCCACTTTGGGAGAGATATGTCCCAAACTGTACAGTGCCATAGAAGTGAATGGAGCAATGGTGTCTATGCGGTAAAAGCACACCTTTACACAAATCTTGCAAAGTTGAAACTGTGTATTAAAATTACATGAAACATAACTAGAACATGTTAGCAGACCTAAAAAAAAAAAAAAAAACTACTGAACCCAGTAGGGAACGTGCCAATAAACTTCCAAAGGATGCAAAACCAGCAGAAACTTTCTCCAAAACACCCAACAGACATACACATAAACCAATGAGGGCAGGATTGTTCAACAGGAACTCCAAAGGAAAATGCCTGTGCAGAGGGGCACTGTGGGACATGTGCACCTGCAGCACTCAAAGGGTTGCTCACCTTTTCTGCAGATCGTATGTCTTCAGATTACCATGTATTAAGAAGAAGCCTCACTGGGCAACTCCTGAGAAAAGAACTTGAACCCAAGATTTCCCCCCCAGGGCTTAAGGTCCACAAAAAGAACCTGGATACTGAGCTAGCCACATCTAAGGGCATTGTCAGTTATGGTAATTTGCCCAATGGTGATATTCCATTTCTAACAGAAAAATAAAAAAATATCTAAAACTATAGCAGAACGGTTCTCTTGCCTGTGTCTTCACCAAGTAACAAATCTTACTGGAGCTGATTGGCTAGCTGCAGCCAAGGAGGGAAGGTAGGCTCCACCCCTGCATTCACTTCTAGACTTGTTCCTGCCTACTTAAAGGGGCGGATCACCTACCCAAAGTTACCTGTAACCTGTATTGGATGACAGAGAAACATTCCTTAGCCATACAGTACAAATTCCTATTCATTCGATTTTTCGGTATCTCCTGCATGAAAATCTTGGTAAAGATATTTATTAAACTAGAAAGAGAAAATGCAATAGAATTATCTGTACGGGTTATTCAATTTTATAGAATTGTCATTTTCCTATGTGCGATCCAACACTTGTTAAAGGGATAGTAATACTTCATTTTATCTTTGTTTTATTTTGTAGGATTAAAAACACATGTAAGAACGATATAAGTCTTATCTCTCAAACCTTTATGGTTTGAGAGATATTCACAAGCAAAGTTTCCCCTCCCGCCCCTTTTACCTAGAGTAAGCCATCTCTACTCAGATGTGGAATGCAGTCCATAGACCAGACAGATAACAGCAGGGGACAATCTTCCTATGAGAACACTAAAACACCTGCCCCCCTTGACAAGTTTTTCAGGTTTTTCCCTTATCTTAATTGAAGATTGCCCCTCTCTGCAATCTACCTGGGCACTTCCCTTCAGTAAAAGGGGTGGGAGGGGGATACTTTGTCATTGAATTACTCTTGAATTACAACTCTGACAGAATTGAAATAACACTCTCCAAAGTCCAAATACTATGATGATTAATTGGAGCTGGTTTTATTATGAAACATTACTATCCCTTTAAATCAGGTGCAAACAGCAAAAGATCTGAAATTTTTGATTCCCCAGTTTGTTCTATAATTGGCAATATGTATACTAGTAATAAGCTGAAGCAAATGTTTAGAAGCTTTAAGTTCACATCAGGAATTCCAGAAGTGTTCATTTTTAGGCCTATAAAGGAGAACTATACATTAAGAATAAATGGCTCTTAATTTCATACGAATGACTTGGGCAGGTATAATTCAAACAACAGTAAGTCACTTATGTGCAATTACAGACTACTTTTAGCTGTGAGGTGTTGTGAACTAGAGGCAAACAACAATGATATAGCTATATACAGAGAACTGTCGATATAATGCAAAAATATACAGAATATATCTGAATGCTGTGCAAGACATACCTACCTAGGTAAGCCAATGTTTAAATTATCACTATTTTGCAACTTTAGTTATCAGGGTACACCAACAGTACTGGGCTTTCAAGAAATCCCTGTTTGTTATCAGTTGAGTAATAAGTGGCTCAGTCACGGAGATTGCTCTCTACCTGTGCTTAATAATGGACTTGTCACCTTGATTCAAGTCTGTGTATTTGATAACTAAATTAAAAACTGCCTTTGTGCTAAGTTTCCTGAAAGTAAAGCAAATAGTACAGCTAAGGAGATATTAATTATTGCTATTGAATGCTAACTGCAGTACCCATGCAGTACCAATGAACTTTCATATGTTAATGAAGCCTTTTCCGTGACATTTCATATGCTAATAAAGGATATCTATGATTTTTTTTTTTTATATTAAGCTCTGTGCTGCTTCAGGTTTCTCATTTTCACCTTTCCCAGAAATAAAAGTGTGAATATTTCCTAAACTTGACATCTGCTGGACTTTTGCTTAAAGGGATAGTAATGTTTCATAATAAAAGCAGCTCTAATTAAAGCATCATAGTATTTGGACTTTGGAGAGTGTTATTTCAATTCTGTCAAGAGTTGTACCTCCAGAGTAATTCAATGACAAAGTATCCCCCTCCCGCCCCTTTTACTGATGTAACACTTTTCAGCCAGAGCAGAAGGGAGGTGCCCAGGTAGACTACAGAGAGGGACAATCTTCAGTTAAGATAAGGGAAAAACCTGAAAAGCTTGTCAAGGGGGCAGGGCTTTCATTGTTTTCATAGGAATAATATTGTCCCCTGCTGTTATCTGTCTGGTCTATAGACTGCATTCCACATCTGAGGAGAGATTGCTTACACTAGGTAAAAGGGGCGGGAGGGGAAACTTTGCTTGTGAATATCTCATAAACCATAAAGGTTTGAGAGACAAGGCTTATATCGTTCATGTTTTTTTTAATGCCTACAAAATAAAATAAAGTTAAAACAAAGTATTACTATCCCTTTAAAGGGGATCTATCACAACTATACAGGTTGGGACTACATTGGAAATTGCTCCAGAGGGCTTTTTTCTTGCCTTCCTCTGAATCAACAGAAGTGTTATTGGCATGGGCTGGACTTGATGGACGCATGTCTTTTTTCAGCCTTATCTACTATGTAGGTTTGTCTAAAACGTTCATTCAGATAGCAATTAGATAGAAAACGGTTTTCATTTTTAACCCTTTGAATGCCAGAGGGATACAAAATGCATTGTTGTGCAATGCATTGGTAACCCCTTTGGCACTCAAAAGGGTAAAAAAAAAAATAAAAAAAAAATAAAAAAAATGTTATTTCGCCCAAATTAAAAGTTTAAAGATTACCCTGCGTCTTCCTTCTGGACACACTGCAGTTACCAGCTCTGTACCACAGTCTGTCACTCTTCCTCTGTTCCCTTCCCTCTATCCAGCCTCCTCCAATGATAGAGTCCTTCTGCATTTAAGCTAGAGCGGTCTCCGGCCAATGAGAGCACTCCAGCTTACATGCTAGAAAGCCTGTTATCAGAGGCGGCTGGATAGAGGGAGGGAGCAGAGGAAGTGACAGACTGTAGTACAGAGCGGATAACCTCAGTCTGTCCGAAAGGATATCTAGCTATCATATATATATATATATATATATAATTTTTTTTTTTTTTCTAAAATGAAAAGCCTTTTCAGTCTAATCGCTATATAAACTAATGTTTTAGACAAACCTGTACATGGGTGATAGATCCCCTCTAACATAATACACTGCAAACTTCATTAAAACTGCGTAAAACAAATTCAAGGTGACAGGTCCACTATAATAAAGAATGAGATTTCTAGGTAATAGTCTCACTTTAAAATGAAAACCACGGCCTAGATTACATTGCAGTTCATATGTGTTTGTCAAGTGTTTTATTTAACAGATCACCATTGAAACCTCTGGAGAAATCTGTAGATAAAATAACTGAAAGTTATCATTGGCAAAGGATTTCAGGGCCATTTTAGTAAAAGCTTTCGTGTAGATAAAGGAAAAAGTTAGCAAAAACCTCTCCAAACAGGAAGGTAGAACTGTACAGTCTCAAAAAATGAAGTCTGAGCACAATTCTTTTTATTTTTAATTTTTTTTTTTTTTCTTTCAAAGATCCCTACCTCCCATGTTTATTGCTCCACGGATGCCCATATCACCCATTCTCATATCCTGTTCTCTCTGAAAATAGAAATAGTTTTCACAGTCAACCTAAACAATATTTCAGTAAATTTAAAAATAAAACAAATTCAGTCTGTGTTAATTATGTGAAAGAAAAAAAATTACAAAACAGTAAAGCAGGTGGTTTTATAGAAATATTCCTGATAAAAAAAAAATATTTACAAATTACATACAATAACATAAAAAGGTTATGTTTCCAATCTCAAAAATTACAAATTGCTGGTCCATTTCTCAGAGCTCTTTAATTGTAGAATACATACAGAGGTGATGGGGAGTTAGAAAAGTAAAAATAAGTAAAAATAGGGCTTTATGTATAAAGGCAAAGTGAAGAAATTCTGGAGAAAACTAAATGCACTTTAAACGAGAACTAAAAATTCTCAAAATTGGGGGAATGTTTATTTGACCCCCTACAGTGCAGTTTGTTTGCACCATACTTACTACACTTTGTCTTTATACACAAGGTCCATGGTTAGTAGGCACCTTCTGATATAGTGAGGACAATTAAAACAAATAGCATACATGTTAAAACTCATTTGTTTACCATTTCATCTATTCTGCTCCTACCTTTGTAACTGCAGCACTAAATGTTCAGCTCAGTCTACATTTTTCCCAAAGCTATATGAACTCTGTAAAGGTAGTACATTGTATACAAATGTACAATGTTTGTTTTGAGGAGCAGAAGCCCAAAAGGGGTCCCAAGTACTACGTTCTCCAAATTGTGGCGAGACAGGAGACTATGATAATAGCCACCTAAAGCATTCTAGGTGGGCCCTTTTTGTACCAACAAAATACTCTGTAAATATTTTTAGGTCAACCAAAAATAAATAAATAAAATCCTGTAAAAAGTGTATTTTATAGTGTTACTTACCGATAAATTCTCTTCTCATAGTCCAGGAACCTTTGTTACATTATTCTTCCACAGGGGGACAGGGCACCCACATAAAAGCTCCCCCAACCTACTTCACTTTATCTACACAGACATGTAAACAAAAAAAACTGAATAAGGTAAGGCAGGAAGGTAGTTCACCTGAACCAGAGAACCTAAAGCACTCCCCCTGTCCAGAACTCAATCAAGAGGGAAGTTCTGTAGTCCATATGGGCCAAGAGAAAATGATTTATCAACAAGTACACAAAAATCAACACACCAACCAAGCAAAAGTTAAAAAGGTTACAGGAAGAAAAGACAAGGACAACATCTACACAGGCACAATGACCTGAAGGACATTCCATCCAAAACTGGCTTCAGCAGAAGCCAGAACACTGACTCAGTAGTATTTAGGAAACATGGATGGAAACCAGTTCTCTGCTTTGCACAACTGCTCACCAGATACCAGATACTTATAAGCTCAGCAATCACCCACCACTCTGGAGGAATGAGCAGGAACCGTAAAGGCTAGCCCCCCCCCCCCCAAACAACACAGGACAGGCAAATGTTCCCTTTGATACAAGAAGCCCACACCTACACACACAAGTGCCCTCAGGAACTAAAAGAGGGAGTCCAGTTTGCAGAAAAGTTCAGCTCATCTAGCGTAATACAATACTACATTCAGTGCTATGAACGTAGTACTTTAAAGGGATAGTAATACTTTAATATTACTAATCCCCATAGTGTAGCTATTTCAAGAATAATTCAATTGCCCCCAGTGTCCTCTCTCAAACCTTTATGGCTTGAGATAACTGTAAGCAAAGTTCCACCTCCCTCCACCTTTCCTGAAGTCAGCGTTGTACTGACAGGGGAAGTCTGTCGTACGACAGGCTTGAGACTCTGCAGCTGATCCGAGATTGCGTGAAAAAGAATTATTTTACTGAAGCGGTTTTCTACGTGTGCTTGGTTTGCAATAGAAGAAAGAAAAAACTTTGTTCCTCAGAATGTTATCTTCAAAAGCCAAGCCATTTAAGCTAACTTCACCTCTGAATGACAAAGAGGACAGTGGGGCAACTGGCCTGGAAGGAGCAAAAGATGAATGGCTCTGCAACAGTTCGATTGAGATCTGAGAACCACATATGGCGAGGCCAGTAAGGAGCAATCAGCATTACATTCGCATGCTGAATCCTGATCTCCCTCAACACCCTGGGAAGTGGAGGGAATGAAGGAAACATAAGCCAGAGGTAACTGCCACAAAGTTCCCATCAAGTCCACTGAGAGGGCAACAGGGTCCCAGGACCTGGAACAAAACATAGGAACCTTGAGGTTTGAACAAGCTGTCATCTGCTCCACAGCTGGGCGACCCCTCCTTTAAACTACAGAGTACAAAAATGTTTGGTTAAGTTCCCAATTCCTAGGATCAAGACATTGTCGGCTGATGATACACCAGTGTGTTGTCTACCGCTGCAATGTGAACAGCTGAGAGAGACTGCATATGAGCTTCCATCCAAGCAAGAATTAGCCGAACTTCTGACCACATGGCCACTCTTCTTGTTCCCCCTTTGGAAACTGACATAAGCAATTGCCGTGGACTGAAACTGCACCAGCAGACCCTGGTGGTACTGTGAATAAAGCAGAGCAAGGCAAATCGGCAGCCTCTATAGCACTTTGGTAGACAGAAGCGTCTCTCAAGGAACAGAGGCTCTGAGCTGTCCGACAGCAAAAGGAGAGCCCCAGCCTATCAGGCTGGCATCAATAATGACAACAGTCCAATGCAGGATTACCAATGGTCAAGCCAAAGTCAGATTTGACAGTTGACGCTATGAAGATCTGATTTTTTTCCAGATGGAAAGAGGCATGACACAGGAGAGATGACATTGCTGTCTGGACTAATTATTGAGAATCAGCAGCCGCAGTTCCCAAGTGGGAAACCAGACAAAGAACTGTCTCCAGGGCAGAAACCAGATACCCCAGCATCATCTTGTACTTCTCACATCATCGCTGATGAGTGATCTAAGGTCTGTGAACCTGTACAAATTTTTTTAAACTGATCACCCAACAGTGCTGCTCCAGTAAGGACACATGTCTGAAGCTGACGGTGCAGAGACTCCTCTGAAAAAGCTTTCAGTAAAAGGTCATCCAGATAGGAAATAAATGTGAGCAGCCAAGATTGCAATGACCTTTGTGAAAACTTGCAGAGCAGATGCTAACACAAAAGGAATGGTTATGAGGTGGAAAAAGCCCATCTTGGAAGGCAAAACTAAGGAAACATTGAAGATCCAAAAATTCCATGAGTCTCTGAGGGTGAACAGGCACCAGGACCTGCAGGGAAGAAACGACTTAAGAATAAACAGCCCTGCGCAGGATCACAAGGGACACTGCATGTAAGGAAGCACTGGGAAAGGGGAGTTGAAATATATGTAGTAACCTTCTGAAAGTATTCATAACACCCACTGGTCTGCCACTGAGGAAGTCCACGAATCATGAACAAGAAGTAGACAACCAGCAAGTGCCTGGAGGGACCAAACCCCTGCGAGTCAGGCAGAGGTAGACTAGGTCGCTGAAGGAATGTACTCCCTGGGAGCATGTATGTACTAGCGGGGGTATCGAAAGCCACAAGTCTTCTGTGGAAACAAGGAATGTTTGGGGTTAACCTGAGGAAACAGTACACTTTTGCACCGAGCAGCATGGCAAATAACCTTCTAAAATTCTGGAGCAAACAACTAATTGCCCATAAAAGGAAGGTGGACAGAAGACTTCTCAGAGGACTGGTCTGTCGGCAAATTTTTAGCCAAATGGTATGTTGCTCTGCAACAGAAAGCACGGACTACTCCCAATGAACTTGGAAAAATCAAAGCGTGGCTTCAGTAAGGTAAGCATTAGTCTTAAGTATCTTAGAACCACCAACAACAATGCCCTCCTTTAGGCGAGTATGCATGGACTGCTCTCTGAACAGTTGCTCCCCACCCTAAAACAGCCCTGGCCCTAATCAAAGTAGTAGCAAAGGCTAGGCATAAAGCAGCACCAGAAGCTATGAAAATTACCTTAAGGGAATCTAGGAGTTAATCCACCTTGTTCTTAAATGCAGCTGTGGCATGTATGCTTAGAAAGGCAAGGGATAGGAAGGTAAACTGCTAGTAGGTACCAATGCAGTAGTACAGTAGGAGAGAAAAGATACAAATCGACTGGGGATAGTTTATCAGGTGTCTGCTATTCCTTCAGGATCAGCTGGTCCAGGGAATTGATTTGAAGGGAAAAGCAGATGATGCCTCTACTCTAGCGCCTCGGGTATGAAGAACTTGGACCTCATATACCTTAAGGGTTTTCAAAACTGCCTGAATAAGACCATTAACTGGTTACCCAGGGTCTTCCTCAAATCAATCTGCAGGCATAAAGGAGGAATCAGTTTTTACCTTGCTCAATAAAGCAATCCCCCTCTTCCAGGGGAAATCACCCCACAAAGTGACTAAATTATCTATTCGGGGGACCAGGTGGTACTGGTTTCAGGCCTCAAGGACCACATTAATGGAGAAGGCAGTATCATTCATGATAAAAATATGGGTTTTAAACCATGAAGGAGGGGCTTAGAATTTGCTATGGAGGGGCCACAGAACTAGAGTGATAAAATGTTAAGTCTGTAGGAAGACCAGCCTGACATGAGGATCAAAGGGTTAATGAAACAATGCCGAGAGTACTGATGGTCTTAGACTTGTTAATGTCACCCATAGCTCAGACACAGCCAAGAGCCCGAAAAAGAAAACACAGAACAGAAAAAGCACTTATCTATCTGTATGGAGTTAAAGACAGGATCCATATCACTGAGGCCCAAGAAAAAATTGAATGTGTACCCCTTGATAGTTGTGCAAAATCTAGAATAAGCCCCTTCCTGTGTACCAGAGCCCATCCAGTGTTGCAGGAGACAGAATGCAACCTATGTCACATCCAATATGGCTGCATATATGCTAACTAAACATCTAAAAGTCATCCCCAAGCAGACCCAGGTTCAATTAAAGTTTGCTTCATGGTCCACCCAGGAGGAAAAGGGATAGGAGTCTACCTAATGGAACATTGAACAGCCCTATATAAGAAAAAAAAAAATAAGCTAAGAATCTTTGCCCTGACTATCTCTTTTGTGGTCACTTTTAAAGTTGAGCATGTTTGGTGGGGGTAAAGTGGAGTAGGCAGGGGGGTCTCAAAGTACCCTGTGCTTCTGTGGGAGAATACTTTATCCATGGTTCATGTGTTCCATTGTGGCCAGGGCATATTAGGAATGCATCGGGTAATATTACCCCACAAAAGTCTTCCCTGTTAGGCCATCTCTCCTGCACTACACAAACAGCACCAGATATAGGCAGATTAACAAAATAATTCCTGGAATTGCTTCAGTATCAGCACTGCAAAGTTTAACTTCTGTTTAGATCTGAAAATTACACCCTCTTACCTGCACAGCCAAAGGGAAAGATGCTGCCACTGGCATCTTCTATTTGGAGTTGGGGAGAAGATGATTGGGATGGACCTATATAATTTAGTTTCTAAGTTTCTATTGCTGCTACTCAAAAAAGTGGAAGTAACTTAACTAGGAAAAATATGAGCTCTAAATTATTTTTCATGTAACTAGACCTTTAAGCATTGTATGTCATTTAACAAAGAGGCCAAAGTACAGCAGACAAAAAAACATATTACAGAAAAGGGTGGACAATCTATGGTTCACCACTTGCTGATGGAAGAGAAGCCCATCAGCTGGCAATGAAAGGGAGATGTAATACAACATCAGCTGGAGAGCCATAGGGAGAACAGCCTCTGTGTTAAACTAAACAGTTATTAGAAATGAAGACTGATATCTATATCTATAATATATATATATATATATATATATATATATATATATATATATATATATATTTATTTAATATTTTTTTTTTTTTGCCAAAAGTGAACTGGGGCTCCATGTGTGTGCTCCTGGATGCACAACTAACCCCAGGAGCACAGGCATCAACAGGTCATACACAAAAACCTGCCTTGGATCCTCGTTCAGACAGGGGAGCTAGTCAAACATGAAAGAATGCTGCTTTTGAACAAGAGGGGTCTAGCACACAGCACCTCCCTCACCCCTCAAAACACTAAGAGGCTCCACAATACTTCACTTACTGCAAAGTAGTAATATGGACAAGTGTGTGTGTGTGTGTGTGTGTGTGTGTGTGTGTGTGTGTGTGTGTGTGTGTGTGTGTGTGTGTGTGTGTGTGTGTGTGTGTGTGTGTGTGTGTGTGTGTGTGTGTGTGTGTGTACTGTATTTATGCAACTGTGTTGACTGGTGCTGAATTACTTCAGAAAGTTACAAACCACTAGAACAGAATGTTGTACCCCTATGCTACTGTCTTGCTTCAGAAAATCCAGTTCATAAAAGTTTCAGTTTTCACAGATTCTTGCAAACCATGAATTAACTGTAATTTCTGAAGCATTTTGATTAATTCCATGAGAATGCAGTGGGCGCTTGCTTCACATAAAATACAAAGAAATCATAACATAGAAAATCTGCTTACTTAACCCTTTGAGTGCCAGAGGGGTACGGAACTGATTGCTTTGCTATGCGTTCCGTACCCCGCTGGCACTCAAAGGTTTAACATGTTAGAACCTTTAAGCAGTTACTGGCTAACGGTAAATCGCAGGCTTGGCTTATTTATCTTTATATAAAAGCCAGTGAACACAATTCTGCAGACCCAGAACTTGCTGCATGGTTTTTCATATTGTAATTCCACCAACTGAAATTGCTGCCAAATTTAAATTACATATAGAACTCCTGAAGACTGGTACCACAAAAGCAATTTTAGTAATGCCACATTAAGAACAAATGGTAAGAGCAAACCAACAGTTAAAGTAGACATAAAATCCATGTGTCATTCAATATTATTCAAATAAGTAAAACTGACCAAAAGTATTATCCTGCAAAGAAATACAGAATTAGAAAGCATGCTCTACAATGATTACATTTGAACTTTACAAACATATTTTACTTTGTTCGGTAACTATGATTTGTAAAAAATAGGACATGATAGGTATTTAACACAATTAGCTTTCTTTCAATGAATATAAATACAGATTACTAGAAGAAAAAGTTTCATTTGCAGTTATACATTGTGATTTATCTAGATTGCATTAAATTTAAAATAACCTGACTTTTGTACATAGTGCCAATACAGATTTATTTTACAAAACGTGTACTTTAAATTACTGTAAGCATAAGGAAATTATTGGTATTTCAACGTACCCAGCACAGAAATACAATAGACATCAAAGTTCATAATTATTTCAAGTCACCCTATGCAACCTTTAACTTCAAGGAATAACTAGTAATATCATGTTAAATGTTTTATTATGTTAATTATCCTGTACATACACAATTGGATTATGTATGCAAACATTTTGTTTGGTGCAGCTGCCCTAAAAAGTTAGCCACTGTTTGTTGAAGATTATTCTAATACAATCAGTGATGTGAACTAGTAGAAATTAAGACAACAGATTTTTAAAACACAAAGCCAACTGGCACCTTAAACCTAATCAGTTATGGTACCCATACACAGGTCAACGGGTTCATTGAAAAAATAAATAATTCAATTGTGTTGAAAGCTAGCTACAAAACTGTCAGTTTTCCCCCTTTGTATGAGTCAGCTAAATCAGACTGGGCTGAACAAATGTATCTGCTTGGTTGATTGCAGCTAATCATAGTTTCAAACCTGCCCAATTAGATTGCGCTTGCGTGGTTCCAACAGATCAATTCACAGTGATAAGTATATGGATTGGCAAGATCTGATAGTTCTGACCTGATCTGAACAACCCCACAGAGACCATTTGACTGAGACGATATAAGATAGCTTGTATTTGGACTATATTTCTGTGAGGAGGGATCGCCAGCAATCAGACTGTTTGGAGAACAGATTTCTAATAGATTCCCAATCAAGATCAGCCTGTGTTTTGGCACCTTATTTTTGTTGTATAAATAAAAAAAAAAAAAAAGACCACTTACGAAGAAAGAGAAAAACAGGGTGACTGAATGTTATTTAGGTTCAGGACTTATAATAATAATTTTTTACATTTAGCCACTATGTAACCAACTTGTACATTACACGTGTTCTGAAGAATTAACACAAAGTAAACATTTAAGCTTTAAAACCATAGCCTTAAGCCTGTTCTGATGCAGTGATAAAACATGTCCCTAAAAACATAGTAAGAGTATGTAATCCAGAATTTTTAATTTGAGCAGACTGCAAAGACTGTTCTATTTGTTGTTTGATAATCTACAGCATGACTTTTATGTAGTAAATGTCCTTGATCAGTTTCCAACAAACTAAACAACTGCTTTTTGTACTTCCATTCCCAGCATATTACCTCCTTAGACTACAGACACGCTAACAATATATAGATATTTTACAACAGATGAGAATATAATGTACGAGACCAACATTGTGGGTAACTGGTATTCACAATAACATTGGTCAAGCTCTCTAGATTGTATTCACTTATAGGGACAGGGATCCCAGTACCTATTACTATTCACAATAATTGTTTCTAGTGTTATAATCTTAATTTATTCACCACACTGTACAGTGCAGTGGAATGTTGGAGACCAATAAATGATGATCATGATAGGCAGTTTTAATTAACAATTAAAAAAAAAAAAAGTGCGCATTTTAGAGACAGGAGCTGCAATATTATTTTCAAAATGTATATCAAAAGGTTTGCCAACAGCAGTAAATAATAGGAAAAGGGTTCAACTTGATGGACGCAAGTCTTTTTTCAACCTAAACTACTATGTAACTATGTATATTTCATCAGTTTAAGGATATATAAGCTTTGTACACACACATATATAAACACACACACAAAAGCTAAAAGGTGATTCTCTTTAAAAATAGGGCAATACATAAAGAAAATGTTAAGAACCAAGCACCATTTTTATAATATTCTATTTTGTAAAGTCATTAGATTCCATATAAAATACTGGTACTTTCAGGCCACTGCAGATTTTTTATGAAGGTTGTTGCATCAATGTAGTGTGTTAGCATACATTTACTTATGTAATTTACAGGAAATTCACTAGCTAAAAAAGGAAAAACATGTGAACTCAAATCAGACTGACATGGTTACAGGAAGAAACTTACATATATTGGTAAATGTCAAGTATAATTTATGTATAAACTGCATATAATCAGTATAGCTATTAGCGTTCCAGAGAGGTACAAAACGCTCAGGGAGTGAGAGCAAACTTCTGGTAAGATTATGGCTAAAATACACCAAAGAAGACTGTATTAGATAGAATATAAAAGGTACTTGTCAAAAGCCAAAAGAACAGAAAATGGACTCTATTAAAATGTTAAAATTATTAAAACACTTCACTCCTGTACAAATGCACACTGATGTGATTTGACAAAAAGATAACCCGAATAATATTTGAATTAAAGATAAACTGACTCCTAACAAAAAAAAAAAAAAAAAAAAAATCACTCAATAAGAAAATATTCTTTCATACAAAAATCCTATATAATAAATTGCTAGGATGTTTGCCAGAAGCAGTCATGTGCAGTAGAGACTGCCCGAATGCACAGAATGCTGGGAGGTGTAGGAAATTGAATGCTAGGAGTTCTGTGCTGGGAGCATTCTGTGCGGGATGCTGGGAGCTCTGTGCTGGGAGCATTCTGTGCTTTCGGGCAGTCTCTACAATGCATGACTGCGTCGGAGGCAGGACGTAGAGCAGGACCGGCCTCTTAGGCAGAGGAGTACGCAACGCAATGCATTGTCTACCCCTCTGGCACTCAAAGGGCTAACATCACCTGGACCTTGGCCCGTGTACACGGGCTTTTACACTAGTAATTATATATGTTAATATACATCAGGCATAAATGGTCTAAGACTAGGGAGCTTGTTACTAAAATACTAGGGGTCTATCATGTATTAACATTCAAATCAAACTCGTTTGTTAGTCTATGGCAAGTAAGGTTTAAAATAAAGCCAACGTTTCCTAGACTCCGCTTCTTACATAAGCGATGATGACCTGTTACAAAAACAACTTTTAGTTAGAAGACATCAAGTCAAAGCACTTAATTCATGGTAGACGAACATTTGATTAAACAATTCTAATACATAAATTACCACTTATTTTACATTAGAAATCATAAGAAAAACATGTACACAAGCACATCATGTACAGAGGAAATCTGCATTGCCACTATTAGATTAGCAAGCATTGTCATACCTCAAAGCTAGACTAGACACTAAAAACTTGCAAAAATCAGAAAATGCAGTTTTAGAGTGAAATAGATGCAGCATTATATACTGCAAAGTACATTTCGTTTCAGAGAGATAAGGGAATAGACAAAAATTCGAGTGAATATCATCAGTCAGCTTTCTTATGGAATACATGGAATAAATCAGGAAATAAGCCATAACAGAATTTCAATTGTATATTTCAGAGAAATTTAAACGCCGATGTTAATGGTACTTTTATATTGTATTATACTTCTTTTTTTTTTTTCACTGAAATGTATGCAGAGATGTCTACACATTAACAGGAATTCTTTTACTAGTGTCTCTCCTGTACATTACTGCATCCCTACTACCCCAGATATCAGAGTGCCTGTATCAGGTGAGATCAGTGCAGCACACTTTAACAGTATGTACTAGCACAAATAAAAATACATATTCCTGTGATACCACCTCTATAAAGGGGAATTATAACAAATGAAATAAGCGGCTCTTAACCTGATTAACAAAAGGACCAACTTATCACACTGTATATTTGAAAGCTTTATTAAAAGTCTCATGTTGGCAAAAGACCAACAAATTCATAGTTTAAGAGACAGTTTTATTTTTATTTCTGTATTCTAATTTATACTAATGATGTAAGTGCAGAACAAAGCTAAATTAGCATATGAAACTGCACTAAGACACTCTAGCACATTCTGCTAGCTGACTCACAGAGTGGAGAAAAGAACCCTTTAAGACATGTTCTCTACCAATTCATTTGAATAATCCTCACAATGGAAAAACTAACTTCTCTCCTAAACAAGCCTTACAGAAAATGGCTGGATTTGCAGCCCAGACCCAAACCTCTTGCGTAGTTATCATGCAAGTCCCCCTTCTACACCTGCCCCCACCCCCCTTCCCTTATTAATTTGATCACTTATCAGGGTGCTCATCTGCCTCTTTATTTTCTTTAACATCTTTACCCTTTCATAGGAACACTTTTATACTTTTATTGCCTTTAACCTCATATTACATTCCTTCACTTAGTCATTCCATTAATCATAGATAAGATTCTGCTTATAAGATTACACTGGTAAACAAGATTGTGGCCTTGATTAGATGGCTGGGAAGGAATCTGAACGGAGGTAGATATTTTGCTACTTAATGAGTTGCTATCTGTGTAAATAAGTGGGTTTGTTATTAACTGGGTAATAGCCAGGCAGTATTTACCAAGTGAAGCATTTGTAAATGTAGTTGATATTCTAGAGATAATCTGATGGTGATTAAAGTCGGACGACAATCACAAAACTGAAGCTAGTGTGCTCTTCGTGCCCTCTGATTACATTAGTGCTGTTAAATTGTTAAGAATGATGCAGTGTAATGGATGTTTTGCACCCCCCTCCACGTCCCCCCCCCTCCCCGAGTAACATATTGGAGGCTCAGATGCTGTCCAGTTTGTCAGCAATCATCTTTTAGCTCCACACAGATGCAAAAGAAGAAAGTGCTACTGCTTCAAACTTCCAAAAAATGGCAGATGGACTAAAGTTTGGTCAGGAAGAGTAAGTGTTGTGTATAAGAGGCATGTCCCACAGTACATGCCTTTTAATAATTATTTTGCTGCACTTCCAGAACACTGTACACTACACTGTAAAAAGAGATAGTGAATGCAATCAGAGTGCTGGGCTGTATAGCATGGAGCATTAGTAGAAGAGAAAGGGAAGTGGTCATACCACTTGAAAGAACTCTGGTTAACCCTCACCTAGAGTACTGTGTACAGTATTAGAGAACACATCTCCAGAAGTTACAGATATTCTGAAAGAATTCAGAGATAGGCTACAAAAATGGTGACTGGTTTACAGGATAAAAAATATCAGGGGAGACCAGTGGTTCTCAAGCTTTTTTGCTCTAGTCACCCATAATATGCAATCTGGAACTTTTGGGGCACCACCAACATGTTTAACCCCTTAAGGACTGGCACGCGCACATGCGGCCGGCACTTGAGGACCACTTTTTTGTTTTGTTTTTTTAAGCTTCCAGAGCAGCGTGCAGCCGCCCGGGAGCTCTGAACTCCATGACGTGCCAGGACCGTCACTGGTTCTTAGGTGCCGGACCGCCGTGACAGCCCTGGCACGTCAATGGTTCTCAAGGGGTTAATGTAATTTATGAATTGCATAATAAAGGGTACATTTCATTAATATACAGATATTATTAGGTCTCAATCAGCCATCGAAATAAACATTGTGCATAACCATTTTCATATTTCTTTATAAGACAATATTCACATTTTTGTCAAAGTCTTCATAGAATACATGGGACCCACTACTTTAATGTCCGTGCCATGGTTGAGAATCACTGAGGTAGACTACAGAATATGAACATGTAAAGCTTGGATGAGAGAAGGGCTAAGAAAGAAACTTTTAAATACACAATGTGATTCCACAAAGTACAGGAGGGAAGTACATTTGGAGTAGAAATGTTAGAACTAGAGATCAGTCTAAAGCTAGAGGGACAGTGGATTCGATGTAACATAAGAGCTTCTCTTTACAGAGAGGATGGTAGATGGGTGAAATAGCCTGTTTCTGTCTCCAATGGACCTCCTCATGCCAGTTCACATACACAAGTAATTTTTAATCAAGTTTTCAAATATGAAAACTGAAATTCAAGGTGACATGTTCACAAAGACTTTCACACTGGGTCAGTGCTCTAATCAGAGAGCAGTACTCACTCCACCTTCTAAATATGTAACAGATTTTTTTTTTTCTCATTTCATTCAAAGAGCTGGTACGTATTGTTTGGAAATGTGAACTAAAAGTAGACTTGAAAAGAGGTAGCTAAATGCCTTGAATCTGCAGTTGAATGTACAAAAATTAATAGCTCCTTGACTTCTATAAATGAAAAACTATGTAGTTAATACAGATAAACAATTGAGAATCACAAATTGGAGTTAATTGCATTCTAGAGAATGACAGCAATGAAAGAAAATAGTTGAATATTTGCAATGTTCACTTTAGGCCAATGACTGGAGCAAGAGACAACTCTCTCCAATAGAATTCTAAAGAATAACGTCTGAAAACCAGGTCAATAGTAGGTGAACTTTCTGGATACCAGAGGGCACTGTTAATGCAAGAAAACTATTTAAAATAACTGAAATTAACTCTGAAGTAGGAGTGCCCCTGATTAACTCAACAGGAAAATCATAACAAAATGTGTTATTAAACAAAAAAACTCTTAGTATATTGTGCTACTAATTAGAGGGTGAAGTTGATACTACATAGAATGTTAAACAGAATAGCAAACTTTTCATTTTTAAACTAGTCACATGCTAGTGGAAAGGTCATGCCCTTGACAAATGATCTATACAAACGTAAGGTGTGCTCGGGGGAGGGGGGGAGATTGAGAGCCACTTGTCTCACATTCCAGATTACAACAGTACAGTGTTTCTCCAGTAAAAGATACTAGCACAGCAATTTACAAACCCAACGACAGATCAAGCCTTTCACACACAGGCAACAGAACACATATAGCACCCCATTTATACTCACCTCTCATGCGCTCCACCAACTGTAATGCAGGGAAGGAACATCTGATGACAGGCCCACTTGAGCACCAGTCAGTACTGCTGTCTGGCGTCCACATGGGTCAGCCATTCACTGAATGAGTGATGAGTATCACAGTCTCTAGTGTTGCTGAAGTGAAAGGCGATAGCCAGACACATAGCCTACCATGCACACATTCCTTACTGCAACTTTACTCCATTCCTGAGAGAAAGCAACAATTTGCTGTATGCTGAACTTTCTGCACGTTCATGAATAATCATGTGTAAAAGGCACCACAGTCCAGGATATTACCTTCCTTCATGGATGACAGTTCAAATGCAGAACTGGGGGCTTAATTTCATGTTAACCCTTTAATGCCAGAGGGGTACGCAATGCATTGCGTATCCCTCTGGCACTCAAAGGGTTAAGACATTATAAGTGTTTGCCTGTGCTAAAACAGACGTTCTGGTTGTCACTAGGATCCTGAAAATCCTGTGCTGGGAGTTTGATCAAACTAAGCACAGGTCATAAAACTAGGCATCGATCATGCAGCAAAACAGATTTTTTTTTTCTTCTAATTAGCCAATACACATGAACTTATTGGGAAGCACATCATTAACACCTACTCGTCAATTCCATTTTGAATAGGTCAATCTGTGAGCCATTTATGGACCAGAGGGATTCATAATATGTTGGGAAACCATATACAACACACCCCCTCTGGTCCTCAAACCGTTAAAGGAGAGTACACCCTAATAACGCTATACCTAATTTACTATGAACAAAAAATCCTAATGTCAAATATATATTTTTTGCCTTCTGCCTTGCATTCACCCCCCCCCCACGTCCTTAACCCTTTGAGTGCCAGAGTGGTAACCAAAGTATTGCAGTGCTGGATACTACTCTGGCACTCAAAGGGTTATTACCACATGCAGTAAACAGAATTTGTGGTTCTGTAGTCCTGTTAGCAACTGTCATGTCTGCCTTCATTGGACATAACATGCAGGAAAGGCTGACAATGTCTATTCAACTAAGGAGCAAGGGCAAAAGTTACAGGGCCATTTAGATTTTGAGGACACAGTAAAGTAAACTGGTAGCTTATCTGGAAGTGTTCATTCTCCTTTAAACAATATTTTCAGTGACAAGATTCAAATTCTGGATTATATATCATTTCCTAAAAACCTTTCCAAAAATGTAACTGTCTTCTCTAGCAAATCTACATGCAGTCAATTGAGGGATGCAGGAACCAATAGGTATGTCCCAAAAGACACAGGGAAGGAGAGAAACCTATAAAACGGAGCTCAAAACTGGCATCTTCGGATGCTGAAAGATTCACCTTGTAGAATTGTGTAATTCCTTTTGGAAGGATGAAACAACTTTTGGTTGGAATTCAGGAACAGTTCATTAACCCTGAGTGCCATAGGGATACGCAAGGAATTGCTTTGTGTATTAAGATTTGCAAGACAAAGAGTTCTGAGACACCCCTAGATAGAGAGTTAGCAGTAACCTGTGAGATGCTTGAAAATGGAGGATAAAAGATTTGAAGAAATTCTAACTGGAGAACTATTCCCGGATTCAAATCCCACAGAGGGGAAGGTGCTCTATGAGGGATATTTGAATGCCATCCTGTAAAAGTCTAATCACAACGATTATTTATTTAATGAAGACAAAAATGTATACTTGTATTCAAGCCTTTACTAAGACCAGCTATCAAAAAGTACAGAATACGGGGAAGTTTAAACTTTCATCACAAAATAGTCTCCAGATTTTGTAGTATATTTTAGCGGACAAAGGGTTGCCTCCTTTCAACATATTCTGGATATCTGAATCTCTGAAAAGTTTGTGTTTCAAGATTTGGGTCTAAAGTTCCAAGCCATCAAAAGGAGACTGGATAAACTGCAATGCCAAAGGAGACCTTGAGTGAGCAAATGCAGTAGAAATAGTGCCAAGGGTCTTATACGGTCTGGAGATGATGTATTAACATAGATAGTGCAAGTCTCTTCACTCTTGATTTTGGAAGAAACTGGGAATCATGGTGATCGGACAAAATACATACTAGGGTGTATTTCCCTGTTGTCTCCATGGCATCCACTGACACGTCTTCTGGATCTCGCTTTTAGGCAATATCTTTGAAGTTTTATGTTGAGATATAAGGCCATTAGATCAATCTCTGGCATTCCCCATCAATTAGGAGAAATACTTCCTGCTGCAATTCCCACTCTCCCAGATCCAGTTGGTGTGATGTGATAATCTCTCTCACAGATGTTTACCACAGGGATGTAACTCGCAGATAAGAGCTGGAATGATTGCTTCTGCCCAGGATTTTTACCACTGCTGACCAGGTGTCTTTTCTCTTGGTGTCTCTCCCCCACCCCCGATGGTTGAAGTAACCTACTGATGTGGCATTGTCAGACTGGATATCCCCTCAAGAGGGGTTTCCATGTGTAAGTGCGCTGAATATGGATTGAAGTCCCAAAATGTTTATGGAAAGGCCAGTTTCTGCTGGAGACCAAAGACCTTGAGTCAAAAGGTGATAAGAACTGAGGTTATCAGCCACGAATGGAGTGACTCTTGCATGGTCTAAGACATGATCACTTAGCAATTAAGGTGACAAGGATACCTGGTTCCATTGTTGGAGCATATTCAGTTCTACTGGACACGAATTAAACTGGGCAAAGGAACTCCCCTCCAGAGTGGAGACCATCATTCCTATCAACCTGAACAAAAATTTTGACAGCTGGATACAGATAGGTCAATAGGTTGCAGACCATGTATTTTAACAGATAATCAAGATACGGAGTCAGATTTACACCTAGGAACTGAAGAAATGCTGCCATATGTTGCAAGATTTTTGTGTGTTGTAGCTAGGTCGATAGGAGGAGCTACAAACTGAAGATAAAAATGCTGGAATGCCAATTTCAGAAATTGGTAGTGAATTGGGCATATAGGAACATGAAATTTGGCATCTAATTCCTCCAGTTCCATGGCATGAATCTTAATCTTGCAAGGGTTGTGCATTTTAAGGATAATGATCACTCAAAACTTTCATACACTTGTGAGATGTCTCCTGATGCAAAAGTAGTCATCATTACCTTGTCCTCCTAAGGAGGCAAGGAAAAATTGCCAATTCCAACAGCAGGCACGCTGGTCTGAGGCATGAACAAGCAAGCTGCAACAGCAATTACCCAAATAAAACAAAACTCGTCTTTTCACGGTAGTACACAATCAGTGAAAAAGATTACTCGGCCTCTGAAAGGCATGAAGGTCAGTAATCATAAAGATGTGCACCACAGGCTTATCCTGGGAACCTTTCAGATATGTTTGGAGAATCCATTTTAGTGGTTAGTGCTTCTTGGCCCCTATGGGACTGAGTGCCAAGAGGATAGGGTAATCAGGAGATCCTTGTTACTAAGCCAGGGACTTGTGTGTAAGAACTAAAGATACAAAGGAATACAAAATAAAGAAAGGGGAAAAAAAATACCCTGAGGACATGCAGAAACTAAACTGGCCATTAGAAGGGCTAATAAAAAAGGACCAAGAAGTGGGAGGCGTTTCATCAAGTGCCTGGCCTCCTGGAGGAGGTCTCATTACCATATCAGTCCCTGCATTCCTCAAATGATTAAAGAGAAAAATAAGTATATACAAACTCTTTGGGAAATAAAAATAACCTGTGTACAGCATTCTGAAAGAATATTCTCAAAAAAAACGAATGTCTAAAACATATTATATATAGAGGTGTGCATGTGAAATATGATACACACACTACAGCAAAAGAGAATGTGTTATACATGACAGTAGTGCTGTGTGCTGCAGAGGATTTACAGAACATAACATGAGAAAATGGAGGCACTCAGACTAGCCCCATGGTACAATGCAATATTAAAGTGTAAAACTGTACACAATGAGATTTTTAAAGGATCATCAACACCATAAAATGAAAACAGGGTTATATAATTTTAAATATCATGTACTTCTAGCTAGCACCTGTAAAACATTGTTATTTTTATATTAGATGCCCAAAATCTAATTACAAACATATATTTTTCAATGCAAGTGTAGACTGACCTATACAGACTAGAACTTAAAGAAAAATAGCCTTAATTATCCCTATTGTTAAGTCTCATTGGCTAACATAGGAACCTGTTCAGTACGGATGCACAAATTCTGTAAGTAAATACATTGGAGGCACTCTTAAAACGTAACCTTTATTAAGTATTCTTTATCAATTGTATCTTAAAAACAATACATTATTACCAGCTATAAATGGCCTATACAGACACAGTTTGGTTAAAGGGGAACTCTCACCTCCATTAATGTTGCCTTCATCTGAATGTTCCCTTGGAGTGAACCTGTAATACTTAACCTCTTTGATTGCCAGATGGCAATGCATTCCATATCCCTCTGGCACTCAAAGGGTTATTATTTATAAAAAAAAAAAAAAAAAAAAAAAAATGTTAAATATAATGCTGCATGGCCTTAGATATTGCCATGTAAATTTGTGTGTGTGAAGTGGGTTCGGTACAGGCTGCGGTACAGCTCTGTAACACAGCCTGTCAATCTTTGTCAATTCCCCTCCCCAAGTATTGTCCCCTTCCCTCCTCCTCAGATGACAGAGGATTCCGGTATGTGACCTGGGCACCCTCTCTTGCAAATGCGTGTCCAGGTCATTATACAGGAATTCAAGTGGCAATCCGCTTGCCGAACTAAAAACAGTAAAAGAGGTAACTGGACTGATATGTTCAGTGTGATCAATGGCCAGTTATTCCTTGCACAATAAAAAATTTCAATGACAATTTTATTTTCTACTGTGCAAATAAGGAATAAATTGTCCATTATCACAATGAACGATCAGTCCAGTTGTTCTTTTTAGTTCGGCAAGGACTGCACTCAGGTCTGAGCCCGTACAATGACCTGGACTTGTTTTTGTAAGAGAGGGTGCCAGGTCACATACCGGAATCCTCTGTCATTGGAGCAGGAGGGAAGATGACAATACTTGAGAAGGGGAACAAACAAACATTGACATGCTGTGGTACAGAGCTGTACCGCAGCCTGTACAAAATTGACGTCACTGGCAATACAGCATTATAAACATACATATGTGCGCGCACGCACACGCGCACACACACTTTTCAAGGGAACATTCAGATAAAAACATTAAGAGGTGAGAGTTCCCCTCTAATTGCCTGTGCACTGCTAATGCTATTAATGTATTGAGATTCATAACCACTATTATTCAGAAAGGCAGATATCTTTTTCCAATTAACAGACAATAAAAATGAACACTGCTGAAACACTCATCAAGATTCTCATGATAATAGAAGTCCTGAAAAAGAAAACAAAACACAGAAATGGGAGCTGCCAGAGAGTATAATAAAACTAGATGTTAGGCCTCAAAAATAATAGGATTTTAGTCTTACCTGTTAAATCCTTTTCACTTAGTCCATACAGGTCACTGGTACTCTGGGAGGCGTAAGTCCCCTTTAATAGGCAGGAACAACTATGCAAATGATTTGCAAGGGGCGGAGCCTCCCCTCTTACTTTAGCCACCTTCTGGCCAGAGCCACTTTAGATTGATTTGAGACCCTAAAAACTGACCTCAGGTAAGCAAAAAGAAAGACTCCTGTTAGCATGCCCGAACGGTCTCCCACTGAATGCCACAGGAGAGCCAAGACTGGTCCCTTGACAGGGTGGGAGACCAGTGACCTGTATGGACTAAGTGAAAAGGATTTAACAGGTAAGACTAAAATCCTATTTTCACTGTCGTCCAATACAGGTCACTGGTACTCTGGGATATACAAACATTGAGCTGACCCAGAGGCGGGAAGTAAGGCAAGGACCAGGCGCAAGGCCCAAGTCACTAGAACTGCTATGACCCAGTTAATAACATAGCCCAAACTGTAAGTGTCAACGGACACCAACCAAGGGAAACAATCCCTGAACTAACACAGCACACGGAACCAGAGCCAACCGGGCTCAACAGTAAGGAAGCACTAAGGATCACAGAGCGGAAGACCTACACAGGCAAGACTGCCTCCAGGACCTTCCTTCCAAAACTGGCATCAGCCGAAGCCAGTACATCAACTCGACAGTGCTTAGAAAAAGTGTGCACAGAGGACCAAGTGGCCGCTCTGCACAGTTGATCAGCAGAAGCCTGATTCTTGTAGGCCCAAGAGGCCCCAATAGATCTGGTGGAATGGGCAGTCACCCGGAAGGGAACATGCTTATTCCTCAACTTATAGGCTTCACGGATGGTAGCTTTAATCCAAGATGCAATAGTAACTTTGGCAGCCGGTCTCCCCGCCCTAGGTCCCTCAGGAATGACGAATAGAGCGTCAGACTTCCTGATAGACTCGGTGCGATGAACATAAAACTTGAGGCAACGCACCACATCCAACAAATGGAGATCTCGTTCCTTGTCAGATGAAGGATTAGGGCAGAAAGAGGGAACCACAATCTCCTGATTGATGTGAAACTCGGACACAACCTTGGGTAAGAATTCCTTGGTAGTGCGAAGCACAGCCTTATCCTTGTGGAACACCAGGTAAGGAGGTTTACAAGACAGAGCTTGTAACTCTGCTACCCGGCGAACTGAAACAATAGCCAAAAGGAAGGCCATCTTCCAAGTCAAGAGACGTAATGGAATAGAAGCCAAGGATTCAAACGGTGGTCGCTGGAGAACTCCCAGCACCAAATTGAGGTCCCACTGGGGAGCAGGACTCTTGAAGGCAGGTCGAACATGAGTCACACCTTGGAAAAAAACTTTCACATCAGGAAGGATAGCAATCCTTTCCTGGAAAAACACAGACAAGGCAGAAGTCTGAACTTTGAGGGAACTCAGACTGAGCCCCTTATCCACACCGTCCTGCAAGAAGGCCAGGACAGTGGGAAGATGAAACTCAAGGGATAACTTCTTATCAGTGCACCATGCAACAAAGGTTGACCATATGCGATGATAGATCTTGGAGGACACAGGCTTACAAGCACTAAGCATAGTCGACACCACAGAAGGAGAAAATCCTTTCTTCGCTAGAATCGAGGATTCAACCGCCATGCCATCAAATGGAGAGAGTGAACATCCTCCTTCCACAGATAACCCTGGAGAAGTAGGTCCGGACGGGCAGGGAGCGGGATCGGATCTGCCACTGACATGGCCATCAACTCCGGATACCAGGACTGGCGAGGCCAGTTTGGAGCGATCAGGATGACAGGACAACGCTCCTGCTTCAACTTCTGGATAACTCTGATCAATAGAGGAAGAGGAGGGAAGATGTAAGCCAGGGAGAATCCCAAGGGATCGACAAGGCATCCACTGCTAGAGCAAGGGAGTCCCTCAACCGGGAGCAAAACACCGGAACCTTCCTGTTGTGCCTGGTAGCCATCAGGTCCACCACAGGCATCCCCCACCGCTGGGTGAGCATGTGAAACACCTCTGGATGAAGAGCCCATTCTCCGCTGTCGACGGTGTGACGACTGAGGAAGTCTGCCATGACGTTGTCCACGCCTGGAATATGAACTGCAGAGATGACAGGCACGTGATCTTCTGCCCAAGACAAAATATCCTTGACCTCCCACCAGGCGGAACCGCTTCTTGTGCCGCCTTGCCTGTTGATGTAAGCCACCGCCGTGGCGTTGTCGGACTCCACTCTGATCGGAAGACCGGTCAGTTGAGACTCCCAGTGCCTCAGGGCAAGCCGGACAGCTCGAAGTTCCAGAACATTGATGGAGAGAAGGGATTCCTCCAGACCCCATTTCCCCTGAGCACTGAAGCGACCCCAGACTGCACCCCAGCCCCGAAGGCTGGCATCCGTTGTGACTGTGGTCCAACGAGGAACTAGAAAGGATCTCCCTTTCAGGAGATGAGAGAGATCTAACCACCAGTGCATACTCGACTCGACATGAGGAGGAAGAGAAACGGACAGATGTTGATGATCTGGATGATTCCTGCACGTCTGGATCACAAATCTCTGAAGTTCCCTGGAGTGGGCCATGGCAAATGGAACTGCTTTGATCGTGGAAATGAACTTCCCCACTAAAGACGACAACTTCGGTACCGGAATTTCGTCCATGTCCAGAATCCCAGCCACTCTGACGGCTATCTGGTGAGCCACATCCTCTGGAAGAAACACCATGCATTGGCGAGTGTCGAACAGGAGACCCAGGAACAGAAGCCTCTGAGATGGAACCAAGTCCGACTTGTCCAGATTCAGGATCCAGCCATGACGGTTCAGAGTGTGTATGCACTTCTGTAATTGCTGACGGAGAAGCTCCGCTGAGGAGGCTTTCAGTAGGAGATCCCATCCTGATGAAGCACCGCTATCAAGGAACCTAACACCCTCTGGAAGACCTGAGGGGCTGAAGTCAGCCCAAAGGGGAGCGCTGCAAACTGAAAGTGTCCCCTGTGGCAGGCAATCCTGAGATACCGCCTGCTCTCCGGATGAATAGGGATGTGAAGATAAGCATCCTGAAGGTCCAGGGAGGCAAAGAACTCCCCTGGAGACATTGCTGCAATCACAGAGCGCAGGGACTCCTGGCGGAAGTGGGAAGTCACCACATAGGCATTGAGATCTTTGAGATCCAAAATGGGACGAGCCCCTCCGTCCTTTTTGGCTACCACAAACAGGTTGGAATAGAATCCTGAACCTGTGTCCCCCTGAGGAACCACCTCCAGGACCTCTTTGTCCAAGAGATCCTGAATAGCGTCGTCGAACAGACGCCTTTTTGTGGGTTCCTGAGAAGGACGAGTAAAATGGAACCGAAAAGGAGGAAGGGAAGAGGAAGGGATCCTGTATCCCTCTGACACCACCTGAAGAACCCATGGGTCCGCCACTGACTCCTCCCAAGTCCGGCGAAAGATGCGGAGACGACCACCTACAGCCGGATGCGGACCCGGGTTCAGCGAGTCATGCCGAAGCAGTCTTGGAGGTCTTGGCCTTGGGGGCAACTTTGGGCTTCCAGGACTGTTTGGGCTTGGAGGAGGAGCGCGTAGTGGGAGGACCCGTTTGGGCCGAGGAGCGTGTCTCAGTCTGAAAGGAACAAAAGGACCGATTGCGTTTGGCTGGAAACTTTTTCTTAAAGACTGAGGGTAGAAGAGTACTTTTACCGCCAGTAGCCTCACTGATCATTTCTTTGAGCTCAGACCCAAAAAGCAAACTCCCCTGAAAGGGCAAGGAAAGCAAGGCTTTCTTAGAGGCTGTATCAGCAGACCAAATTTTCAGCCAAAGAGCGCGTCTAGCCACCACAGAAGAAGTGGAGGCCCTCGCCATCATGCGCACAGCATCAAAAGCAGCGTCAGCAACATAGTTCTGAGCTTCAGTGATATTAGCAAGGAGCTGCAACTGTTCAGATACTGGCGCATCCTGGCGAACTGCTTCAGTCAGTCGTTCAGTCCAGGCCGCAATGGCTTTATTAACCCATGCCACAGCAAAGGTTGGACGCATGGCAGTGCCAATGGAGGCAAAAATAGATTTAAGAGAAAGCTCTAGCTTTTTATCCTTCCAATCCTGCAGGGCAGAGGCATCAGAGACAGCCAAAGCGGTGGACTTGGATAGTCTAGAAACAGGAGCATCCACCTTGGGAGGATGAACCCATTTTGCCAGCTCAGCCTCAGGAAAAGGGTATAGTTTAGCAAACTTTCTAGAGACAGAGGAAGATCTATCAGGATTCTTCCATGCCTCAGAGACCAGACGGGCAAGAGTAGGGTTAGTTGGAAAACAAACTGGCTTAGATGGCTTTTTCTGAAAAACATCAGTAGGATCATAAGTGGATTCCTGAGTCAGAGGAAGGTTGAGCGTATTCAGAACCGCTCTGATCAGACCCTCAGCCGAGACTTCAGGGTCACACTCATAGGGGTCCCCAATGGACCTGTTAGATTCAATAACAGTACGTTCCTCAGCATCAGAATCCTGTAAGAGTTCTTCTTCAGAAGAATCAGTGACATCAGGAGCCCCCTGTGGCTTAGGCAGGGAGGTCCTGATGGTAGAGGGGGTCTGCCAGACCTGGAGAGCCCCCTGTATCTGAGAGGGAAAGAGTTGAAGCGTGGATCTGAGATCCCTAGTGGCAGCTTTAAACTCCCTCACCCAAGATGGCTCAATAGCGTGGCTGGAAAGCCCAGGGTTGCTATCTTGACCAGTACAATCAGGGCATAGATCCCCCACATTATCGCTAGACAGCCCAATGTGGCAAGAGGAGCAAAACGCCATGGGGGTAGCAGACCCCCCATCCTCCTTAGACTTGGGTCTAGCCCCTAGCTCCAGTGAAGTAGACATGCTCACAGCGTCAATATACCCCACTAATAACACTATCACCCAGAAAAAGTGTAAAGGATTAAAGTTTCACCCCAGAAATGTCTAAATTCGGACTTATCTGGCCAGCGAAGGGTTAATCTGTAGAGGAGAGAGAAGGCTCGGTCCCTGCGTAGTGTACTCGCATAGGAAAAGTACCACAAAATGGCGGCCGTCATGACAGCCAATCAGAAACGAGCGCGAACCAGGCGCTCATGGGAAATGTAGTTTTCCCCATAGAAGTACCCTAAACAGTGCCCGAAGCCCCCCTGAACACTCCACATAAATAAAACACAATCCGGATGATAGAGCAGGAGCCTAGCAGTAAAATGAGCCCTCTCTGGAGTTGCTGTGACAAGCGGTTCCAAAGATATGTCCCACACTGTGAATCCCCATAGAGAGTAAAGGAGCCATTGCGTCTGAGCGGGAAAAAGCCGCGCTTAAAGGCGCGGAACTCAATTTTTAATAAAGTTTAAGAAAACATTAAAAAGTGCTCAAACAAGAATAAAACACATAAGAAACATAAGTAAACGAATATCCCAAGCTCCAAAACCCAGAGAATATCACAGAAATTGCATAAACATCAAAAATGCAATAAAAAAACCCTATGAGTGCTGGAGTGTATTGAAAACTCCCAAATACAAGCCCATCAAAGCGACACTGTGGGGACAAGTGGACCTTCAGCACTCAATGGGTGACTCACCTCTCTTGCAGGACTTCTGTCTTCAGGTGACCATGATGAATAAGGAATAACCCAGAGGTAAATTCCTCAGTAGGGAAGCTGCTCAACCCAAGCTGTTCCCTCTTCAGGGCATAAGGTCCACAGGAATCCCTGGAAGCTGCACCAGCCACTTTAGAGAGGGCAATTCACAGCCATGGTCACCCTCCTAATGGTGGTATTCCATATTTGAAAAAAAATAATAAAACACTAAGATGCATAGATGTTCTTCTACCTGGTGTGCAAGGCACTCCAGGAACAAATCAATCTAAGTGGCTCTGGCCAGAAGGTGGCTTAAGTAAGAGGGGAGGCTCTGCCCCTTGCAAATCATTTGCATAGTTGTTCCTGCCTATTAAAGGGGACTTACGCCTCCCAGAGTACCAGTGACCTGTATTGGACGACAGTGAAATAGGATTTTTACAGAATCTAGCATACAGTACACGATTAAAGTGTGTATAACCCTGGATCATGTTAGGTGTTCGTGTTCCTTTAATATGAATTCCATACATAGGAATGGTTTCATTTATAACCCAGGCATTTTCACTGGTAAGTGGACAACTGTTGGTCGTGCTGCATTTCACAAAAGAAATGAATGATCGACAACCCTTTGAGTCACAGGGAGGTATTCAATGCATTCGATCGTTTTTTGGCACTGAAAAGGGTTAAATCATGTCAGCTCAGTAACAAAAAATGTTTTGCTTTCACTAAAGTAATACCCTAATCAAACCAAACAGTGTTTTCATCAACATTATCTGAAACAAGATGTGTTTGTTCATTTAGAAGGAGCAGACAGGAAATGTAATATTTGTCAATATTAGCGACAAAGGTGTAGTACCACTTTAAATCACCTTAAAACCTAGATTATATGATTTAGGTGAGCATGGAATGACACCTTGAACAGAAAATTATCAGGAAACCACTTACAAAAAAGATCACACAGTACGTATAGCACAAACATTAAAAATCTGGTTTTTATTCATGGCATTTTTGGAATAAATCTTGCACGGAAAATACACCAATCCTCAATACACATCTTAATAAAAACAGTGACTTCATATTTTTAATTTGAAAATGTTGTAGGGATTTCTTTTTTTATTTAAAAATAAGGATACTTGTTCACCTGGGACATTTTTCATTCAAAAACTTTAACATCTTAAACTTTTTATCTTTTACATTAAAATTACAAAAGTCTCTGCTGGACATACCACTGCATGGCAGTAAGAAGGGTTATGCACAGTCTTCCCTACTGCAGGATACAAGTTTGGGTGGCGACGCCCTCTTGTTTACTCATGTACAAAATCACTGAACAACCCTCTGCCCAGAGCGGGAACCACTGTTTGCAATTAAATAGATAGCAGAGTCTTCTTTATTGTAAATGTAACACTTTGTGCTATGTTTAGCAATTTACTTTTATGTAGTTCTCAAGATATTAAATGTAGAAGGATCATCTGCTAGCCCCTTCTGCCCACGTCACGCTGCCTCTCTGTCTGGTCCGGTTAGATGCAGAGGACATTCTTCAGTAAGCAAAGGAAAATCCTACCCTCCTTTGTCAAAGGTGGCAGGATTTTCCTTATACTTACTACCTGAAGTTTGTACCTCGATGCATCTGTCGGGTCCCAGACTGCAGATTCAATGGGAGGTGTCCAAAACATTTACTATCTTGAGAGCTACATAAAACTAAGTTGCTAAAATATAGCACAAAGTGTTAGATTTACAAGAGACTCTGCAATCTACTTAATTACAAAAATTACTATCCCTTTAAGTATTCACAGCCAGCTCTGCCCTGCCACTGAACAGCTGATAAATAAATGGAGTAATAATACCATTGTTTGAATGCTCCAGAGCTCCTAATTCTACCGTGAAAGCAAGCAGAGTGCTAGCAATACTCCTAGCACAATTGGGAAGTCAGGCTTCCAGTTGTTGTTGAACTATAATTTCCATCATCCTACAGAAACCAATAGCTGCCAGAGGATGAATGGAACTGCAGACCCGTAACAGCTGCAGGGCCTCATGCTGCGCTCTGCACTATAGTTTGCTCCAACACATGCATGCTGGCACTATTACTCTTTATTTATATATAAATCAATGGTAAGCGATGAGATGGCTGTGAATAATGAGGACCCAGTAATCTGAATCCATCCTTGCCAGCTGAAACAATTTACATATATTATTTATGCAACCATTGTCATTCCACTCCAGTATGAAGGCCTCCTCAGCAAGCTGAGGGTATGGGGATCACCATAATCTGCTGAGTTGGTCCTGTGCGGATTGGCAGATATGTGACCCTGCAGTGGACTAGAACTTGCGACCTTGCAATCTGAGCAGATTCCCCACAGAATGTGCATTAACCAACTGAGCTCCCATATATTATATATAGATATATCTCAACACTATATAGATATATCTCAACACAAACCGATGCACTCACAGGTTGTGTTATCAAAAAAAAAGTTATAATGTAACCACCATCATTTAAGTATACAAATTAGAAATGTTTTGGTCCTCTAAGACCTTCATCAAGCCCCGGATCTCAGATAGAGGACCAAAACGTTGCTAATCTGTATACTTAAATGATGGTGATTACATTATAACTTTGATAACACAACCTGTGAGTGCATCCGTTTCTTGTTGAGATCTATGTGAATTTGAGGTTTGCACCCAGAAGTACAACCGCACAATAGAAGGATGAGTTACGTGAGTGCCAACAATACAACTGGTCTCAACAGACAAGAAGGGAGATAGGACCATTTGGCCCATAAAAGCCTCCCCAAGATGAAAGCAGTCCATCACGGATACCAAGCTTCATGTTCAATTCGTAGGTGATCCCTCAGAAATCAGGCATTAACCTTTTAATTGCCAGATGTGTTGTGTACCCCTCTTGCACCCAAAGGGTTAAGTCTAAGTGATGCAAATATAGACATACAGTATACAAAACTATGAGCACAATGTACGATGTAAGTAACTGGTGACTACAGAAAAAGCTCATTCCCTCCCAGGTTCTTCAGCAGCAGTGATAATGATACATCTACACAACAATCTATGCTTTCCATCTGGGAACATGGTTCTTTTTCTAGAGAACCGGTATTGTAGATTGTAAAGGTAGAAAAAAAATTAAGCTTAAATCTTGCAATAAGAAACACAGGCAACTGGCCTTTACCTTGTCCTAGCATGTTAAAGAGAGAATAAAGTGGCACTATAAGTGATACACATTCATTTGAAGTTTTTTGGGTATTAAACAACTGTAAATAAATAAATGAGCCTCCAATTTACTCACCTGTGCTCAGTGGAATTGCTAGGCTCAAAACATGGGTCTTGGACCAACCTAATGCATTATTAGTGTATTACGCAGCCCAACTGCACCATTACTAGTAGGGGGGATTAGCACAATTACATGCCCCAAGCTGGCCGTAACAGGGGCTTTAAGCAATGAGACCAAGGGCTTAAAGGGATAGTAATACCTGAAAATAAACTTATTTTATATTGTAGCCCTTAAAAAACATGAAAAATTATACAAGTCTTATCTCCCAAACCTTTATGGTTTGGGAGATATTCAGAAGTAAAGTTTCCCCTGGAGTGACGTCATTGCTCCACCCTTCAGATTTGGAATCCGGTCCCGGGACCGGCTGTGCCTCTCCAGAAGTGCCGAGATCACGATCTTTAAAAATAATTTCTTAATTGGAATGGTGTACAAAGTGTGCTTTCAAGCCAGGCACACGTTGTACACAGTTCCAATTAAGTAGTTCTTTTCAAAGATCGTGATCTCGGCACTGCTAAAGAGTTGCCGGTTGCTCTGTGGACCGAATTCCAAATCTGTCCACTAGATGGCAGACTTGGCTGAAACAGCCAGGAAAAGAGAACTTTAGTATATTTTACATATGAATATGTCCCAAACCATATAGTAATACTTGAAAATTATTTTATTTTATTTTGTAGCCCTTGCAGCCACATAAATCCAATGACAGTGGAGTACAATGGTGTTTTGGAGAAAGCAGTCATAAAGCATTACATGAAGATCAGATAGAAGAGGATATAAACAACATTACTTAACTCTCAGAGGACTAGACGGGGGTGAACAATGCTTTGAATAACCACAACTCTCAGATTTAAAACATGAAACCCAGAGAAGTAACTAAAGTAACTAAAAGAGGATTTTAGCCTTACCTGTTAAAGCCTTTTCTCTTAGTCCTTATAGGTTACTGGTAACTTTGGGTAGGTGATCCACCCCTTTAAGTAGGCAGGAACAATTCTAGAAGTGATTGCAGGGGTGGATCCTACCTTCCGTCCTTGGCTGCAGCTAGCCAATCAGCTCCAGTAAGATTTGAGACACTAACTACTGACTAGATAGTAAGAAGGGAAAGATGACTTCTGTGACCATGACCCCCAAGGACCCCCCCACAATCTGCCACAGGAGAGCCAAACATGGTCCCTTGACAGGGTGGGAGACCAGTAACCTGTATGGACAAAGAGAAAAGGATTTAACAGGTAAGACTAAAATCCTCTTTTCTCTGTTGTCCAATACGGGTTACTGGTAACTTTGGGATGTCCAGCCATTGAGTTTCTCAGAGGTGGAAGTAAGGCAAGGACCAGGGGCAGGGCCCCAAAGTCACCAGAGCAGATATGATCAGATCAGAGATAGCCCAACAATAACAAATGAAGTGTCAACGGACAATGAACAGGGGTAACAACACCCAAAGAACTGTTACACAGCACACTGAACTAGAGCTAACAGGGCTCAAAATTGAGGAAGCACAAAGAACCGAAGATCCCAGACAGGCAAGAGTGCCTCCAGGATCTTCCTCCCAAAGCTACCAGCACATCAACACGGTAGTACTTAGAAAAGGTGTGCATAGACAATCAAGTGGCAGCCTTGCACAACTGATCAGCAGAGGCCGGATTCTCGTAAGCCCAAGAAGCCCCAAAAGATCTAGAAGAATGAGCCGGGACCTGAAAGAGAAAAGGCTTCTTCCTTAGCTCGTAAGCCTTACGAATAATGGACTTAATCCAAGACGCAATGGTCACTTTGGAGGCAGGTTTCCCTGCCCTGGTACCCTCAGGAATGACGAACAGCACATCAGACTGTGGAATGGACTCAGTGCGACGTACATAAAACTTGAGATAACGCACCACATCTAACAAGTGGAGATCGCTCTCCTCGTCAGAGGTAGGGTCAGAGCAGAAAGGCGGCACCACAATCTCCCGATTTATGTGGCACTCAGAAGCCACATTCGGGAGAAACTCCTACGAACTACCGCTTAGGCCTTGTGAAACACCAAAAAGGGTGCTCTGCAAGACAGAGCATGCAAATCCGCGACACAGCAAACAGACACGATCGCCAGGAGAAAAGGCCATTTTCCATGTCAGCAGGCATAGAGGAATAGTAGCCAAGAACTCAAAGGGAGGGCGCCCAAAACCAAGTTAAGATCCCACTGAGGAGCGGGAGTCTTGAAAACAGAACGAGTATGAGCAGCTCCCTGGAAGAAAACCTTGACATCAGAAAGAATAGCAATGCACGTCTGAAAGAAAAAAGAGCGTGCAGATGTCTGAACCCTTAAACACCTTCCTGCAGGAAGGCCAGGACCGTAGTAAGATCAAAATCCCAAGAAAGGTCCCCATCAGCACACCAAGAGAGAAAGGTCGACCACACACGATGGTATGCCTTAGAAGAAACAGGTGTGCGTGCACTAAGCATAGTAGCCACCATAGCAGAAGAAAAACCTGTCTTCCTCAGTATTGAGGATTCAATATCCAAGCCGTCAAAGCTAGACGATGGACATTCTCCTTCCACAGTTAACCCTGCAGAAGAAGATCCAGACAGCAAGGGAGCCAGAATGGCTCCGCCACAGATAGATCCATAAGCTCCAGAAACAAAGCCTGCTGAGTCCAGTACAGAGCAATCAGAAAGACTGGACAGCGCTTCAGTCTCTGTTTCTTTATCACTGTGTGCAACATAGGAATGGGAGGAAAGATGTAAGCCAGAGGAAATAAAAAAACAAACAAACAAAGGAATGGACATGGCATCCACTGGTAGAGCTAGAGGATCCCTCCAGCGAGAGCAGAACGTCAGAATCTTCCAGTTGTGTCTTGTCACCATCAGGTCAATGCAAGGAAGACCCCCCTGCTGGATGATGAGGTTGAACACATCTGGAAGCAGTCCCCACTGTCCGCTGTCCACTGTGTGTCGACTGAGGAAGAGTGCCATGACGTTGCCTACTCCAGGAATGTGAACTGCGGATATGGCAGGAGCATGTTCTTCTGCACAGGACAAAATAGCCTTGACCTCTAATCAAGCTGTGACTTCTTGTCCCGTCTAGCTTGTTGATGTAAGCCACTACTGTGGCGTTGCCGGACTGAACCCGGACCGGGCAGTCCTCCAGCTGGCACGTCCAGTGGCGAAGGGCATGAAATATCGTCCGAAGCTCCAACACGTAGATGGGAAGGGGAGATTCCTCCGAACACCACCATCCCTGAGTATTCAGGTGACCCAAAACCTCTCCCCAGCCAGACAGGCTGGCATCTGTCATCACCGTGGTCCAGAAGGACACCAGAAAGGGCTTGCCCGTCAGCAGATTGGACAGGTTGAGCCACCATGAAAGACTCAGTTCCACATGAAGAGGGAGGGACACTGACATTTTCAGGAGATCCGTCTGACCCCTACACACCTGTATCACAAAACCTCTGGAGCTCCCTGGTGTGAGCCATGGCAAACTGAACTGCTTCTTTGGTGAAAATGAACTTCCCCACTAAAGAGGACAACTTCTTGGCTGGAAATGGTTCCTGAGCCAGAACAGCGGAAATCCTGTGGGCGATCTGGAGAGCCACCTCGTCCGTGAGAAATACCATGCTCTGCCGAGTGCCGAAGAGAAGACCGAGGAAGACCAGTCGCTGGGATGGGACAAGATCCGACCTGTCAATGTTGAGTATCCACCCGTGATGGGTGAGTGCATGAATGCAGTCCTGAACCTGCTGATGAAGGCGTTCCGGAGAAGGGGCTTTCAGAAGTAGGTCGTCCATGTATGGAGTGACTCCGATGCCGTTCCAATGGAGGACGGACACTAAGGCTCCCAGAACACAACTGAAGATCTGAGGAGCTGTAGTCAGACCAAAGGGAAGAGCAGGAAACTGAAAATGCCCTTGGTCGCAGGCAAATCAGAGATACTGCCAGCTTCCTGGATGAATGGCGATGTGCATATACACGTCCTGAAGATCCAGAGAAGCAAGGAATTCCCCAGGGGACATGCCAGCAGTCACCGACCTTAGGGACTCCTGGTGAGAATGAGTTGACCACAAAGGAATTGGGATCCTTCAGGTCCAAATTTGGATGACAGCCGCAGTCCTTCTTGGAAACCACAAAGAGGTTTGAGTAAAAACCGAAACCCCTGTCAAGAACAGGAACCGGTTCCAGAACCTCTGTGTCCAGTAGGGCCTGGATGGCACCATTTAACAGACTGCGTTTCTCTACGTCCTGAGGCGTGCAAGAAGGGAAAAACCGAAAGGGAAGAAGAGAGGTGAAAGGGATCCTGTACCCTTCTGCCACCACCTGCAAAACTCATGGGTCCACCACTGAGTCCTTCCATACGCTGTGACAGTGGCGCAGACGGTGGGGACCGGTGGGGACCTGGGTTTGGAAAGTCATGCCGAAGGAGGTTTGGAAGCCTTGGGCTTGGTGGAGGCCTTATGCTTCCATTGTTGTTTGGGCTTGGAGAAGGAATGCAGAGCTGAGAGAACCACCTGGTTCGCCTGGCGTGTCTCAGTCTGGAAGGAACAAAAAAGCCAGTTCCGCTTGATAGGAGTCACCTTTCAGGAAACCATAGGCAGGAGGGTACTCTTGCCCCCTGTGGCCTCACTAATCAGATCCTTAAGTTCTGGCCCAAACAAAGAAGTGCCCTGAAAAGGAAAGGAGAGCAATGCTTTCTTAGAAGCAGTGTTAGCAGACCAGATCTTGAGCCAAGGAGCTCGTCTGGCAACCACAGACATGGTGGAAATCTTTGACACCAAACGGACAGCATAAAACAAAGCAGCAGATACATAGTGCTTGGCTTCAGAAATGTTAGCAAGTAGCCGTAACATATCAGGAGTAGGAGCTCCCTGACAAACAGCAATTGTGAGTGGTTCAGTCCAAACCGCAATGGCCCTATTTACCCAGGCCGCAGCAAATGCTGGGCATAGGAAAGTACCAGCAGTGGTAAAAAATGGACTTGAGGGAGGCCTCAAGATTCTCATCAGTCCAGTCTTTAAGAGAGGAAGCATCAGCAATTGGAAAGGCAGCGTGACTTAGAAAGCCAAGAAACAGGGGCATCCACCTTGGGGGGATGAACCCACTGAGCTAGAGCCGCATCAGAAAAGGGGGAAAGCTTGGGAAATTTCTTTGAAACAGAAGGTTTTCTGTCCGGAGACTTCCACTCATCAGACACTAACCGGTCAAGAGTGGAGTTGGTGGAAACGAGTATGGGGCCTCTTAGGCTCCTGAAACACATCAGAGGGGTCCGAAGAAACCTCTTGAGCCAAAAGAATGCTTAGGGTGTTTAAAATGGCCCTAATCAGGCTCTCAGCCGAAGGATCAGGATAAGTTTCAAAGGGGGTCCCCAAGAACTGAGGGGAGGCCACAGCAGAACACTTGTCATTGTCCGAATCCACCAACAGTTCCTCTTCAAAGGAATCTGATATGCCAGGTACTCCCTGCAGTTTCAGTACGGAAGTCAGGAGTGGAAGACCCCCTGTAGCTGGGATGGAAAGAGTTGCAATGTACACCGGAGGTCTCTAGTAGCAGCCTGAAACTCACCCAAACTGGCTCTAGTGAATGGCTGGAGGTCCCTGGGGGAGACTCAGTGACAGAAGAACATGCTGGGCATAAATAACCTGAGGATTCTCTAGGTAACCCTGATTCACATGAGGAGCAATGCACAATAGGGGACCCTTAGTCTTTAGTCTTAGGTCTAGCCCAAGCTCCAACGGATTAGACATGCTACAGTGTCAAAAAGTTCAAAGTATAAGGAATCACCCAAATACAGTGTGTATGATTATCATTTCACCCCAGAAATCGTTAAAATACACCTATCTGGCCGGCGAAGAGTTAATCTGCAGAGGAGAGTCCAAACCCTGCATAGAATACTCTGTCAGGGAAATCACAAAAATGGCTGCTGCGACGGGAGCCAATCAGGAACAAGCGCGCAATGCAAGCACCCCGAGCCCCCCAAAACACACCAGATAATAAAGCAAGGTCAGACAAACAAAATGAGCCATCTCTGAAGTCACTACGATGAGCAGTTGCAGAGATGTGTCCCAAACTGGAATGTCCCATAGAAGTGAATGGAGCAATGGCGTCTATGAGGTAAAAGCGGAACACAAATTTTCAAAGTTCTAACTAAGTAGTAAATTTGCACCAAACATTACTAAAACATGTCACTAGACTGAACACTGAACCCAGTAGGGAAAGTGCCAACAACCCCCCAAAACATGCTAAACCAGGAACCAAAGCGTCAAGTTACCATAATAACTTGCTCCAAAACACCCAGCAGACATACAGATAAACCCAGTGAGTGCAGGAATGTGCAATAAGAACTCCAAAGGAAAACCCCTGTGCAGAGGGGCAAGGTGGGACATGTGGACTTCAGCACTCAAAGGGTTGCTCACCTTTCCTGCAGATTTTCTTTCTTCAGATTACCATGTATCAAGAAGAAGCCTCAGGTGGCAACTCCTGAGGAAAGAACTTGTAACCAAGATTTTCCCCCCAGGGCTTAAGGTCCACCAAAGCACCTGGATACTGAGCTAGCCACATCTAAGGGCACTGTCAGTGATGGTAATCCACCTAATGGTGGGATTCCATGTCTAACAGAAAAATAAAAAAAATAAACTATAGCAGAACTATTCTCTTGCCTGTATCTTTATCCAAGGAACAAATCTTACGGGAGCTGACTGGCTAGCTGCAGCCAAGGAGGGAATTTAGGCTCCACCCCTGCATTCACTTCTAGAATTGCTCCTGCCTACTTAAAAGGGCGGATTGCCTACCCAAAGTTACCAGTAACCTATATTGGACAAGAGAGAAAATGTAGGCTATGTACCCCTGACCAGCACTAACCTACCTGCATAGCTCTTGTTTTTTTTTTGTGAAGGTAGTTTAACAAGAATAAAAATGAGAGAATCTCAATTCAAGTATGCAAACACAAAACATGAAGAGCAATAGAAAGCGCCCTAGTGCAATAAATTCAATGTGTTGAGTTCCTCCACCACTCATGGGTACTCCCACCAACATTCACTCCACTCAAAGACTTATAGGCAAAAGAGTTTTATTATAAAAATTGTTACTACAATATTAGCTTATTTAAAAACAAACTCTTAAAAACAAAAGATATCAGTTTTTTTTTTTTAAATAAGCTAATATTGTAGCTCCAATTTTTATAACAAAACTCTTTTGGCTACAAGACTGAGTGGAGTGAATGTTGGTGGGAACATACGGAACAGCTAATCAAGAGACGTTGCAAGATCTCCACATGCTTGTTTTTCAGCACTTACTATCCCCTCTGCTGACCTTCACTAAATGTGAGTATACTGGAAACAATATTTACTTGTGTGAAAAGATTGTATAAACATAATTCACTATTGGGCGCTCTTCTTGTGGTTTCTTTTTTTGATTTCAATTTAAGTATGTTCTGGACTCATTTTATCTACCTCAGAGGGGTGAAAGGCTGAGTTGACCTTGCCGGGAACAGAATCTGTAACCTTGCAGTCTAAACAGATTCTACAGCTGGTACATTAACCCACTGAGTCATCTCATTGGGTTCATACTTACCTTGTCATTTGGCCTGTTCCACTGTCCTCCACTCACTGCCCACGATCAGCACTATGGGAGTTAGGATTGCTGTCTCAAGCCCTCACAGAGCCACTGAACTTGCCCAGAGCAGACATCCTGCTATATAGTTTAGCTTACATGGGTTTAATATTGCTTTAACCCTTTGAGTGCCAGGAGTATGCAATGCATCCCTCTGGGCCCTCAAAGGGTTAAATAAAAATACTCCAAGCAGGCAGAAATTAAGCCTTTGAGTGCCACAGGGGTACGCAACGCATTGCAAAGCAATGTGTTGCTTACACCTCTGGCACTCAAAGGGTCAATCCTCTGTGGGACAAAGTAATGTGCAAGATTCTACAAAGCTATGCACTGCACACCTTTCTGGCTCTAAAAGTATAAAGTGCAGGACCCAATAATTATCAATTTAAAATTGTGAGACTGTCAGACAGGTTTGCAATGCGTTATATACCCCATATGGCATTCACAGGGCTAAAATCACGCAAGACAGTAAAGGCATACTTGAAACATCCTATTAAGGTCAAAATTACAAACTACCACATTTAATTTTTGATTTGAAATGCTTATATAAATAAGCAGCCACCAATATTTGCATCAGTGCAATACATATCCTATATAATAATTCTCTAGGACGTTTGTCACAATGCAGTGATGCGCAGTAGAGACTGCCGACGTTCAGGTAGTCTCTACTGCGCATGATTGCATCACACAAGTCTGCATCGCGTGGAGCACTGAGTGCCAGAGTGCAATGCGTTGCGAACCCCTCTGGCAATCAAAGTGTTAGCATTACCTGGACCTTGGCCTGTGTACACAGGCTTTTACACTAGTTATAATGGAATCAGAAACCCCGACACCTGGGGTAGGCAACGTTTGTCTCTCCAGCTGTTAGAAACTTCATCTCTCTTATCCAACCTCACCTTTGACCAGATGGGGATGATGGAACTCGTCCCCAAAAGCTGGAGAACCAAAGGCAGTATATAATGCTATGTAATAGAGCATATATAACAATACTGGGTCAAAAAAGCCTAAATACATAAGCAGTAAAACACATTTTTTCAAGATTAGTTTTATTTCAAAATTATAATTCTGTTTGAAAAAAATATTTAATAGAATTAATTAAAATCAAGAAAACATTTAATTTAAACATTTCAGGACTAGAGAGGTATGAAATTCACTACACAAGCAATGTTCTGCACACCCCTCTGGTACTTAAACTTTATATGATTGGTTACTTACCGTATCCATGTAGTTTTGCTTGAATCCCTCTTGTCGTCTTAGATCATCCTGCTCGCGTTGTCGGAGCAGCTCTTCTTCACGACGTCTCTGTTCTTCTTCATGCCTAAAAGTTTTTCAGAAATCAGTTGCTGTTATGGTCAATTACAAAATCATGGGTCCAAAAAAGGAACTACAGCTATTAGTTATGCAGCTAAATTAACTGTAATAATCAAGAAAGGGATAATTATGTAGTTATTTTCACAGTTTGCCATAAAGTATCTATTTTAAATGTATAGCCAGTGAGCATAAAAACTCTCCAATGTGAGATGATCAGATTAGAACCCTGTCATTCTGATAGACCACTGAATCTAAAAGATTGATCTCTTCTAGCTCAAATGTGGATAATCACATGATCAATTAATATCATATTCTTCTACTGCTCAGAGATATCCTTAAAACCTGACCTGTTTGTATACTCTGAACACTGAAGTGAGTAATCACTGGCTTAGAGTAATAGATCATTGTAGCCATACAGGAAAAAATACATTACCCAGTAATAACTCCCCAACAACCCATTTAGTTTACTAAAGCCAGAAAAACCTGACACTGAACTTCCCACTTGAGCAATTGTTCAAGACAGAAAGAATGATATCAGTCCTTGATGTTTCCTCCAGTGGTGGACCGTATGCCTGAAACCGAAAATCCCCAAAGTGCAGCACTGACATTTCTGTGGGCTAATGAACTGTGTCTGCTTCAGTTGGGTGCTGGGGCATTCAAACTGTAGGCAGACTTTGGGGTCCAGGAGATGAGCAGTAGAAATCACAACTTTTGTAGACAAAACATCTAAGACTGACTGAAGAGTTTTTCTCTTGAATTAAGGTGAAAGGGCAAATTTCATGATGGCCTTAGGATGTTCTGGACTTGAGGTAAGTGAAGGGCTTATTTCAAGAACAGGTTCATGCTGCTGTACAGGAAAGTAAAATGTACAATTTATCTAAATTCATATTTTTATCTGATGCCAACTTAGATTACATTGCAGCTAAGATTATCACTTTAACACATTACCATTGAATATAGAGAAATTTGTATATAAATCCCTCAGTAAACTGTGTTTGTGTGTGCCTGATGTCAATGAGTAAGTATCCATTTTGGTCATAATATGCCCTCCCCTTTCTGATAATAGACAGTAAATTCTGTTTCTTCTGTTTTTTTTTATGTCCAATTAGTACTATTTTACACCTGTCTAATCCCTGTTGTACAGGGCTGAGCTCCAATATATGTTTAGGGTTGTGTTTTTAAGATAAGTTGGCACTCATTTTCAATCAAAATTATAATAATTCTGAAAAAGGTTAAATACGTTTAAGTTAAGTGGGATCAACGTTCTGCAAGTGAATGGTTAATTAGGTCTGCCAGGTGGGAGTGTTTGCTGTGGAATTAAAGGACACTGTATTGTTTATGTTTCCAGTCTCTCTTTGTGGCATACCTTTTTTTTCCCCCAATTTCTTTCATTATTGTATATTGGGGTCGGCACTGTCTTAGTTTTTCACGGCGAGATGCATAGAAATGCTCTGACACCGATCATCCAGTAATGTGTGGGCTAGTGTCAGGGGCATGCCTGTGACTAACTGTGGAGGGGGATCGTGTTGACCACAATAGGCTATCTTTGTGTTGATACATCTAGTCTTCTTTTGTCTTATCAGGGTTAATGTGTGTTGATATTTAGCATTCTGTGGTATGTCGTGTGGTATTGGAAATATACTTACGACCTCCAACATACCACCATCTTATAGATAGGATTGTGTTGACCACAATCAAAATTTGAGATATAACTGGTCTTTTTTGGATTTATGGTGTTTTTACTTTTGTAGCATTTTGTATACTACATAATAAGTAATGTTACTGTGTTGTGTGGTGTGGTGTAATATGCAATAGCATCAGTCTAACCCACTTAACATTTTTTGTTCTGAAGGCTCAGAAGCAAACATATACATAAAGCTTTTATATGATTATTTTTGTCTATTCTATCTATATGTGTAAAAATATTGTCGTATCTTGTGTTCAATAGCTCTAAAAATAGTTTTAATAATTTTCTTTTTAATAAAACTACAGAAATTTGTGAAAATTTGAGATTACTAGTATTTTTACTTTCGGACGGTGCACAAGGGACTGACAAGGGACTGACAGCGCAGGCGCACGGACGTCACTGTGAAGAGACGTCCGTGCTTCCTGCTCCTTTAAAACGCATATATTTGAAGAACCGGGTAAGGTTTCTGGCGACTAGCGCTACTAAGCAGCTAGTCGCCAGGTGAGCAGTAAAGGAACGTTAAGTTATTGCGGGGTGAAAGTTCCCCTTTAAAGGGGCTGTTGCCTTCCCAAAGTTACCTGCAACCTATATTGGACAACAGAGAAAGAAGAGTTTCTGTGTGTCTGTTCCAAGCCAGGGCGAAATCTGGTAAGTACTTGGACGAGATGCAAAGTAAAATAGTGTAGATCCAGCCTACAAATCTGAGGTAAAACACATGAGAGTCTGATGAGTTAAGAAGTGTTTGATCAAGAGGTATTTCCAAACTTCTGCAGGGCGTAGCAAATGTTTGTTGTAGGTCTGTGAAAGAGGATGTCTTGTCAGGCACAGAAGTCTAAAAGTAAGGTTCCGTATAGCTGCCCAGTGTACCACTGTTCCACCAAGAGAGTGTAAAGTGGGTGTTTTCAGTATAGAGAGGTGACTAAGGAGAGTATCTGGGAAGAAGTCGTCCATCAATTCCAGCTACGTAGTACTGCCGAGATAATTAGGTGATGTTTTAGGGTAGGGGATCGTATTGGGGATGGTAGGAAAAACTCTGAGTGAGTCGCCTTCATTTAAGAATGCTTGTTCCAATCTTACCCATTGTTTAGAGTCTCCATTATGTATCCAGTCGGGTACTGAGGAGAGCAGTACAGCCTGGTAATAGAGAGAAAAAGTCAGGGACTCCCAAACCGCCCATGGATTTATGCCTCTGAAGAGTGGATTGTTTGAAAGGTGGGCGATGGAAGTGCCAGAGAAAGTTGTTAACAATTCTTGTTAAGGCAGTGAAGAACCTTTATAGGACGCATAGAGTGAAATGTTTGATAATAGACAATCCATGTAAGAATTGACATTTTCACAATATTGCTCCTACCCATCTACGAGATAGGAAGTTTTTCCACTTCAAAAGTTTTTTGTACAGCCTTAAGGGAGGGGGGAAATTAGCAGTATAAATACACAGTCTACATGGGCGGTAATGCGGATTCCTAGCTATTTAATCTAGGTCGAGACCCATTTAAACGGGATCATCAAACAGAGAGGAGCGATCGGCATGACTCACATTGACTCTCAGTATTTCTGACTTGGAGTAGTTAATTTTTTATATCAGAAAGGGGGCAGAGAATTCTTGAAAATAGGATTTTAGTCTTACCTGTTAAATCCTTTTCACTTAGTCCATACAGGTCACTGGTACTCTGGGAGGCGTAAGTCCCCTTTAATAGGCAGGAACAACTATGCAAATCATTTGCAAGGGGCGGAGCCTCCCCTCTCACTTAAGCCACCTTCTGGCCAGAGCCACTTAGATTGATTTGAGACCCTAAAAACTGACCACAGGTAAGCAAAAAGAAAGACTCCTGTAAGCATGCCCTGACTGTCTCCCACTGAATGCCACAGGAGAGCCAAGACTGGTCCCTTGACAGGGTGGGAGACCAGTGACCTGTATGGACTAAGTGAAAAGGATTTAACAGGTAAGACTAAAATCCTATTTTCACTGTCGTCCAATACAGGTCACTGGTACTCTGGGATGTACAAACATTGAGCTGATCCAGAGGCGGGAAGTAAGGCAAGGACCAGGCGCAAGGCCCAAGTCGCTAGAACTGCAATAAATCAGTTAATTACATAGCCCAAACTGTAAGTGTCAACGGACACCAACCAAGGGAAACAATCCCTGAACTAACACAGCACACGGAACCAGAGCCAACCGTGCTCAACAGCAAGGAAGCACTAAGGATCACAGAGCGGAAGACCTAGACAGGCAAAACTGCCTCCAGGACCTTCCTTCCAAAACTGGCATCAGCCGAAGCCAGTACATCAACTCGATAGTGCCTAGAAAATGTGTGCACAGAGGACCAAGTGGCCGCTCTGCACAGTTGATCAGCAGATGCCTGATTCTTGTATGCCCAAGAGGCCCCAATAGAGCTGGTGGAATGGGCAGTCACCCTGAAGGGAACATGCTTATTCCGCAACTTATAAGCTTCACGGATGGTAGCTTTAATCCAAGATGCAATAGTAACCTTGGCAGCCGGTCTCCCTGCCCTAGGTCCCTCAGGAATGACGAATAGAGCGTCAGACTTCCTGATAGACTTGGTGCGATGAACATAAAACTTGAGGCAACGCACCACATCCAACAAATCGAGATCCCGTTCCTTGTCAGATGAAGGATTAGGGCAGAAAGAGGGAACCACAATCTCCTGATTGATGTGAAACTCGGACACAACCTTGGGTAAGAATTCCTTGGAAGTGCGAAGCACAGCCTTATCCTTGTGGAACACCAGGTAAGGAGGTTTACAAGACAGAGCTTGTAACTCTGCTACCCGGCGAACTGAGACAATAGCCAAAAGGAAGGCCATCTTCCAAGTCAAGAGACGTAATGGAATGGAAGCCAAGGATTCAAACGGGGGTCGCTGGAGAACTCCCAGCACCAAATTGAGATCCCACTGGGGAGCAGGACTCTTAAAGGCAGGTCGAACATGAGTCACACCTTGGAAGAAAACTTTCACATCAGGAAGGATAGCAATCCGGTCCTGGAAAAACACAGACAAGGCAGAGGTCTGAACTTTGAGGGAACTCAGACTGAGCCCCTTATCAACACCGTCCTGCAAGAAGGCCAGGACAGTGGGAAGATGAAATTCAAGTGACAATTGCTTATCAGTGCACCATGCAACAAAAGTTGACCATATGCGATGATAGATCTTGGAGGACACAGGCTTACGAGCACTAAGCATAGTCGACTCCACAGAAGGAGAAAATCCTTTCTTAGCTAAAATCGAGGATTCAACCGCCATGCCATCAAATGGAGAGAGTGAACATCCTCCTTCCACAGATAACCCTGGAGAAGAAGATCCGGACGGGCAGGGAGCGAAATCGGATCCGATACTGACAAGGCCATCAACTCCGGATACCAGGACTGGCGGGGCCAGTTTGGAGCGATCAAGATGACAGGACAACGCTCCTGCTTCAACTTCTGAATAACTCTGATCAATAGAGGAAGAGGAGGGAAGATGTAAGCCAGGGAGAAATCCCAAGGGATCGACAAGGCATCCACTGCTAGAGCAAGGGAGTCCCTCCACCGGGAACAAAACACTGGAACCTCCCAGTTGTGTCTGGTAGCCATCAGGTCCGCCACAGGCATCCCCCACCGCTGGGCGAGCATGTGAAACACCTCTGGATGAAGAGCCCATTCTCCGCTGTCGACGGTGTGACGACTGAGGAAGTCTGCCAAGACGTTGTCTACGCCTGGAATATGAACTGCAGATATGACAGGCACGTGATCTTCTGCCCAAGACAAAATATCCTTGATTTCCCACCAGGCGGAACAACTTCTTGTGCCGCCTTGCCTGTTGACGTAAGCCACTGCCGTGGCGTTGTCGGACTCCACTCTGATCGGAAGACCGGTCAGTTGAGACTCCCAGTGCCTCAGGGCAAGCCGGACAGCTCGAAGTTCCAGAACATTGATGGAGAGAAGAGATTCCTCCAAACCCCATTTCCCCTGAGCACTGAAGCGACCCCAGACTGCACCCCAGCCCCGAAGGCTGGCATCCGTTGTGACTGTGGTCCAACGAGGAACTAGAAAGGATCTCCCTTTCAGGAGATGAGAAAGATCCAACCACCAGTGCAGACTCGACTCGACATGAGGAGGAAGAGAGACGGCCAGATGTTGATGATCTGGATGATTCCTGCACGTCTGGATCACAAATCTCTGAAGTTCCCTGGAGTGGGCCATGGCAAATGGTACTGCTTCGATCGTGGAAATGAACTTCCCCACTAAGGACGACAACTTCGGTACCGGAATTTCGTCCATGTCCAGAATCCCAGCTAATCGGACGGCTATCTGGTGAGCCACATCCTCTGGAAGAAACACCATGCATTGGCGAGTGTCGAACAGGAGACCCAGGAACAGAAGCCGCTGAGATGGAACCAAGTCCGACTTGTCCAGATTCAGGATCCAGCCATGACGGTTCAGAGAGTGCATACACTTCTGTAATTGCTGATGGAGAAGCTCCGCTGAGGAGGCTTTCAGTAGGAGATCGTCCATGTAGGGGGTCACTCTGATCCCATCCTGATGAAGCACCGCTATCAAGGAGCCTAACACCCTCTGGAAGACCTGAGGGGCTGAGGTCAGCCCAAAGGGGAGCGCTGTAAACTGAAAGTGTCCCCTGTGGCAGGCAATCCTGAGATACCGCCTGCTCCCTGGATGAATAGGGACATGAAGATAAGCATCCTGAAGGTCCAGGGAGGCAAGGAACTCCCCTGGAGACATTGCTGCAATCACAGAGCGCAGGGACTCCTGGCGGAAGTGGGAAGTCACCACATAGGCATTGAGATCTTTGAGATCCAAAATGGGACGAGTCCCTCCGTCCTTTTTGGCTACCACAAACAGGTTGGAATAGAATCCTGAACCTGTGTCCCCCTGAGGAACCGCCTCCAGGACCTCTTTGTCCAAGAGATCCTGAATAGCGCCGTCGAACAGACGCCCTTTTGTGGGTTCCTGAGAAGGACGAGTAAAATGGAACCGAAAAGGAGGAAGGGAGGAGAAAGGGATCCTGTATCCCTCTGACACCACCTGAAGAACCCATGGGTCCGCCACTGACTCCTCCCAAGTCCGGCGAAAGAGGCAGAGACGACCACCTACAGCCGGATGCGGACCCGGGTTCGGCGAGTCATGCCGAAGCAGTCTTGGAGGTCTTGGCCTTGGGGGCAACTTTGGGCTTCCAGGATTGTTTGGGCTTGGAGGAGGAACGTGTAGCGGGAGGACCCACCGGGGTCGAGGAGCGTGTCTCAGTCTGAAAGGAACGAAAGGACCGATTGCGTTTGGCTGGAAACGTTTTCTTAAAGACTGATGGTAGAAGAGTACTTTTACCCCCAGTAGCCTCACTGATCATTTCTTTGAGTTCAGACCCAAAAAGCAAACTCCCCTGGAAGGGCAGGGAAAGCAAAGCTTTCTTAGAGGCTGTATCAGCAGACCAAAGTTTCAGCCAAAGGGCGCGTCTGGCCACCACAGAAGAAGTGGAGGCCCTCGCCATCATGTGCACAGCATCAAAAGCAGCGTCAGCAACATAATTCTGAGCTTCAGTAATATTAGCAAGAAGCTGCAACTGTTCAGACACTGGTGCATCCTGGCGAACTGCTTCAGTCAGTCGTTCAGTCCAGGCCGCGATAGCCCTGTTAACCCACGCCACTGCAAAGGTTGGACGCATGGCAGTGCCAATAGAGGCAAAAATGGACTTAAGAGAAAGCTCCAGTTTCTTATCCGTCCAATCCTGCAGGGCAGAGGCACCAGATACAGCCAAAGCGGTAGACTTGGATAGCCTGGAAACAGGGGCATCCACCTTGGGAGGATGCACCCATTTAGCCAGCTCAGTCTCAGGAAAAGGGTACAGCTTAGCAAACTTTTTAGAGACAGAGGATGATCTATCAGGATTCTTCCATGCCTCAGAGACTAGACGGGCAAGAGTAGGATTAGTTGGAAAACAAACAACAGGCTTAGATGGCTTCTTCTGAAAAACATCAGTAGGATCATAAGTGGAGTCCTGAGTCAGAGGAAGGTTGAGCGTATTCAGAACAGCTCTAATCAGACCCTCAGCTGAAACTTCAGGGTCACATTCATAGGGGTCCCCAATGGACCTGGTAGATTCAATAACAGTCCGTTCCTCAGCATCAGAATCCTGCAAGAGTTCTTCCTCAGAAGAATCAGTCACATCAGGAGCCCCCTGTGGCTTAGGCAGGGAGGTCCTGATGGTAGAGGGGGTCTGCCAGACCTGGAGAGCCCCATGTACCTGAGAGGGAAAGAGTTGAAGAGCGGATCTGAGATCCCTAGTGGCAGCTTTAAACTCCCTCACCCAAGATGGCTCAATAGCGTAGCTGGGAGGCCCAGGGTTGCTATCTTGACCAGTACAATTAGGGCATAGATCCCCCACATTATCGCTAGACAGCCCAATGTGGCAAGAGGAGCAAAACGCCATGGGGGTAGCAGACCCCCCCATCCTCCTTAGACTTGGGTCTAGCCCCTAGCTCCAGTGAAGTAGACATGCTCACAGCGTCAATATACCCCACTAATGACACTATTACCCAGAAAAAGTGCAAAGGATTAAAGTTTCACCCCAGAAATGTCTAAATTCGGACTTATCTGGCCAGCGAAGGGTTAATCTGTTGAGGAGAGAGAAGGCTCGGTCCCTGCGTAGTGTACTCGCTTAGGAAAAGTTCCACAAAATGGCGGCCGATATGACAGCCAATCAGAAACGAGCGCGAACCAGGCGCTCATGGGAAATGTAGTTTTCCCTTTACAAGTACCCCAAACAGTGCCCGAAGCCCCCCTGAACACCCCACATAAATAAAACACATTCCGGATGATAGAGCAGGAGCCTAGCATTAAAATGAGCCATCTCTGAAGTTGCTGAGACAAGCGGTTCCAGAGATATGTCCCACACTGTGAATTCCCATAGAGAGTAAAGGAGCCATAGCGTTTGAGTGGGAAATTTAATAAAACATTAAAAATAGCCCAAACAAGTATAAAACACATAAGAAACATAAGTAAACTAATACCCAAAGCTCCAAAACCCAGAGAATACCACAGAAATTGCATTAAACATTGAAATGCAAATAAAAACACCCTATGAGTGCTGGAGTGCATTGCAAACTCCCAAATACAAGCCCAGCAAAGGGACACTGTGGGGACAAGTGGACCTTCAGCACTCAATGGGTGACTCACCTCTCTTGCAGGACTTCTGTCTTCAGGTGACCATGATAGAGGAGGAATAACCCAGAGGCAAATTCCCCAGCAGGGAAGCTGCTTAACTCAAGCTGTCCCCTCTTCAGGGCATAAGGTCCACAGAAATCCCTGGGAGCTGCACTAGCCACTTCGGGTGAGGGCATTCACAGCCATGGTCACCCTCCTAATGGTGGTATTCCATATTGAATAAAAAAAATAACAAATGACTAAGTTGAAAGCATAGATATTCTCTACCTGGTGTGCATAGCACCCAGGAACAAATCAATCTAAGTGGCTCTGGCCAGAAGGTGGCTTAAGTGAGAGGGGAGGCTCCGCCCCTTGCAAATCATTTGCATAGTTGTTCCTGCCTATTAAAGGGGACTTACGCCTCCCAGAGTACCAGTGACCTGTATTGGACGACAGTGAAATTCAGTTATGAGAGCCGTAGGGAGGTCGACGATCCCATGAGAGAAATGCGAACATCGTCTGCGAACATAGCCCAGTTTATGATCGGAGCCTGCAATCGGTAATTCCAGTAGTGTTGGTGTTAAGTCTGATATGATGAGCTAGTGATTCCATTACCATTACGAACAGAAGAGGATTCCGGGGGGGGGGTGACGAGAGCAGTTGATTTTTTTGGCATACAGAGCTAATGTATTGGTTATAATCCCATGGGCCAAAGCCAAATGCTGTCAGAGTCTGAAAGAGAAGGGACCAGTTCACCCTGTCAAATGCTTTTTTGGCATGTGGTTATTTAAAGAGTCGAGGATTTGGTAGAAGAGAATGAATGAAGTATTTTCCGTGTTTGGTCTCTTGCCTCTCTTTTCAGGAGGAAACCAGCCTAATCTGGGTGGATAAGGGACAGGAGGGGAGTTTTCAGACGATCATCTAGTATTTTAGCATACAGTTGCGTTGAGATTGCAGCCAGTGATCAGGATGCCATCCGAAAGGAAAAGAAACCGGAGAATCCGTGAGTATAGATTAGCGAACGTGTATGGCTGTCTGTCGCTGGTGCCTTTAACAAAGATAGCATCCCTCTGTGTCCTTATAGGAGCCTGACAGTGAGAATTGTAGGTGCTTGTGGAAGAGGATGGAAACCCTATTGCGTTTCGAGGAGGAAGAACTAAAGAAAGCCCTCTCAGTGTCTATTGATAAGTTTCTGCTCTTCGTGTTTGGAAAAATGCGTTTCCTGGATAAAGATCACATTCTCCCTTCATTCTGCAGAATTCTTCAAGTGCCATGGTGTGTTTGTGTGGGGAGCTCAAGGATATTATTTGAATACTCGACTGTCACCCTGGGTGATGCAAGCTTTTATGGTGATCAACTTCAGTGGGTAGCCCCATTTATATTGAATATCGGCAGCTCTTAATGCTGTGGAGAGGGGACGTAGATCTCTTCACTTCATTGAGAGGGGTGAGAAATCTCCAAATACCATGACTTGTTACACGCTGCCGCCATTATGGCTTCCTTTTCAGGGAAAGCGTGGAATCAGGCAATCACGTCCTTAGGAGCATCTGTAGGTGCGGACATGGGCTTTGGAAGCCTGTGAGCTCTCAGTCTTAGTCTGGATTGTAGGCTCACAGTGCAACAGTGTATACACCATACGATGGAATCGAATTTTAATAGAAAGGAGATGAAGCCACCTTGAAGAATAACCTAGAAAACTTGGATCTGAAAAGATCGAAGGCCACCACTGCCTTCACTCCACTTACACAACATGCACCACTTCCAGTGATATGCCCTGGAAGAAACTGGCTTGTCATTTTATAGCATAGTAGCAATAATGAAGCCAGAAAAAAGGCATGTTCTTGAGATGCCAGCCTCAAGAGTTAAGCAAACTTCCCCTACGGACGCCACAGTGGTCCCAGAGACAAAAGTTCCAGCTGCAGAGGAACAAAAACTGCTCTGCCATGAATAGACTGCGAAAAGCCAAAAAAACAGGCCCACCAGGGCCAGAACAGGGCAAACAGAGGCACATGAGCAGCCTGCATACTAATATTCCTCAGCACTTTGGGAAATCAGGGGAAATGAAACACATATGCCAAGGGAAAATGGAATGAGAAGAACTTAGTTTCTACCAATAGAGGATCCTGGGACCTAGCAAAGAACTGAGGAAATGTGCAGTTCAGTCAAGATGCCATTAGGACCAACGAGGACCACAGAGAAGAGAGTCATCCGAGTGCCCAAGGTGGCACCCCAGTCTGCCAGGCTGGCATCCACTGCAACAGTCTTCCAATTTGGACTAACCTATGGCTGACACAGTGGCAAACTGTATGCAGCAGCCAATAAAAGTGCACCTTCTTCCACATGGACAGGGACATGGCACAGGAGAGACGACACGGATGCCTGACCAATTCCTGAGAATTTCCAGCTGCAGCTTCCACATATGGTATTGGCAAATACAACTGTCTCTAGGGCAGAGACCAGATAACCCTGCACTTTCATTTACTCTCATGGGTGGATGGGTGAAGCAGAGCCTGGGATACCTGGTGAGATGACAGAATTTTGTCTTCTGGTAGGAAGAACCTCCCCAGAAGAGTGTCTAACCTCATACAGAGAAAAAGAAGAAGCTGGGACTGAAGCTAAAGAGGATGGGACTGTACCAAGGAGGATTTCTGGAAAAGGAAAACCCAGCTTTGTTGTTCGAGAACAGACGGGAAAGTCTGAATCTTAAGGTGCAGTGTATACATTGAAAGAGCCTATAGAAAAAGGGTGTCCAGATAGGTAATCAAGGAATTCCAGTGAGCGAAGGCCAACTCAAAGGAAAGGGTGGTAAACTAAAAATGAAAGGCAAATGGCAGGAAACACAGATTTATCTGCATGGATGAGACCATGCAGAAAATATTCCTTTTTGTTCAGAGTGGCAATAAACTTCCATCTTGAAATGAGGCGCAAGAACAAAATGGCCAAGGAGCTTAAAATTCAGAATATCACACCATCCATCATCTTTTGGGAACTATGAAAAGCTTAAAATAGAATCCCTTGAATCCTTCCTGAGTAGTAGGAACAGGTACAAAGTGTCAAGGTTTTGCTGAGCTGCTCCCATTCTGCCTTGTTCCAGACTTCGCTGACTTCTGTGCTTCTGACCCTCGGCTTGTTCCTCACATTGCAGACTTCTGGTTTCCTGACACCAGCTCGGCTGAATACCTGTCTTTGTTCCTGACCCTGGCATGTTTTTTTGGTTTATGCTCTTCTGTTTTTGTAGCACTAATAAATGTGTATTGCATTTTACCTTTTTGTGTCCTTGTAACGGATATTCAGACTCTCAGACCAGAGGTAAAAAATAAAACAGTTTTATTGAGAACAAATGAGGAACACGGCCCCCTAAGGGCAGAAATAGGTAATTACACGTAACTGCAGGCAATATGGTAATATAGCAGACACAGTATGGATAAGGAGCAATACTGTACAAACAATGGAACAGAGTACAGCAAGGGTCAAGTCCAATGCAATAATCAGTCTCTGATGTGGTGTGTAAGACCACGCACAGTAGTAGATAAGAGCAGCCAGAGACTGCGGTGCAAGGTGGAAGCACCTGGTAGTGAGTCCAAACAGTAGTACACAAGGACTGGCGATTTGCAAGACCAACCACTTATGCTAGAGCCACTGAATACAAGAGCCAAGGGCACTCTGCCGTGCGTAATCGGATAACCACACTGCGTGAGCTGAATGGGATCAGAGCCAATGGCACTCGCGGCGCTGAATGGGTTAATGACACTGCGTGAGCTGAATGAAACCTGAGCCAGCAGCACCCCTTGGTGAATCAACGGATAACCACACTGCCAGAGCTGAACGGGACCAGAGCCAGTAGCACCCCGTGGTGCGCAAACGGATACCCCAACACTGCTTAGAGCCGAGTAGGACCAGAGCCAGTAGCACCCTTCCGGTGCATTAACAGATCGTGAATGGCAAGAGCACTAGGTAGACAGTAACGGAAATCACCACGGCTCTGCAAGAGTAACGGACAGGCTCGGTAACGGAGGTAACAACTCAGCAAGAAGTAACGGATAGCTCAGTATCTGAGGCAACAAGTACTGCAAGTGTCAGCGAGCAGGCAACAAGTACTGCAAGTGTCAGCGAGCAGGCAAAGAGCTCAGAAAGTGTTAATGGTGGGGCTCAGTATCTGAGGCAACAAGCTCTGCAAGGGTTATGGACAGGCTCGGTAACGGAGGCAACAAGCTCAGCAAGAAGTAACGGATAGCTCAGTATCTGAGGCAACAAGTACTGCAAGTGTCAGCGAGCAGGCAACAAGTACTGCAAGTGTCAGCAAGCAGGCAACAAGTACTGCAAGTGTCAGCAAGCAGGCAAAGAGCTCAGCAAGTGTTAATGGAGGGGCTCAGTATCTGAGGCAACAAGCTCTGCAAGGGTTATGGAAAGGCTCGGTAACGGAGGCAACAAGCTCAGCAAGAAGCAACGGATAGCTCAGTATCTGAGGCAACAAGTACTGCAAGTGTCAGCGAGCAGGCTCGGTAACGGAGGCAACAGGCTCAGCAGGTGTTAACGGACGGCCCTTACTCTGAGGCAACAAGCACTGCAAGTATAAATGGACAGGCTCAGTAACGGAGACAACAAGCTCAGCAAGTGGGAGGTCAGCAAAAAGAGGCACAAGTTTGACAGTTCATAATGTTGCCAAGCGACAGACGAAGTCTCACTGGAGCCGGATCACAGGAAACTGGAACCAAGCAGGAAAGTCAGCCAGGCCAGGTCATACACGGAGCAGGAGAGTCAGACAAACCGGATCAATCACGGAGCAGGAACGTCAGCCAGGCCGGGTCATACACGGAGCAGGAGCGTCAGACAAACCGGATCAATCACGGAGCAGGAACGTCAACCAGGCCGGGTCATACACGGAGCAGGAGCGTCAGCCAGGCCGGGTCATACACGGAGCAGGAGCGTCAGACAAGCCGGATCAATCACGGAGCAGGAACGTCAGCCAGGCCGGGTCATACACAGAGCAGGAACCAGGAGAATAGTCAGACAAGCCGAATCGGTACACAGGAACACAGCAACAGAAGCACTGGTACTGGAACACCACGAAAGGGCACCTGACAGGTGCCAAAGGCCCGGTATAAAAAGGCCATACTGGGCAGGCCTAACAGGTACTGCCAATAGGAACACACCACAGCAGAGAGTGACAGGTAATCACGGGAACAGTGATAGTCCTGTCTGGTTCCTGGTCCCTAACAAAAAAGACTATCTACAAGGAGAGAGACTGCAGCTAAAACAAATAGATCTTGAAGTCTACATGGTACCCCCTTCCAAAGTTACCTGAAAATCCACTGAAAAGGTCCACAGGCAGTAAAAAAGCATAAATGACCTCCTATTGCCTGAGGCAGGCCAGATTCCTGCAAGTCTTGCAGAGGTAGGCTCATCAGATGTGGGCTTCTAAGCAGGCTTTTTCCTGTTCAGGCCTGCTTGGGTGTTGGGTAGAGCACCACCTGAGCATCTGTAGGAACAGGATGCCCAGAGTGCATACCCATACTGGAAGGGGTTACAAAAGCAATGCATCTTACAAAGAATAAAACAAAAATTACATTCCTCCAGTGGCATGACTTGTAGCCTTCTCCAACTCTGGGCTAAACAACTGCTTGGCCATGAATGGAAGGGAAACAATCTTATTAGAAGAATGGTCAGCCAAACAGATCTTGAGTGTCACGTGAGGCCACAGAGAAAGTGAACGTCTTTACAGTAAACCTAGGAACATCAAAGTCCCCTTTACCCAAATAAGCATTAGCCTCAAGGATCTTAGAGACAGCCATAATAACCTCCTTAGGCATGTTCACTTGGATGGCCTCCAAAAGATGATCTCTTCTCCCCCCCCGAAACAGACATGGCCCTACTCACCCAAGCGACAACACACATGGGGAAAAACGCTTGAAGCAGAAGCCACAGAAAGAGGATTTTAGTCTTGCCTGTTAAATCCTTTTCTAAGTCCATACAGGTTACAGGTAACTTTGGGAAGGCGACCGTCCCTTTAATTAGGCAGGAACAATTCTTGAAAATAAGTGTAGGGTGAAGCCTTCCTTCAATCCTTAGCTGGTCCCCAGCCAACCCCCATCCAGTAATATTTGAAACGCTACTATTGACTAGGTAGCAAGAAGGGAAAAGACGACTCCTGTGAGCATGAACCCGAAAGGACTTCCATGTTCAGTCACAGGAGAACCTAGCATGGTCCTTTGACAGGGTGGGAGACCTGTAACCTATATGGACTAAGAGAAAAGGATTTAACAGGCAAGACTAAAATCCACTTTTCTCTGTCATCCAATATAGGTTACAGGTAACTTTGGGATGTACCAACACTGAGTTTCCCAGAGGCAGGAATGAAGGCAAGGACCAGGCACCAGTCCCCAAAGACACCAGAGCATATATGAACCAATCAGATCATAAAACAGCTCTTATAATGAATAAAGTGTCAAAGGACAAAAAACAGAAGTATAACACCAGGAATTGATACAGCACACAGAACTAGAGCCAATGGGGCTCAACAGCCGAGTACTAAAAAGTAACGAGGAAAACCCTACACAGGCAAGACTGCCTCTAGGATCTACCTACCAAGGCTAGCATCAGCCGATGCCAGTTCATAAACAAGATAGCGTTTAGAGAAGGTGTGCACAGATGAAGAGGTGAACTTCAGAAGCAAGTCGTCCATGTATGGAGTGACTCTGATGCCGTCCCGGTGGAGGACAGCCACTAATACACCCAGGATGCAACTGAAGACCTGGGGAGCTGTAGTCAGACCAGTGGGAAGAGCAGAAAACAAAGTGCCCTTGGTTGCAAGCAAACCTGAGGTACTGCCGGGTGGATGGCTATATGCAGACAAGCATCCTGAAGGTCCAGAGAAGAAAGAAATCCCCCAGAACACATGGTCGCAATCACTGTCCTTAGAGACTCCTGGTGCTAATGAGTTTTGACCATAAAGGAATTGAGATCCTTGAGGTCTAAGATTGGACGGCAGCCACAATCCTTCTTGGAAACCACAATCAGGTTGGAATAGACACCGAAGCCTTTTCCAGCTCGGGAACCGGTTGGTCTTCACGTAGTTCTGAATCCTGTCAGTTAGTAACCCTTCTAATATCTTATGGAGGTCAAAAGCTCACAGGTCTACAATTTCCTGGTTTGGATTTTGCCACCTTTATGAAGAATGGTCTTACTATTACTGAACTAAATTCTTTAAAGGAAAAGCAATGTCCCAGAAAAAATATTTAGCATTTTGTAGTGCTTAAAAAGTTGAATTCAATGCAAAAAAAAAAACAAAAAAAAACCCTCTCTCTCAAACCGCTATGGTTTGAGAGATATATGCATTCAAAGTTCCCACCACCCTTACCTTTACTGGATGTCAGTGCTGTGCTGACTGCAGGGGAATTCTGTCCGGGGACCAACTAGTGGCTCTGCAGCAGAGCCGCAATTGCGTTAATTAAAAAGAATGACGTCATTGGAAAGGTCTACAAAGTGTGCCTGGTTTGCAAGCACACTTTGTAGACCATTCCAATTAAGTAATTCGTTTTAAAGAACACGACTGTGGCTCTACTGAAGAGCCTCCTCTCTCCTGCTGTCAGCAGTAAACGTCAAACTTTGAATGCAGATCTCTCCCAAACCATAGCAGTTTGAAAGACAGGGTTTTTTGCATTCAATTCAACTTTTTAAGCATTACAAAATGCTAAATATATTTCTCTGTCGTCCAATACAGGTTACTGGTAACTCTGGGAGGCGTCAGTCCCTTTAAGTAGGCAGGAACATTCTCTAAATGTATGCAGGGGGGTGGAGCCTCCCTTCCCACCCAGGCTGCAGCCCAGCTAGCCTCCACCAGAATTGTTTGTTCCTGGGTGTGAACACATCAAGTGGTGAACATCTCATCGTTAGTTTTAGTTTCTTTTTTATTTTCTGTCAGATATGGAATACCACCATTAGACGGGTTACCATGACTGACAAATGCCCTTTCAAAGCGGCTAGCTCAGTGTCCAGGTGCTTTTTGGTGGACCTTAAGCCCTGAAGGGGGAAAATCTTGGGTACAAGTGCTTCCCCATGGATTACCCACTGAGGTGATTCTTACTACATGGTAACCTGAAGACAGAAGATCTGCAGGAGAGGTGAGCTACCCATTGAGTGCTGCAGGTCCACTTGTCCCACAGTGCCCCTTCGCTGGGCATGTATTTGGGAGTTCTCATTGCGCACTCCTGCACTCATTGGGTATATATGTGTATGTCTGTTGGGTTTTTGGAGCAGGTTTATGTGGTAACTTAACCCTTTGTCTGCTGGTTTGACATGTTTTGGGGGGTTTTCTGACACTTTCCTTACTGGGTTAGTGTTTTCTCAGTATGCATACATGTTCCCTGTATGTTTTTCATGTTTTTAACTTGTAGTTTAACTTTTATTAAAATTGTGTACTGCGCCTTTAGGGCGCACTTTACCACATAGACGCCATTGCTCCATTTACTTTCTATGGGACAACACTGTTTGGGACGTATCTCTGCAACCGCTTCACACAGCAACTTCAGAGAGGGCTCATTTTAATTGTCTACCCTTGCTCTATCATCCGGTTTATAGTTCAAGTGTGTTGGGGGGGCTTCGGGCACTGTTTTGGGGTACTTTTTGGGAAAAACTACATTTCCCATGAGTGCCTGATTCGCACCTATTTTCTGATTGGCTCCCGTTGCGGCAGCCATTTTGGAACTTCTCAATGAGTATCCTCCACAGGGCTTGGACCCTCCTTTTCTCCTCTGCAGATAGACCCTTCGCCTGCCAGAAAAGTCTATATTTAGCGTTTCTGGGGTGATTGGGGTATTGGACGACAGAGAAAAGAGGATTTTAGTCTTACCTGTTAAATCCTTTTCTCTTAGTCCATACAAGTTACTGGTCTCCAACCCTGTCAAGAGACCATGCTTGGCTCTCCTGTGGCAGTATGTGGGAGTCCTTCGGGGCATGCTCACAGGAGTCTTCTTCCTTTCTACTTTCTAGTCTAGTTAGTTCTCAAACAATTCTGGTGGAGGCTAGCTGGGCTGCAGCCTGAGTGGCAAGGGAGGCTCCACCCCCCTGCATACATTTAGAGAATGTTCCTGCCTACTTAAAGGGACTGACGCCTCCCAGAGTTACCAGTAACCTGTATGGACTAACAGGTAAGACTAAAATCCAATTTTTCTGGGACAGTACTGTTCCTTTAAGCACCCTTGGATGTATACCAGCAGGAGGACATTGTGCTTTATTCACCACAACCTTTTTCCAGTCTCTCTTGGACTTTGAAATTCTGTCGTTTTTGTCTGTTTGCCTATAGCCTGTCGTAGCTTCCTTTGTATATACAGAAGAAAACAGATGTGTTTAAGGTACCACCCATAGCGTCAACCGCATTAATCAGTTAACCTGTTCAGCTTTAAGAGGACCAATTATCAACCTTAATCTTTCTGATGTTTATATACTTTTAGAATTAAGATTTTTCTTGTTCTCTTTTGCAATACTACTTTCATTTTCAGCAAGCCTAATTGCAGGTTTGCAGGTTTTATTACATTCTTTATATATTTTAAATGATGCATCTGATCTGTCTGAGAAACACTTTAAAAGCATGCTTATTTCTCATTTCCCTGCAAACCACTTTATTAAGCATTTTAAACAAAAAATTCACAGGAATCTTAGAATTTATCTTTAAAGATTACATCCCACTGAATATCCTTTAATACTACTTTTAGGTTTGCAAAATTAGCCTTGTTAAATTATTTCTCAGAAATTTCAAAGGATACGATATTGTGATCACTGCTGCATAAATGTTTCTTTACCAGTATATTGCTTACCATGACAGAATTGTTTGAGAGCACTAAGTCAAGCAAGGTCTCTTTTCTAGTTGGCTCCTCTACTAGTTTGGACATTAAACTGTCATTAATCATAGTAAATAAATTGCTCAAAGTCATTTTCTCCAGTCAATTTCCTATTATAATTTCCTATTATAATTACATTTCCTAACCAAGAAGCCTTTTCCATTTGCAGCAACAATTGGGCTTCTTCAAACTCCCCAATATTAGGTGGCTTGTAGTAAATACCCATAAACATATTTTTATTACGTGTGCACCCAGGACCTCTACATTCTCACTGGACCCTTCATTAATGGCTTCCCTTTTACTAGGTTTTTAAGGCCTTTTATTAACCCATCCCTCCTAAAAAGCGAATAACCCTCTAGACTGACTGCCAAGTCATATGTGTCCCCTAACTAGGTTTTGACACACAATTAGATCATAATTCTCATACACTGCAATCCGTTCTAGTTCCCCCATCTTACCAGCCAGACTACGAGCATGTACATGCGTACATTTGATCTTATTGCCATTCTGAAAAATTACATTCTTTGAAATATGTATTTGCCTTTTTCAGGCTGTAATACTGGCACCTCCTTATTAAATGAACTAGCCCATTGCCCCTCTCCACTCCCATACCCTTCTCTAATCACATTTCCTCATTTATACTGCCTTCCCCCATCCTGTGTTGCATTAACCCCCCCCTTTCCTAGTTTAAAGTCTCCTCCAAGCCTCTAACCATCTCCTTAATTCCCCTGAGGACCAGGAGAGAAAAAAAAACAACAGGCTTCATGGGGAAAAAAGTATTCCCTAGAACATGGCAAAGGAGGGACCTCCATCAGAGTGTCCCCCTTCATATCTGCAGTATGCCTGCCCCAACAGCCCCTTCCCAACTACCAGCTCCCACCTGGTGTTGCAGGAAGCTATTTAAATACAGAAGATGCCATATCCTTGATTACTATAAAAACTTGGTACTTAAAGGTGATGCTGAGCAATATCGTGTAAAATGAGAAAGTATAATAAAAATTAACAAACACCCCTAGATGACTACTATGCGGGGGGGGATTAATCTGAAAGGTCCAGAGGGTGAAATATTGCAAAGAACAACAGACCACAGAACATGGCTGCTAGACAGAAAGGGGGGAATACTCGAAGGATCTGTGCACTGTCAATACTGGAATCTTTGCCCTGCTTCGGCTATAAGGACACTGACAATTGAGCATGTCTGGTGGGGGTGAAGTAGGGAAGGGAGTCTCCACTTCCAGAGAGCGCTTTACATAAGTACTATAACTACAATGGGAGGATACTTTACCACACATTGTTGATATGGTCCACAGTGGATGAAAGAGAAAAACCAATGCAACCTTTTATTTGCTTCCAATGGTGCAGTATGTTTACCCCTCTGCTGCTCCACTTTTATCTTAATTTTCATAACCAAAAGAATTTAAAGCAAAAGAGAACTTTGCTAAAATTAATTGCTTTCAAATACATGAGTACAGGAATTTTCCTATAAACAGCAATAATTCTCAGTATCAATACAAGTGAAAACTTGGCATTACCTCATCTGAAACTGCTTGCGCTTCTGAAGCTCCTGATTCCTCAGTTCTTCTAGTCTTCGCAGTTCTTCTTGACGTCTCATCAGATCTGAAGAACATTGAAGCATGAAGCTATGAACTGCACATTCTCTTCACAGTCAAAGATAAAACTTTCCTGAACAGAATAATATCTGCTCTGTACGTACTTATGTGGAAAACTAAATAAATTTTACTTTTGTGTCAAATGTTCCTAACAATAATGTGAGAAATACAAAAATATTTAAAGACTTATTTTGCCAATATCAAAGTATATATCCAAGACATTTTTGTTGGTTGTGCAAATATCAACTTCTTTTAAAAGCCCTGAATGCTCTAAGTGTACACATATGAAATATGTATAGTTATAACTACACACATGGGCTGAGCAGACCCCTAAAAGGAGAGCAAAATGGTATTTTCAACTTTATGACCTAAAAATTAGTATTAGGGTGAACTTACCGTTAATTTCTTTTCTCATGCATCCATATGGAACACAGGAACCATGGGGTTCAGCTCCCTCCTCTAGAGGGAGCAGGGCACTTCAAAAAGACAAGCTCCAGCTCACACCCACCCACCAGGTTCATGTGTGGCAAGTACCACTGATAAAAAATAACCAAAGCAGAAAAGAATAAAAAATATCCCCCCAAACAAAGACCCTAACAGGATTCCTCAGCCCGGGGAAGGAAAGGTCAGATTTTTCCAGGTGTGTGTGTTCCATATATACCAAAGAGAAAACGATGTAACCAAGTTCACTAAAATCTTATTTTCTCTGTTGTCTAATATGGAACGCAGGTACCATAGAGGTTAACCAAAGAATCCCAAAGATTACAGAGAGGGAAAAGAGAAAAACTCATTCTGCCCATAGGATGCCAGTATTCCACAGGACTAAATGGAAAGCAAACTAGTACATGAAACAAACCAAACAAGAGACAACTGGGCTCAAACTTCTGAACAAACATAGCAGTAGATGACAGTAAAGTCCTTAGGGAGGAAACACTGCCTGAAGGACGTTCTGGGCAATGGTGGCCTCAGCTGAGGCCCAAAACATTGACATGGTAGTGTTTGGTCAATGTATAAAAGGAGGACCACAAAGTAGCCTTGCACAGCTGTTCAGCAGAGGCTTTTTTTTGAAGGCACAGGAAGCACGCATACAGCACATGGTCTTTGATAGGAACAGGTCTCTTCCCCCAGGGATGACAAAAAGGGAATCGACCTTGCAGAAAAGGCCAGGTACAGTGTTCTTAATACTTAAGGCATAGCACCTCATCCAGCAGATGGAGAGCTTTCTCCTGTTTTGGATAAGGGGTCAGGACAAGGAAGGCAATCCGATTTCTTGATTTATGTGAAAATGTTAGACAACTTTGGGTAAAAATTACAGGAAGGTATTATGTACCACCTTTTCTGGTGAAAAAACAGGAAAGGAGTTTTGCAAGACAAAGGTACAAAACGACCCTCCGAACCGAGAGAATGGCCAAAGGACCACCTGTTTATGAATCTGGAAAAGCAATGAGACAGAGACAAGTACAGAGCATGCAATCCCAAAAGGCATGAGCAACCCCTCAAACAAAGGTCTTGCAGTCCGGTAGAATGGCGATAGACCTCTGAAAGGACTGGGGCATATCCCTTACAAAAAACATTTAATGGCAATTACACACTTGATAAAGCAGCTTATTTAGCTGCGCAGCATTAGTGTTTAATGATTTTTCTTTCCCAATAAAGTGCTAGGACATTGACAAATGTGAGTCAAACCTCATTGGTTATAGGACTTAAATTTATTTGTATGGAAGACACTATGGGTGCCCCCTTTTTTCTGTCTCTTGCATATGTGAGAATTTTGGAGAGCTGCTTTTGCCTAGGAAGAATTTTTTATCTCTGGAGAATGTCCTTTAATGCTGTTAGAGGAAGCACTTTCAAACACCTTGATGATGGTTTACATGCATCTTTCAAACATCTTTGGTTGTTAGAAATATCCAAGGGGGTGGGGTTTTCCCCCCCTTGTTTGCGAGACGCAAGTCTTAGAACCTACGAACAGAGGAGACAGTGGCCAAAAGAAACACCATCTTTAACATCAGGAAACACAGTAAGACAGATAAAAGATATTCAAAAGGTCATCTATGGAGCACCCAAGGCCAAGCTGAGAACCCACTAGGGCATGGAATTCCAAAGTGGAGGAAAAGTATGAGCTACCCCTTGGACAAAGGTCACAACATGTGGAAGAATGGAGATACACCTCAAAAAGGACATAAGGAGCTAAGATTTGTACATTAATAGAGCTCAGACTAAGGCCTAAATAGTGTGGTGATCAAAGGTCTGGGCAAACACATCCTTTTTAAAACACATCCTAGTTAAAACTATTCTCAGTTTAACGCAAAGCACCCAGAATGACCCAAAAAAGTACTTATCTGGTATGCAAGGGGTTACACTGGAAAGGGAGAGCAGGAGAGTCAGCCTCTACATAGATATGTAAGGAAGACTATGAGGGACGGAAAGGGTGCCTTCTAAACAGAAAGATAGTGAAATGGGACATTGAATTCTTCCCTGTTGCCTAGCAAAAAGTTGCTCTCCATCCATGGATCTCATGGACACTTACAACCTGGACACTCTTACCCTTATTCCATGAACGGCTGCAATGTGGGCTCCCGTTCTTAAAGGTGCCAAGCACCTAAAACCAAACCTCTTAAAATAAATGAAAAAGTTCAAAAACTCCTGGTGGCACATTCGGGAGTATAATGAGTAATACAATGGAATAGGAAAGTCTAGAAGCCAAGTTACCCAGGAGACATAGGTTAAAGAAAAAAGGACTAATGCAGCCATCTGTTCCACCAGTCACGAGATGGGAGAGAATATAGACCAGAATGAGTGCTTAAGCAACACAGAGTATGGGTATCTCAGAATGGGACACAGATGGATCATGGCACTCAAAGGGTCACTCACCACTCTCCCATCTAAATAGGGCAGACACTAAGATTCATCCAATAGGAACAGACTTATCATAAAGTCAACCTCCACAGGGTAACAGGGCCATATAACTCCTGTGAACTGGGAAGCCAAAGAAGCCTTCCTAATGGGGGATTAAACAGCCTCATGGGGGGAGGGGGGGATAGAATAAAATAACATAAAAACTAAGATGGTCCATTTCACCTCATTCTTCCTGAGCACATGTAACTGGTGGACTGGGGTGGTGGACTGGGGGGAAGATGAGCTAGAGGATGAGGAGAGAGTCTTCACCCGAAAAGACCCTGTCTCTTTGAAGTTCTCTGCCCTCTTTGAGGAGGGACCTCAACCCACCCCCAAAGATTCTGACCAACTAGAAATTATGAGTGCATGAAATAAATGCTCCAGAAGACAAATAATAAAAATGTGCTGTCCAGCATGACATTTAGAGATCTTCAAAATGGGTAAGCAAACAACTACTGCAGCCACTTGCAAACCCAATCAGTCCACACACCTTTCTCCTGTACTTCCATATCTCACATGGAACACATGTTTGACATTCTCTAACAGTCAAGCAAGAGCAAATCAATACTACAGACTGGTGCCCAAGTGGATCAGCCATTCATTGTAGGCAACCAACAATTCAGCATGTGCAATACCAGAAATGGCCATGCAGACCAAGCTTACTGCAGCTTTACCATGTTCCTGAGGTAACACAGAGTTGCAGCACACTGGATTTTGTTGTAAACACACAGGGCAATAGATATTCAGCATTTAAACAAAGGATTCCTGTGTTGGTGCTGCCCAAGTAAAAGGGGCCTAAAGTGGAGGGCTATCCTAATAAACACTTATTAATGCAGCAAAGGAGGCCTTGAGAATAGAATCCAGCCTCTTATTCGCTTGAATCCCACTGCATACGCCAGCAAGAGTTGGTGGTCTTTGCCAGCCGGAAATAGGGGGGTCCGCATTGGGGGGGGGGGGGAGAAGCCCACTGCAACAAAGCCTCAGTCAAAAATAGGGTATAGCTTAAAAAGTCACTCATTGAAGAAAAGCCTTTTTACAGGAGTTTTCCACTCACCCATAAGGATCTGGTCAAGAGTGTTACTGGGTGGAAGAATTGTAGAAGACTTCTTACACTTCTGGAAAATATCCATAGAGGGAACTCCCTCATTAGGGGCGTCAGAGACGAGAAGGGTCCTCCAAGACTGCCCCTCTGAGTAGAATACATGTGCTAATACTCCCTATCATCCTCTTTTAAGGGCAATTCATCCACAAAGAAAAAAATCAATAACCTGCGAATGACCCCTAGAAATGGGGGCAATTTGCTTAAAGGTAGGAATAGGCTTCCATGAACTGAGTACCCCTTGGACAAGTGAAGGGATTTGCGCCATTAAAGACAGTAAAGTCTTGATCCATGCTAGTTCTTGATCGGTGCTAGAGGGCCCCGGTGGAGTAGTGGAGGCCACTGCACATGAGGGGCATAGAGACCCTGAACACTCTCTAGGATGCCCCAAGTAGCAAGATGAACAATATGAGAGAGGGGCTAGCCCCTGAGTCCTTTGCTTTGGATTTACCACCATGCCCCTTGGACTCTGACATGCTTCCCATTAAAGGGATAGTAATACTTTGCTTTATCTTCATTTTATTTTGTAGGCATTAAAAAACATGATGATATAAGTCTTATCTCTCAAACCTTTATGGTGTGAGAGATATTCACAAGCAAAGTTTCCCCTCCCGCCCCTTTTACCTAGTGTATGCCATCTCTTCTCAGATGTGGAATGCAGTCCATAGACCAGACAGATAACAGAGGGACAATCTTCTTCCTATGAAAACAATGAAAGCCCTGCCCCCCCAGACAAGTTTTTCAGGTTTTTCCCTTATCTTAATTGAAGATTGTCTCTCTCCGCAGTCTACCTGGGCACCTCCCTTCTGCTCTGGCTGAGCAGCGTTACATCAGTAAAAGGGGCAGGAGGGGGACACTGTCATTGAATTACTCTTGAACTACAACTCTGACAGAAATGAAATAACACTCTCCAAGGTCCAAATACTATGATGATTAATTAGAGCTGCTTTTATTATGAAACACTTCTATCCCTTTAAAAAGTGTCCCAAACACTAGAGCATGTCCCCACAATAATATAGCAATCTAAATTGCACAGAAAATACACTTATCTGGCAAGCAATGGATTCATCTGGAAGAGTAGAGTGAGAAGAGTCGGCCTCTGCAAGGATAAGCAAGAGGAGTAAAATAGCCACTGGAAATCTATCAGCCAATTGGAAGAAAGTCTGTGAAAGAGCCATGCTGGGTACTGTAGTTTTCTCAATTGCTTGTTGCCTAGAAATTACTACAACTCCATTCTCAGATCACCACAAAACCCTTAGACATTGAGAAAGTGGACTGGATGATAGAGCACAATGAGACAATTCAATAGAGCCCTCTCTGACCGTTGTATCTTAAACTGTTACAGAGATCTGTCCCATAGAGTTCAATGAAGCAAAAGATGGTGGAAGGCAGGCTCCTATTCTTAGGTCTTCTGAAGGCTAAAGAGGTATTCAATGCATTGTAATGTGATGCACTGGATACCTCTCTGGTACTCACAGGGTTAAAGGGACTACTGCACTGAAATCGGTCTAAAACCAAAAAGTTGACACGAGAACCAAAACCCCAAAAGGAACACATGGGGGAGTATAAAACTAATAAGTATTGGGCAGGTGAAAATAAACCCCCCAAATCCACTCAAACACAGGAAATAAGCATAACAGCAGAAAAAGAGTTAACACAAAATAAAGCAGACATCCTCACTCCAAACCCATAATAAGCATCAGCCCCTGTATAGAGAGGCAACACAATGTGGGACAAAGCGGACCAAGGCACTCAAAAGGTTACTCACCAGTCTTCTGCCTTCAGGTTCCCATCTTAGAAAGAAATCAAAGTCTCAAGAGACCTTGTCATGAGGGAAAATGTGGCAGCAAGATTCCTTCCACAGGGCTGAAAGGGTCCACAAAACATCTGTTAACTGGTCAATCCACTCCAGGGAAGCCCAGGTAACCTGCCTAGTGGGGGATTATACAACCCCATATCTAATAAGAGAAAAAAAAAAAAATCTAAAGAAAACTAAGAAGATGGCCATGCCTGTTCAGCTTCTAGCAGGACACATGAAGTCTGGGAGATAATGGGCAGAAAAGATGGGGTGGGGGGTTTGAGCTGAAGGAGGAAGCATCCACCCCAAAGATCCTGTCCTTTGTGAAGCACCTTGGCCTCCAGGAGGAGGAACTCAACCCCATGGTAAGTGTGTTCCATTACTGGACATAACAGAAATACTTTTACTAAGGAAGAGCCTCTTATCTGGCGTGTTTCAGTTCTCCAGCAAACTAAACAAAGTATAGGAGACCAATAAACACATTCCTTCCTACTGCTGGTCAAATAACATTGTACTAAGAAAGAACTCGGGAGATAAAGATTAAATTAATAGCCACAAAGTACCGCTTTGTGGATTGAGCTATATTTCTGCCTCTTTCCTGATCAAGAGACCAATTCAGTAGATAAATATCCACAGTCTACTGGACGGATTTAAGACATAACCTTTATTGTCATAATTGAAAATATATACATTAGGTCTTTTCTGATTGCAGTAGAATTTAAAAACAATTTGGGTAAGAACAATCAGTGCTGACACAGATCTTATATGTCTCTTCTGTGTTTCTTAGTATTCTGTTTGTATATACACTGAGTATAAGACACTACTTCCTACAAAATAACTGCCTTGCTGTTATATCACCCTTTTTTTCATTGCTTTATGAATGGCCAAGTCTGTAAAGATAAGAATGATACAGTGGTTCCTGGGCAGTAGGCTGCAGAAGCCTTTGAACTTCTGAACCTGGCTAGGGCAAATTAATGTGATAAAAATGAATATTCTCCACTGACTCCTCTCTCTCTATTATTTAAATACTAGTTGAACAGCCCGTTACACGGGCCACAGTGCCTCTGGCAGCCGGTCGCGGGGCAGCCACGCGCAGTAGAGGCTGCCCGCTCCACGACTGTATCAGCCGCAGCGCGGGCAGTCTGTACTGCGCATGACTGCCGCACGCACAGCAGTGTCTACTGCGCATGTCAGGCGTTACACACAACTTAGCGAATTATTATATAGGATATATAATATATATATATATATATATATAATATATATATATATAATATATATATATATAATATATATATATATATATATATATTATATATATATATATAATATATATATATATATATTATATATATATATATTATATATAATATATATAATATATATATAATATATATAATATATATATATATATATATATATATATATATATATATATTATATTATATATATACATAATAAAAAAAATTATAAGTGGTGGCCCAGCACCACAAAAAGTGTTAGACCTTTTAACATATGTATTAGTCCATGACATGGATGTTTTATAATAAATATTTTTATACTCTTCTTTTGAGCCGCTATCTTTTTTACTTATATACCTTTTCTGATGTATAAGTATTTTCATTTCACCGTTTGAATCCGGATGATCATTTGAATAGTGGGAATCAGAGGATTCCAGATTTACCGGAGACACCAGAGTGGAGAAGGGGTAATGTCTCCATCTGCTTTCCTGTCAGATTTATCTGACCAACTTACTTGTGAGTGCCATTTCATTGTATTTCATATAAAAATTAATGAAAGTTTTACACTATGAGGCACTTTTTTTTTTGTTTAACAATATCCCATAAAAATGAATATTGTCCCCCGGCTCCTGTATATTTTCCAAACACTTCCCATACACACATCTCCCCATCCTTTTTTGTGAATCCGGCATATTTTAGTTAGCTTCATCTGGCATACTTGACACCCACGGATTAATCGTGCCACCCTTTGCAGCCTCAAAACACTTGGTGGACTGGGAATCCCTGATCTCAAACTATTATCAAGCAGATTTATTATCTTCGATCCCAAACTGGTGTCATAATTAGTACTCCAATCCCGGGGTTTTATTCAGACACTCTTTAGTCCCACGTGGCCTAACAGAATTTTTTCTTCCAGACATTTTTAGACACCCGGTGCTGAACCTCCCTCTACGAAAAGTCCAATTTTACTTACATGGAATTGGTGGGTCAAAATAAAAAAAATGTATCATCCATTCCATCCCCACTCTCGAAAGTATTCTACCCAAGGTCCACTCCTGGCTGCTTCCTTCCCTTGTTGGACCGCTCACTCAAATCTGTCAGTGTGATTTCTTTACCACTTCAGAATCCCACTCTTTTCCCCATTGGCAAACCAAACTCACTTCCTTCCCAGGAACTCTGGGGCTATCTCCTGTTCAAACACTTTTTGGCTTAGCCAAAAATTCACCAGGAAGCTCCGCAACACATACCATTTGAGACCTTATCAGCACCCTTTGGTCCCACCTACAGGCTTCTACATAGGATTTATGCCACAATACTATTCTGCTCTGGCATCTAATTATACCAAGTCATGGAAGAGGGAACTTGGAACTACTCTGACATTAGATGAGTGAATGGACATCTGGAAAAACATGGCACATTCATCCATTTCTTCCCACACAAATTATAAATTCCTCTACAGGAGGTACACCACCTACTCAATACTTCTTACTATCTCCTCCTTTGTAAGTCTTCTTTTCAGTGCTACATGATCTTTTCAACAGATCCACCCTTTCTGGATGAGATGCACTGCCCATATAGAGTCTTCTTTGCGCAGCTCATTACCCCAGGATCCACTATCTAAACTCTCTTATTCAAGCTACTGGATCCTCCACCTGTTCAATCACTTTACTATAAGTATATATCACTTTTACCTGTGTTCCATATAGGACATGAGAAAAATGGCTGTTTTGAACCATGGACTGATAACATTCAAGGGCTTAAAATCCCCATTTTAATCAATGGATATATTTATAACCCCCCCTCCCCAGAGTTTTAATTGGTTTGTCACAGTTGCTCACCTTTTGCTTTCTGCACAAACACCTATGAATTTTATAATACACTATGTCACAGGAACCACTGGGCCTGGACTGGAAGCGGCCATTTGGCCATACAGAATCATGGGCCAAACTAAAAAATGGAGAAGGGTGTCAGCCAGACTCCAGGGTGGCACTAGGCCTGAGACCCTATTATGTATTGGGGGTGGGGCAGTGACTACCTGGGACAGTATCTGGAGACTGGGAGTCAAATGTCCTACTGCCTCACCCATTGTGTGCTGTGTTATTGTTTAAATGCAAAGTAGGTTTCCTGGGGTTATGTGGTTCCATTTGTTGGTTTGTGAAACTGATTGTATTATGTCAGTCACTGATGTAATTACCTGAGCAGACCTGATAGAGGGCTGTGTGTTTTGTATTCTATTGTGTGTTAATGTATTTAAGTCTCAGCAAGACTGGTGGTGTTGTGAATCTTATTTGCTATTGGTTGACTGTGATCACAAACCTGTATATAAACCCTGTTTGTGTCCAAATAAAGCAGTTCTTGTTTTAACCTACACAAGTGTTGTCTGGTGAGGTTAAGCTGCTGGTATGCTGGGAGAGTTCTTGTTATCCTGACACTAGTCCTGCCTGGCGATTGGGATACCTTTGGAGAAGCTGGTGGAGTTTTCCTGTTCCAGAGTGAGGGAAGCGGCGACTAACGGAGTCACCCAAGGCTGGGTGGCAACGGTATCCGTTACATTGGTTGGCAGCGGTGGGGTGCTTCCCAGTTGGTGTTTGGAACATACAAACCACCACCAGGATCGTTTCACCTGAAACAGATAAAGCCAAGGAACCTAACTGAGACCAGCATCCAGGGGGAGATATAGCCACCTGGCTTGACCCCGGTCTTAGCAACACTGAAACCAGCATCCAGGGGGAGATATAGCCGCAGGGCTTGATCCCAGGTTTCAGCAACAGTTCATGGGAGACCGATGAAGCAGCTCTCCACCAGCAGGCGCCAAGCGGTCAGACACGGAGATGGAGGCTATGCTTTGCCAAGCCCTATCCGGCTATGAACAACGGCGGGCCACACTGGAGGCAGAGGGACACTCCTTCTCCTCCGAGGGCTTCATCCCTTATGCAGAGAGGCATGAGAGCGAGACACAGCAGTGGAGCCCCTGCATCCTTGGGCCGAGTTCAGACCCCCAGACAAGCGAGGTACTGGCATCCTGGATCGGAGATGTCATTTGCCTGGATCTCCAGTATGGGGCTTTCTGCGACAGGACCGGATTTGAGTGGTTCGGGTTCCCCAAAACTCCTCTCCCGTGCAGCGGCTTCGTCTACAGGGGTCCCAGCTCGTTGTGGCATGCCAGGGCTGAGGAGCCAGACTTTGGCAGTCGCAGGGAAAGCCGGTTCTGGGAGATCCGCGACAGGCGAGCCATGCAGCTGGGGGTGTCAGAAATACCCGAGGTATGGAGAGAGCTGGAGGATCTTGTAACCCAGGAGTGGGGACTGGAGATGGAGTGTAGGGATCTCCAGGAAGAGGTGGCTCACACCTATACCCCACAGCAGCGTTGTATGGACGTGGAAGGTGCAGTGGATGAGAATGCGGTCGCCACAAGCACCTTGTCCGTGGAAGAGGGGGCTCTTCCTGAGGCTGACTTCAGCGACCTGTTATGGTCTAGTCAGCGGGTAGCAGGCGAAGCTGCGGCCACCGCTAACCCGTTTGGTATGGATGTTCCCACAGCAGAGAGGTGCTGTATTTTGGGAGTGGATGCGGTGGGCATCACTCCCCAGCGGCTGTTTGTGTTACAGGGAGAGGAGGTAGCTGACCTGTCTCCCCAGCGGCAGATGGCTTGTGCAACTGGGGTGGGCGTGGATGAGATTGCGGTCGCCACAAGCACCCTACCAGTGGAAGAGTGGACCCTTCCTGAGGCTGACCCCAGCGACCTGTTATGGTCTGGTCAGCGGGTAGCAGGTGAGACTACGGCCGCCGCTACCCCTTCACTTAAGACTGTTTCAGCGGTAAGGAGCTGGGTTCTAGGAGGGGATGCAGTTGACGTCACTTCTCAGCGGCTGACGGAGGTACAGGGAGCGGAGGTAGTTGATCTCTCTCCCCAGCGGCAGATTTGTATGGGCACTGAGGGTGCCATGGATGAGACTGCGGCCGCCACGGGCACCCTGCAAGCAGAAGAGTGGACTCTTCCTACGGCTGACCCCAGCAACCTGTTACAGTCTGGTCATCCGGTAGCAGGTGAAGCTACGGCCACCGCTACCCCTTTCTTTGAGACTGACTCCAGTGAGCTGTTACAGTCAGGTCAGCAGGTAGAAGGTGAAGCTATGGCTGCTACTACCCCTTCCTTTAAGGATGTCCCAGCATCGAGGTGCAGTGTTCCAAGGGATGGTGCAGTCAGTCCCTCACAGCAGCAGCTGTGCCTGGTCTTGGGAGTGGAGGTTGCAGTCCTCCCTCCCCAGCGGGAGATTTGTGTTTTCAGAGGGGAGGTAGTTAACCTCTCTTCCCAGCGGCAGGTTAAAGCACCCAAGGTGCCACCAGGAGAAAGATACCCAGCGGAAGAGCTGGCAACAGGGCAGAGCGCCGCTGGCCTCTGTCCATCTGAGCAATTGCCCCAGGGAGCGGGTGCTGGCTGCACCACGACCCTACAGCAGAGCGAGATCCAGGAGGAGATGGAGTGTTGTGTACTCTCACCCCAGTATCCAGAGCAACTCTACCACCCACTCTCATCATCCTCAGCCAGCAGCGGAGATTCCGGTAATGTGCTGACTGGGAGGGCACTGTTGTTTGGGCGGGGGTTTTTACTGGATCAAAGACTCCTGTGTACCGGATCCGGGGCTGGATGGCCTCTCCGGCTCAAGGCATCTTATGTCTAAGTCACCCTGTACCTGGAGGTGCAGGATGCAAAGCTGGACAGACCCCAGGACTATAGGGGCTGGCTGGGGACAAGTACTGTGCGGACATTGCACTAGCAGACTATGTGTCCACTCCAGACAGCAGCGAGATGACCCGTGTGGATCATGCTGTGGCTGTCGGAGGTGGACAAGGGGGAGAAATGTCACAGGAACCACTGGGCCTGGACTGGAAGCGGCCATTTGGCCATACAGAATCATGGGCCAAACTAAAAAATGGAGAAGGGTGTCAGCCAGACTCCAGGGTGGCACTAGGCCTGAGACCCTATTATGTATTGGGGGTGGGGCAGTGACTACCTGGGACAGTATCTGGAGACTGGGAGTCAAATGTCCTATTGCCTCACCCATTGTGTGCTGTGTTATTGTTTAAATGCAAAGTAGGTTTCCTGGGGTTATGTGGTTCCATTTGTTGGTTTGTGAAACTGATTGTATTATGTCAGTCACTGATGTAATTACCTGAGCAGACCTGATAGAGGGCTGTGTGTTTTGTATTCTATTGTGTGTTAATGTATTTAAGTCTCAGCAAGACTGGTGGTGTTGTGAATCTTATTTGCTATTGGTTGACTGTGATCACAAACCTGTATATAAACCCTGTTTGTGTCCAAATAAAGCAGTTCTTGTTTTAACCTACACAAGTGTTGTCTGGTGAGGTTAAGCTGCTGGTATGCTGGGAGAGTTCTTGTTATCCTGACACTAGTCCTGCCTGGCGATTGGGATACCTTTGGAGAAGCTGGTGGAGTTTTCCTGTTCCAGAGTGAGGGAAGCGGCGACTAACGGAGTCACCCAAGGCTGGGTGGCAACGGTATCCGTTACATTCACTATAAAACTGAATGTCACATGTGCATCTTTCTCCTCCAATAAGGTCTTTTTAATTTGAATGTAGCTTTAATTCCTTCTCTTCCCCAATGTTAGACCAGCATTCAGTTTAGCTGTGAAAAAGTACTATCAAAAAAGACATTATGGCCATTAAGCAATTGTGCTCCTAGCCTGCATATACCCACCCCTGGTTCAGCAAAGGAAATGGATTAATCAACACCGTTAAATAAATATGGATTTGCAAGCTTTAACAGCCCTGAAACAGTATTTACCTTGCCGCATCAGCATCAGCTGATGTTCATGCCGAGCAGCCTCCATTTCAGACTCCAATTTCTCTTTAGCTTCTCGTATGTTTCTGTCAACCTGTTCTCTCTGCTGCTTTTCCATCTCGTCAAGTGCTTTCCATCTGGAGGAATATTCAAATTCAAATGTGCCTGGTTGAGCAAAACGTGGTGGTTCCTCTCTTTCCCTAAAAGAAAAGGCACATATAGGTAAATCAGAGAATTTCTATATGATAAGTATTATATTGTGTAATGGATATGAAAGCAAACACATGAGCCTGATTTTCAGGACATGGTAGGAGAAATGGAGAGCAAAGCAATGTGTTGTATACTGTAGCCTTCAGATGGTTAACCATTAATATGTTTCATTGACGCATTACTATAAAATAATGGTTCGCAACATAAAAGACCCTAATTATGAATTTATTCAGACTGAAATTCATCAGGACTTGCTACTATTCATATAAAAATGTTAAAGGGATAGTATTACTTCAAAATTACTGTCCCTCATATTGTAGCCCTTAACAAACTGAGTTAAATGACACCACCGGCATCTCTCAAACCTTTACGGTTTAAGAGATAGCCGCTTTCAAAGTTTCCTCTCCCCTGCTGTCAGCGTTCTGCTGCCAGCAGGGGAATCCGGTCACAGGACAGGCGGAGGCTCTTAAACAGAGCCAAAATCTCATTATGGAAGGAAAAATGATTCATTGAAACAGTCTTCTACGTGTGCTTGGTAACTTTGAAAGCGGCTATCTCTTAAACCATAAAGGTTTGAGAGATGCCGCTGGTGTCATTTAACTCCGTTTATTAAGGGCTATAATATGAAGGAGAGTAATTTTGAAGTAATACTATCCCTTTAACATATCAAATTTATTTTCTCTTCTGAACCATGCAAAATACACAAATCTGAAAATACAGGGTGAAAACCATTCCATTTCCACAAAATAAAAATGATCTGCACAACCCACCCAGAACCACTTAAGTTCTTGACAAATCCCGGGAGCCCGGTCACCATGGCACCTAAGAATTCAGTCCTGATACATTGTAGTAGCACAACCAGAGGTGGCTACTTACAATAAGAGAGGATTTTAGTCTTACCAGTTAAATCCTCTTCTCTTAGTCCATATGACATATAGGTACCATGGGGAGATGACAGCTCCTCCCAGTAGGCTCGAACAATTCTGAAAGAAGTGCAGGGGTGGAGCCTACCTCTCCTCCATATCAGGCTACCTATTGACTAAGATAGCAAGAAGGGAAAACTCCTATGAGCGATGAACCCACAAGGACTCCCACACGTCCAGCCACAGGAGACCCAGCATGGTTCCTTTCACCAGGTGGGAGACCTGTATGTTATACGGTCTAAAAGGATTTAACAGGTAAGACTAAAGTCCTCTTTTCTCTGTCGTCCAATATGACATACAGGTAACATGGGGATGTACAAACATTGAGCTCCCAGGGGCGGGAATAGAAGGAAAGGACCAAGAGCCAGTACCCATGATACCAGGGTTCCCATGGACTATCCAGGACAGGAACAGCCCAAACAAACTAAGAGCGAACAGGGCTCAAACAGTTAAAGAGCTATAAGGCACAGGGAATTAAAGTCCTAGACTGCCTCCAGGACTTTCCAGCCAAAGCTGGTTTCAGCCGAAGCCAGAACATCCACATGGTAGTGTTTGCCAAATGTGTGCACAGACGACCAAGTGGCTGCCTTGCACAGCTGTTCAGCAGAGGCCTGATTCTTGTAGGCCCAGGAGGCCCCAACAGACCTGGTGGAGTGTGCTGTAATACAGAAGGGAACAGACTTCCCTCTGAGCTCATAAGCCTTGCGGATGGTAGACGTAATCTAAGATGCAATAGTCACCTTGGACGCAGCCAAACCAGCCCTGGGACCCTCAGAGAAGACATGCGTCTTACAAATAGACTCAGTATGGTGCACATAGAACTTGAGCAATGCACTACATCCAATCAAGTGGAGATCCCTCTCCTTGTCAGATTTACGGTCAGGACAAAAGGAAGGTACAACTATCTCCTGACTGATGTGAAACTCAGAGACCACCATAGGAAGGTACATAGGAAGGTACATAGGAGGTATGGATAACAGCCTTATCCTTATGAAACACCAGGAAAGGCGGTTTGCAGGACAAAGTCTGCAAGGACAAATCCATGTCCACACACAAGGAATGGAAGGTTGTCCAAATCCTGTGGTAGGCCTTAGAGGACATAGGCTTTCTGGCTTGGATCATGGTGAAGACCACCTCAAGAGAAAAGCCCTTACTCCTTAAGATGGAGGCTTCAACAGCCATGATGTCAAAGCCAGACTGTCCAACATCCTCTCTCCAGAGGTAACCCTGGAGGAGGAGGTCCGGTCTGCATGGTAGAGGAAACAGATCCTTAGCAGACAGCGCCAACAGCTCTGAAAACAAAGGTTGCCTGGTCCAATGAGGGGCAATCAGAATCACTGACACGCCGTCAATCTGAATATTTGTTAGAGGAAAGAGGAGAAAAAAATGTAGGCTAGACGAAAAAGCCAAGGATCGGACAAGGCGTCCATTGCAAATGCAAAAGGATCCCCACAGCGAGAGCAAAACAGAGGAACTTTCCTGTAGTCCCTGGTAGCCATCAAGTCCATGCAGGGACTACCCCATTTCTATACCAACAGATCAAAGACCTCTGGAAGAAGTCCCCACTCCCTGGTGTCCACTCTGTGGCGAATGAGGAAGTCCAAAAGAACGTTCTCTCCACCTGGGATGTGCACGGCAGAGATGGCAGGAACATGTTCTTCTGCCCAAGCTAAAATAGACTTGACCTCTAACCAAGCGGAAGTGCTTCTTATGCCTCATTGCTCGTTGATGTAAGCCACGGCCGTAGCCTTGTCTGACTGAACACGGACTGGAAGTACCTCAGTGAAGAAAACCAGTAGACCAGAGCATGACGAATAGCTCCAGGAGCCAGAATGTTGATGGGTAGGAGGGTCTCCTCCGCATTCTATTGTCCCTGAATCCCCCCCCCCCCAGGTGACCCAGGACAGCTCCCCAGCTGGAAAGGCTGGCTTCCATCATCAACAGAGACCAATACTCGACAACAAAGGGTTTCCCTTTCCTCAGGTTGGAGCAGTCCAACCACCAGTGGAGGTCCTGTCTCACTTCCAGGGGAAGAGAGATTAGACGATTCAGAAGTTCCGGATCTCCCAGGTAAGCCCTGATAGTGAACCTCTGGAGCTCCCTGGTGTGCCCCCCCCCATGGATGAGAACTTGTAAACCAGGGCTGAGGTCCACACTCCAGAGCACGGGACACCTTGCTCATGATCTGTAAACAGAGTCCTCTGTCATACAGACCAAACCCCTGACAGGTGTCGAACCGGAGACCCAGGAAAACCAGATTCTGAGAAAGAACTGGAGCAGACTTGTCCATGATCAGAATCCATCCATGCTGGAGGAGGATTTTATCATATTCTTGGACCTGGCGATCCAGGAAGTCCCTGGAAGGAGCCTTCAGCAGAATGTCGTCCAAGTACGGAGTAACAACCGGTGGGTGTATGGGTGACAGGCACTTGAGGACCACGGGTTTTTGTTTTTTTTATCTGTAGTTCCGTTTCCATGATGTGCCAGGACTGTCACTGGTTCTTAAGTGCCGGCCTTGGCACGTTAAGGGGTTAAGAAGCACAGGCAATAAGGTGCTCTTACCCCCAGTGGCTTCACTGATTATGTTCTTCAGTTCAGGCCCAAAAAGATGTACCTTGAAAAGGGAGAGAAATTAATGACTTCTTAGATAAGTCAGCAGACCAAATCTTAAGCCACAGAGGGTGTCTAGAAGCCACAGAAAAGGCGGAAGTCTTTGCTTCAAGCCTTACAGCTTCAAAGAGGGCATCAGTCACATAATTGTGAGCCTCAAACATATTGGCTAGAACGGACAAAAGGTGCTCTTTAGAGGCACCTATGCGGACAGCTTCCGTAAGCTGTTCAGTCCAAACAGCAATGGCTCTAGTAAACCAAATAGAAGGCCAGGGTAGGCCTTAAAGAGGAACATATGGCCACAAAAGTAGACTTCTGCATAGCCTCAAGCTTCCTATTAGTTAAATCCTTGAGTGCCGTGGCATCTGCCAAAGGCAAGGAAATGGATTTAGACAGTCTGGAAATAAGGGGGGGGGGGTTCCACCTGAGGAGGTGTAGCCCACCAAGCCAAGGATGTGTCAGAAAAGGGATACAGTTTAGAGAACCTCTTAGAAAGAGCAAGACGCTTGTCTTGAGTCTTCCACCCATCCATGATAACCTGGTCTATAGTGACATTAGGCAGAAACATGGTACTGGACTTCTTGCATCTTTGAAAAATTTCAGAAGTATACTGTGACACTACAGGGTTAACAGGAATGTTCAGGGTAGTCAAAACCGCCTTAATGAGACCCTCAGCAGAGGGTTCGGGGTCAGCTTCAAAGGGGGTCAACACCATAGGTGCACATTCATCATACTTTGACTCCTTCAAAAGAATCCTTCTCAGTGGAATCAGAGAGATCAGGAATGCCAAGGGCCTTAGGGGCCACAAACCTGAAGGAAGTGTGGGGGGGCTTCCAAGACTGAAGAACCCCCTGAAGAGATAAAGGAAACTGTGCCATAGAAGATTTTAAGTCCTTGACCCACTTTGGCTCTTGTTTATGGCTGGAGGGCCCTGTCGGAGACACAGGGGCCACAACATTTGAGAGGCATAAGTGACCCGAGTACTCTCTGGGAAGCCCCACTTGGCACCAGGAACAGTAAGGAAGGTGGGTTAAAGATGACCCTGAATCCTTAAGCCTAGGTCTAGCCCCATGTCCCCTTTTGATAGCAATCCTAACAGGAGAACTGTCCTATAGTAATAGGGAACTCAAATACTGTCACCCAGATTAATAAATCACCCCAGAAAGCCTAAAAATGAACTTATCTGGCAAACAAGGAGTTAACCTGAAGAGGCATGTAGAGGACTCCAAGCCCTGTGTAGGGTACTTGTCTCAGGAGAGAAAGAAAAGGGAGTCCAAACTCTGACCCAATCAGAGAAAGCCCACAAAACTGGCATTATGGGAATTGTAGTTTCTTTCCTAAAAGTATCCCAAAAGCAGAGTCCGAACTCCCAGGGACCCCAAGACACTGTAGATGCGAACCGGAGTACAGGACAAGGGGAGACCAGAAGAATGAGCCCTCTCTCAACTCGGTACGATGAGCAGTTGCAGAGATATGTCCCAAAGCAGTCTGTCCCATAGAAGTCAATGGAGCATTCCAGCTATGCTGTAAAGTGCACCCTTAAAGGTGCGGAATTCAAATATAACAAAATAAAAACTGTCTAAGTAGTGACAAAACACATACAGAACATTAAAAATGCATGAATCCAAAAGGAAAGAAAAAAGTCCCCCAATTCATCAAAGCATGGCAGGGAAGGGGTTAAGTACCACAAAACAGCCCAAATGCTCCAAAGACCCAAAGAACAGAGATAAATTACCTAGCATGAGTGCAGGAGTTATAATGATGTCCAAAAAAGACCCCTGTGAGGAGGGGAACTGTGGGACACGAGGACCGTGGCACTCAAAGGGTTGCTCACGTTTTTTGCGGGTCTTATTTCTTTAGATTACCATTGAGAAGGAAGAAGCCTCAGATAGACTCCTTCGGGGAGAGAGAGAGGCATGATTGCATGAATCTCCCAGGGCTGAAAGGGTCCACAGACAGCACCTATTAACTGGCCAATCCTCCAGGGGAAGCCAGCAATGATAATACACCTAATGGGGGTCTTTGGGCACCCCATATCTAAGAAAAAATAATAAAATAACTAAAACTAAGCAGAACTGTTCACAGTCTTCTAACCAGGTTCATGGACCAAATCTATATGGTGGGGAGGGGCTAAGGTAGCCTGATAAGGAGGAAGGGGAGTCTCACCCCTGCACTGCTTTCAGAATTGTCCCAGCCTACTGGGAGGAGCTATCACCTCCCCATGGTACCTGTATGTCATATTGGACGAAAGAGAAAATGTTATTCTGCCATCAGCATGCTGGTCATAATGTACAATAGATGAAGAACTAAGCAAATTTAAAAAATGTCACATACTTTGCTTCAGGTGCCAGTTTTCAATTATTGGCTGACTGGCATACCAGGTTCAATTTCAAGCCAGAATGCTGCTTATGGTTTAACTACCAGGGACTGTACACGCTCTTGCAGCCTGGTAAAGTATGCTGATTGTTTGACAGGCAGTGTAACTCTATGCCCCTCAAATGACACATACAGCAGTTCTGGGAGGTAAAGTAGCCAAGATTTCTGCTATACAAGTGAAGGAGCTGGTCTACTATAGGAATAAATGCACTTTAATAAAGATTATAATGTGATGGTTTCTCTCCTTCCAGTCCCATATTGTTTGTTTTACTGACTGCACAGAAGATGGTTACATTGGTAATGAACACAAGACTAGGGTTTATTGACTGTACTCATCTCCCGCCTTCTCAATACTTTCTCCTCGGCAGTCTTATTTCTTTTTCCTTTCCTACTTTTTTCCTGTTACTCCTCTTCCTTGTGCAAATATCAGCAGACTCAAACATCTTTAGCTGGTGTGGACCAATTAACAGAGTTGGAAGTTACTGTTGTGTTTTTGAGAGATGATAATGCTTAAAGTGGGACTACCATCCAATAAGAACATTGCCCCACATAATTGCACATCTGACGACTAGCTGCACTGTAGCTCTTTAATCAGGTAATGAATGAATGAATATGTTTATTTATATAGCGCCACAAGTGTACGCAGCGCTTTACAATCTCAGAGTTTAAACAATACAGGGTTACAGGTGCTTTTTGTAGAGTGAAACATTGGGTGCGAGGTCCCTGCCCGAAAGCTTACAAGGTAATAATTCTGGAGACTAGCACTACAGAGCAGCTAGACACCAGATGTGCAATTATGTGGGGCAATATACTTATTGGGTGGTAGTTCTGCTTTAAGTGTGACTAGGCAAAAAGTGATTATGGGGGGGGGGGTTAAACTGTAAATATTATTGTAAAGTTATTGGAAATTGAGGAATTTGATTGTATTAGGTTAATGTAATGTCCTGTTTGTCTGAATGTTTCGCTCTGCCAGTCTCATACTGCTATTATGCTCTTACATTTTAAGCTGCTAGTCTCACAACAGTATATTGCCTTGCTGCTATTATTGATGGGTGCTGGATGGATATATGGTATATGGTTGATTGGTGTTATAGGAAGGATATATGGGTGCTGAGTGCTTGATGAGTGATGCTGTGTGGGTGATTGACACTGTGCATGTGAATATAGTGTTTTTGCACCACCTAGTTATGTCAGAGCAGGAGTGAGAGTTGGGAGAGGTCACATGACCGCACCCACAGAGATACAGTACTCTAGTGTATGGATAGTCAATTGTTGGTCCCTCAGCTGTTAGGAACTACAACTTCATTCTTATTCAACCAGTCAATGGTTGGTATGATAGGAGCTGTAGTTTCCACCAGTTATGAGTCTTGACAGCTGACTAAACCGTCTCTAGGAGATTCTCTGCTATAATGCATAGTTTAAATTTTTGTGCTAGCTCCTAAAGTCAAAAATGTGTCAAGCCCCGGCTTAATATGAGATCAACAGATAGATCTGGTGGAGAGAATTAGCATTTAAGAGGTACGTGCTGATTAATTAATTAATTAATGAGAAAGTAGAACATACAATCAACCAACTGAAACGTGTGTTAAAGCGGAACTACCACCCCCCAAAGAATTACCCATCTGGCGACTAGCTGCTCAATATGTACTAGTCGCCAGAGTTCTTACCTCGTTATAGAGAATTCCTACTGCTCCCAGGACTGACAGCCAGGAAACAGCGCAGACATCTTTGCATAGACATCTGTGCACCTGCGCTGTCAGTCCCATTCTGCTCTGTGAAGCTTTACTAGGAGTCAAATGGTACTGGAAGGGACTGAAAGCAGGCGCTCAGACGTCACAATGCAAAGACTGTGCTGTTTCCTGGCTGTCACTCCCGTGAGCAGTAGGAATTCTCTATAACGAGGCGACTAGTATTATTGAGTAGCTAGTCGCCAGATGGGTAATTCTTTGGGAGCAACTTTAGGCATGGTGGTAGTTCAGCTTTAATGATGAATTTCCCAAATACAATTATTTCACTTAATATTTAGCCGTTTGCTGAACTGTCCTTAACCCTATGAGTGCCAGAGGGGTAAACACCACATTGCAAAGTGATGTGTTGAATATTCCTCTGGCACTCGAGGGGTTAAACATTGCTTACATTACTATTTCCCTCAAATTGTGTTATTTCTAGACATAACTTACTGTCAATTTTACTGAGTGTCCGGCTGAAAGCTGATATTCCATGAAAGACTACAACAAATTAGCAGAGAACTTCTCTCATTAATATTTTTGTTTGATACGATTTTAAAAAGGGATAATACTTAAAACAAATAAATAATAGTATTTTAGTCTTCCCTCGTTCAAACCTTTTATCTTAGGCTATATGTAATACAGGTACCAAGGAAGGAGACTTCCTTCCTTAGAAAGGCTGGCAAAAGAAGGTCTTGAAGGTGGAGCCTTCCCTTTCCTCATCAGACTAGCCCCACCCCTGAGTTTTGATATGAGACAAACAATAAATAGGACAGAGAAAAGAACAAGTAAGCTCCTTTAAATAAAAGTCCCAAAAATTACTCCCACGTCCAGCCAAGTAAGGCCAAGCAAGGTCCCATTTCTCTGGGTGGTAGGCCCGTATTCCAAATGGATTAAAGAGAGAAGGATTTAACAAGGTAAGACTAAAAGGATTTTAGTCTTAACTGTTAAATCCTTTTCTCTTAGTCCATACAGGTTACTGGTAACTCTGGGAGGCGATGCACCCCTTAGTAGGCAGGAACAATTCTCAAAGTGTATGCAGGGGGTGGAGCCTCCCTTCCCTCCTTGGCCACAGCTAGCCAACCAGCTCCAGAAAGATTTGACACTATAACTAGATAATAGAAGGGAAGAAGACTCCAGTGAGCATGACCCCAAAGGACTCCCACGGTCTGTCACAGGCGAGCCAATCATGGTCTCATGACAGGGTGGGAGACCAGTAACCTGTATGGATTAAGAGAAAAGGATTTAACAGGTAAGACTAAAATCCTCTTTTCTCTGTTGTCCAATACAGGTCCCTGGTAACTCTGGGATGTCCAACCATTGAGTTTCCCAGAGGCAGGAAGAAGGCAAGGACCAGGCGCAAGGCACCCAAAGTCACCAGTGCATCTATGAACCAACAGGTCAGAGATAGCCCAACAAAAACTGAAGTATCAATGGACACTGAACATGGGTAAAAACACCCCAGGAACTTAAACACAGCACACTGAACCAGAGCCAGCGGGGCTTAACAGTGAAGGAAGCGCCAAGAACCGAAGAAGATCCTAGACAGGCAAGACTGCCTCCAGGACCTTCCTCCCAAAGCACAGCCATACTGTAGTGCTTCGAAAAGGTGGGCACAGACAACCAAGTGGCCACTTTGCGCAACTGATCAGCAGAAGCCTAATTCTTATAGGCCCAAAAGGCCCCAATGGACCTGGTGGAATGAACCGTGACCAGAAATGGAACATGCTTATTCCTCAACTCGTACGCCTTACGAATAGTGGACTTGATCCACGACGCAATAGTTACTTTGGATACAGGTCTTCCTGCCCTAGGACACTCAAGAATGAAGAACAGCTTGTCAGATTTCCTGACAGACTCAGGGCAATGAACACAGAACTTGAAACAACGCACATCTAACAAGTGGAGATCCCTCTCCTTGTCAGAGGAGGGGTTAGGGCAGAAAGAGGGCACCACAATCTCCTGATTGATGTGGAACTCAGAGACCACCTTACGTAGAAACTCCTTGGAGGTGCTAAGTACCGCCTTGTCCTTGTGAAACACCAGGTACGGTGGTTTGCAGGACAGAGCTTGCAACTCCGCAACACGTCTAACACACACAGACACAAATCGCCAAGAGAAAAGCCATTTTCCACTTCAAGAGACGTAGAGGAATAAGTAGCCAAGGACTCGAAGGAGGGGCGTTGAACGCCCAAAACCAAATTAAGATCCCACTGAGAAGCAGGACTCCGGAAGGCTGGATGAACAGGAGCAACGCCCTGAAAGAAAACCTTGACATCAGGAATGATGGCAATGCGCTTCTGAAAGAAAACCGTAAGTGCAGAAGTCTGAACCTTAAGGGAACTCAAACTGAGGCCCTTATCCACGCCGTCCAGCAAAAGGGCCAGGACAGTAGGCAGATCAAAATCATGGGACAGATCCCTGTCAGCACACCAAGACACAAAGGTGGACCATATGCGGTGATAGATCTTGGAAGAAACAGGCTTACGGGCACTAGGCATGGTAGCCACCACACCAGAAGAAAACCCTTTCTTCCCCAGAATTGTGGATTCAACTTCCAAGCCATCAAAGCCAGCCTGTGAACATTTTCTTTCCACAGGTAACCCTGCAGAAGAAGATCCGGACGGTAAAGGAGCTGAAAGGGCTCCGCCACAGATAGTTCCAGAAGCTCCGGAAACCAGTACTGATGAGGCAAATACGGAGCAATCAGGATGACTGGACAACGTTCCAGTCACAATTACAGTAACACCCTGGGTAACATGGGAAGGGAAGGAAAGATGTAAGCCAGTGGAAAGGGTCCAAGGAATGGACAATGCATCCACCGCTAGAGCCAGAGGGTCTCGCCACTGAGAGCAGAACACTGGAAACTTCCTGTTGTGTCTCGTCACCATCAGGTCGATGTAAGGGGGACCCCATCGCTGAACAATGAGTTGAAACACCTGCGCATGCAACTCCCACTCTCCGCTGTCCGCTGTGTGACGACAGAGGAAGTCTGCCATGACATTGTCTACAACTGGAATGTGCACTGCGGATATGGCTGGAACGTGTTCTTCTGCCCAGGACAAAATAGCCTTGACTTCTAACCAAGTAGCGTGACTCCTTGTTCCGTCTTGATTGTTGATGTAAGCCACGGCCGTGGAGTTGTCAGACTCCACTCGGACTGGACAGTCTTCCAACTGACACCCAATGACGCAGGGCATGAAATATCGTCCGAAGTTACAATATGTTGATCGGAAGGAGGGATTCCTCCGTAGACCATCGTCCCGGAGTGCTGAAGCGACCCAGGACTGTGCCCCAGCCCGAGAGGCTGGTATCCGTTGTCACTTTGGTCCAGAAGGGGACCATGAAGGATCTTCCCTTCAGCAGGTTGGAGAGGTCTAGCCACCATGACAGGCTCAGCTCCACACGAAGAGGAAGGGAAACAGACGTCCTCTGATGATCTGGCCGATCCTTGCACACCTGGATCACAAATCTGGAGTTCCGCGGTGGGCGCCATGGCAAATGGGACTGCTTCTATTGTGGATATGGACTTCCCCACCAGAGAAGACAGCTTCTGAACTGGAACCAGATCCTGAGACAGAATAGCTGAAACCCTGTGGGCGATCTGGTGAGCCACCTCATCCGGAAGGAACAACATGCTCTTCTGAGTATCGAAGAGAAGGCCCAGGAAGACCAATTGCTGGGACGGGACAAGATCCGACTTGTCCAAGTTGATGATCCATCCATGATGGGTGAGAACTTGAATGCAGTTCTGAACTTGTTGATGAAGGATGTCCGCAGAGGGGGGCCATCAGAAGCAAGTCGTCCATGTAAGGAGTAACTCTGATGCCGTCCCGGTGGAGGACGGATATCAAGGCTCCCAGAACGCTGTTGAAAACCCGAGGAGCCTTCGTCAGACCAAAGGGAAGAGCTGAGAACTGAAAGTGTCCTCTGTCGCAGGCAAACCGAAGGTACTGCCGGCTCTCTGGATAAATGGAAATGTGCAAATATGCATCCTGAAGATCCAGAGAAGCAAAGAACTCCCTTGGAGACATGGCAGCAATCACTGTGCGCAGAGTTTCCTGGTGAAAGAGTCTGGGTCACAAAGGAGTTGAGAACCTTCAAATCCAAAATAGGGTGACATCCACCGTCCTTTTTGGCGACCACAAAGAGGTTAAAATAGAAACCCAAAACCCTGTCTGGAAGAGGCACTGGCTCCAGGAGAGCATGAACAGCATCGAACAGACGGCGTTTCTCGGTACTCTGAGGAGTGTGAGAAAGAAGAAAGTGAAACTGAGGAAGAGAATAGAAAGGGATCCTGTACCCTTCAGTCGTGACCTGTAAAACCCATGGGTCCATCACTGAATCCTCCCAAATGCTGTGAAAGTCACAGACGACCACCCACACCAGGGTGCGGACCCGGGCTCAGCGAGCCATGCCGAAGTAGTCTTGGAAGTCTTGGGCATTGAAGAGACCTTGGGCTTCCATTGTTGTTTGGGCTTGGAGGAGGAACGCAGAGCTGAGGGAACCGCTTGGTTTGCTGGATGTGTCTCATTCAGAAAGGAATGGAAAAAAAACAATTACGCTTAATTAGGTCCTTAAGATCAGGCCCAAACAAGAAGGTACCCTGAAAGAGCAGAGAAAGCAAGGCTTTCTTGGAAGCAGTGTCAGCAGACCAAATCTTGAGCCAAAGGGCTCGCCTGGCCACCACAGACATAGTAGAAACCCTAGCCATCATGCTGATGGAATCAAATAATGCAGCAAAAAACATAGTGTTGTGCTTCAGACATATTGGCAAGAAGGCGCAATTTATCTGAAGTAGGCGTATCTTGACGGATAGCCGTGTTGAGTTGCTCAGTCCAGACCGCAACGGCCCGGTTGACCCGCACAGCAGCAAAAGCTGGACGCATAGCGGTACCAACAGTAGCGAAGATGGACTTGAGGGAAACCTCAAGTTTTTTGTCAGTCCAGTCCTTCAGAGCAGAAGCATCAGAGACTGGCAAGGCGGTAGATTTAGACAGCCTGGAGATAGGTGCATCCATTTTGGTGGATGAACCCACTTAGCAAGCGCGGCTTCAGAAAAGGGGTAAAGCTTAGCAAATTTTCTGGACACAGAAGTAGTATTGTCCGGTGATTTCCACTCCTCAGAAAACAAACAGTCAGGAGTGTGGTTAGGTGGAAAATATGTAAGGGGCTTAGCAGGCTCCTGGAAAACATCAGAGGGATCGGAAGGGACCTCCTGAACTAGGGGAATGTTAAGAGTAGATAATACAGCCCTGATTAGGCCCTCAGCAGAAAGGTCAGGATCAGCTTCAAAGGGATCCCCAAGAAACCTAGAGGACTCCAATACAGAACATTCCTCAACATCTGAATCCACCAGCAGTTCCTCCTCAGAGGAATCTGACATATCAGGAATTCCCTGAGGTTTGGGCAGGGAAGACCTGATCGCAGAGGGGGCATGCCATGCCTGAAAGGCCCCCTGTATCTGAGATGGAAAGAGTTGCAATGTGGACCTAAGGTCCCTAGTCGCAGTCTTGAACTCTTGCACCCAAGCTGGCTCTATAGCATAGCTGGAGGTCCCTGGGTTGCCGTCAGGAACTTCAGAACATGCTGGGCATAAGCGACCAGAGAACTCTCTAGGTAGCCCTGAGTGACAGGAAAAGCATTGCGCAATGGGGGATACAAAGACCCCAGTCTCCTTAGTCTTAGGTCTAGCCCCAAGCTCCAGCGGTCTAGACATTCTCAGTGTCAAAATAACCAACTGTACTGTAAATCACCCAATTATAGTGTGTAAGATCAAAATCGCACCCCAGAAATGCTAAATATAAACTTATCTGGCAGGCGAAGGGTTAATCTGCAGAGGACAGAAGGAGAGTCTAAGCCCCGCGTAGGATACTTGTCAGAAACGCACACAAAATGTCTGCCACGGTGGGAGCCAATCAGAAAATAGGTGTGAAGCAAGTGCTCATGGGAAATTAGTTTTTCCCAAAAAAGTATCCCAAACAGTGCCTGAAGCCCCCGAGCCCCCCAACACACTTGAAATATAAACCGGATCATAGAGTAAGGGTAGACAAGTAAAATGAGCCATCACTGAAGTCGCTACATTAAACGGTTGCAGACATATGTCCGAAACAGTATAGTCCCATAGAGGTGAATGGAGTAATGGCGTCTTTGCGGTAAAGCGCGCCTTAAAGGTGCAGTACACAATTTTTACCCAAATTAAAGTAAAACATTAAAAGGTGTAAAACATCAAGAGTAGGAAAAGTGCCATAAAACCCCCAAATAAAGTGCCAAACCAGCAGTGAAAGGGTTCAGTTACCACATAAACCTGCTCCAAACACCCAACAGACAAATATACCAAATGAGTGCAGGAGTGTGCAATAGGAACTCCAGAACACAACCCCTGTGCGGAGGGGCACTGTGGGACAAGTGGACCTGCAGCACTCAAAGGGTAGCTCACCTTTCCTGCAGATCTTCTGTCTTCAGATTACCATACAGCAAGAAGTACCTCAGTGGGTAACTCCTGGGGAAGCACTTGGAATCAAGATTTTCTCCCCTCAGGGCTTAAGGTCCTCAAAAAGCACCTGGATACGGAGCTAGCCACATTGAAGGGCATTGTCAGTCATGGTAATCCGCCTAATGATGGTATTCCATATCTGACAGAAAATAAAGGATTCTAAAACTAAAGCAGAACTGTTCTCCACCTGGTGTTGTCGCACCGAAGGAACAAATCTTTCTGTAGCTGGTTGGCTAGCTGCAGCCAAGAATGTACTATGTAAATACTCTGTACAATGCACATAGAACTTGAGACAGCATACTGTATCCAATAAGTGGAGATCCCTCTCCTTGTCACATTTGGGGTCAGGACAAAATGAAGGCACAACAATCTCCTGATTGATGTGGTAGTCAGAGACCACTTTAGGAAGGAATTCCTGAGAGGTTCAAAGAACAGCCTTGTCCTTGTGAAACACCAGGAGAGGCAGCCAGCAGGACAAGGCCTGCAGCTCAGCAACTCTGCACAGAGACCACAGCCAAAAGGAAGGCCATCTTCCAAGTCAAGAGACACAGGAATGGTAGCAAGGGACTCAAAAGGAGGCCACTGCAAGACACCTAGCACCAGATTTATGTCTCATGGTGGCATGGGAGCCTTGTAGGCAGGGAAAGCATGGACAACCCCATGAAAGAACAACTTCACATCTGGCAAGATAGTAATGCTTCTCTAGAAAAACCCAAAGAGCAGAGGTCTGAATATTCTAGGAATTCAGGCGGAGGCCTTTGTTAAAACCGTCCTGCAGAAAGGATAGGACCACCGGAAGGTCAAACTCCTGTGAAGACAGATCCCTGTTCACACACCAAGAATGAAAATTGGAACAAACCTTGAGCTAGGCTTTCTAGCTTGGATCATAGTGGAGACAACATAAGCGGAGAAACCCTTCCTCCTCAGGATAGAGGCTTCAACAGTCATGCCATCAAAGCCAACCTCTCCACATCCTCCTTCCAGAGTTACCCCTGAAGGAGGAGGTCTGGTCTGAGTGGCAGTGGAAACAGATCCCAATTGGAGAGAGAAACTAGCTCCGGGAACGATGCTCTCCTGGATCAGTATGAAGCAATCATAATTACAGCCAGAACGTCCATTCCGAATCTTCCTGAGCTCCATGGGAACAAGAGGAATTGGAGGGAAGATACAAGTGACATGAAAGCACAACAGACTCACCAATGTGTCAGTGGCAGGCTAGTGGGTGCCTACGATGGGAACAAGACACTGGAACCTTCCTGTTGTTCCTTTTGGCCATCAGGACTATCTGAGGAAGACCCCACCTTTTTGCACAATCCAGTCAAAAAATGTCTCCCACTCTCCTAGGTCCACAGTCTGGCAACTCAGGAAGTCAGCCAGGACTTTGTCTACCCCTGGAATGTAGACCGTGGAGATGGCTGGAAGGCATGCTTCTGCCCAAGGCAAGATATACTTGACCTCTGACCAAGTGGGAACTCTTCGAGTGCCTCCTTGCTTGTTGACGTTAGCCACAGCCATGGTGTTGTCTGATTGGACGTGTACTGGTTGACCCCTCAGCTCAAGGGACCAGTGCCCAAGTGCTAGCCGGATCGCCCTGAGCTCCAGAACGCTGATTGATTGAAGGGACTGGATCAGGGTCCATCTGCCCTGGATCCCCAGGTGACCCATGACTGCACCTCAGCCCCACAGGCTGGCATCTGTCATGACAAAGGGCCATTCTGGGATTACAAACAGCATCCCTTGCTCCTGGTTGCTCCTCTGCAACCACCACTACAGATCTTGTCTGACTTTCAGAGAAAGAACTGCTGATCCAGGAGATCTGCATTCCCATGACAAGATGACAAGTCTCTGGAGTACCCTGGTGTGGGCCATAGGATAAGGCACAGCCTTCACGGTGGACACCATGCAGCCTGCAAGTTTCATGAACCTCCTGACTGTGGCAGTTGACCACTTCAGAGCTTGGGAAATCAGTCGTATAACCTTGTGAATGGAGTCCCCCATCAGAAAGACCTTCCCCAGACAGGTGTCGAACTGCAGCCCCAGGAAAACTAATTCCTGAGCAGAAAATTGGGGAAGACTTTGACATGTTCAGAATTCAACCATGGTGGGGCAGAATCTGAGTGCAGTCCTAGACATGATAGGCCAGGATCTCCTGTGACGGAGCCGTCAGCAGAAGGTTGTCCATGTAAGGAGTCACCTGAACACCCAGGGTCTATATGAAGGCCATCAAGGCGCCCAGAACTACGGCAAACACCCAAGGAGCTGAGGTAAGCCAAAAGGGCAGAACGATGAACTAGTAGTGCTCTGAGCAGAAGGCAAAACGTAGATACCACTATCTGTCCAGGTCAATAGGGATGTGCAAGTAAGCTTCCTGCAATTCCAGAGATGCGAGGAATTCTCCTGGGCACATAGCTGTGAAGAAAGAGTACAAAGACTCCATCTTGAAGCAAGCATTCTCCACATAACAATTGAGGTCCTTGAAGTCCAGGATAGGGCGGATGCTGCCATCCATCTTGGACACCACACACAGGTTTCAAATAAAACAAGAACTCCCTTGTCCAGAAGAGATTGATCTGCTTCACTGAAGAGATGCAGCTTTTCCTGGCCCTGGGGAACACTGGATTGGAAGAACCTGAAGGAACCTTTCTGAAACCACCTGCAAAACCCACTGGTCCGCAGCAGACTCTGCCCACGAGTTATGAAAATGGTGCAGACATCCACCAACTCGTGCCTGCGGACCAGGATTCAGCAAGTCAGGCGGAAGCAGGCTTGCCAAATTTGGGCTTGGCAGCTGTGTGCTTACAGTTACACTGCTGCTTGGGGTAGGCAGTGGGGAGTTGGGTGAAGGCCTGAGATAAATCCGGCCTTTGCTCCTCTGTTTGGAGGGGATGAAAAAGAAAGTTTTCTCACCATGTTAAGGCGTTTGGTGGCCAGAAGTAACAGGGTGCTTTTGCCCCCAGTAGCGTCACTAAGGATCTGCTTTAGCTCAGGACCAAAAAGAGACTTGCCCTGAAAGGGTAGTGAAACCAGTGACTTAGAAGAGAGGTCCGCAAACCAGATCTTGAGCTACAAGGTACATCGTGCAGTAACAGAAAAGTCAGAAGCCTTAGCCACCAAATTGACAGCAACAAAAAAACATCAGTGTCATATGTCTGAGCCTCAGACATGATGGCTAACATGAATAAAAGGTCCTCCTCAGGGATGCAATCTCTGATGGCATCAGTACATTGTTCACCCCAGATAGCAATAAGCTCTGGTAACCCAGGCAGAGGCAAAAATTGGCCTCAACGCAGCACCAATGGACTTGAGGAAAGTTTTCTAGCTTCCTATCCATTATATCCTTAAGAGCCGTAGCATCAACCAAGGGCAGAGCAGTGGACTTCGAGAGCCTGAAGAGAGGGGCATCAACAGCAGGAGGAGAAGCCAACTGCACCAAAGCTGCATCCTAGAAAGGGTACAGCTTAGAGAATATCTTAGAGAAAGATAGCCATCTATCAGGCATCTTCCACTCATCCAAAATAATTTGGGCCAGAGCACTGTTGGGTGGGAAGACCACAGAAGACTTTTTATGCGTCTAAAACACATCCGATGAAGACTGACCCTCATCAGGGGTCTGCAAGAAAGCCTTAATGAGTCCCTTCACAGTAGGGTCAGCTTCAAAGGGTACTCCAAAAGCATAGGTATACCTAAGGCATTAGGAGTCACAAACCTGAAGGTAGTAGGGGGTTTCCATGAATGGAGAACCCCCTGGAAAGAAAGGGGCAATTGTAATGTAGTAGACTCTAAATCCTTCACTCTGACTGGCTCTTGTTCAAGGCTGGAAGGCTTGAGGAACAAAAAGTAAGGGAGGGGGTCAAAGACACCTCCAAGTCCTTTGCCTTAGCTCTAGCACCATGTCCCTTTGGATCCGACATCCTAACAGTAATGTCTAAAAAGTATTAAAAAAAAAAAAAAAAAAAAAAAAAAAAAAGGTACTTATCTGGCAGGCAAAGGGTTAATCTGTGAAGAAGAGCAAGGAGAGTCAACCTCTGCATAACAATAAAGTAAAATGGCATATGTAAAACAGGCATTATGGTAAATGTAGTCTATTGCTGTAACCTAGCAATGCCTACAAATGCACTTGCAGGGCTGCCAAAAACCCGGGGGATGTGAACTAGGTGCTAGGTTGCAGAGATATGTCCCAGAGAAGTTTATCCCATAGAAGTCAATGGAGCAAGTGCAGTTGGGGCAGGAAGATCGCCTTAAACGCGTTGTGCACCAAAAATTCTAAATTTCTGAAAAATTACCAAAAGACCCAAGGGGACATATGGGGGGGTTAATAAATATGCAAAATAATAAAGGGAAAACCTCGGAAAAACACCCAAACCCAATGAAGCCAGCAGGGAGAAGAGGTTAACTACCCTAAAAGCAGCCATCCCATGCTCCATAATTAAGGGACAAACCAGTAATAAAATACTCAAAATGAATGCAGGAGTTCAAGATACCTATACATCCCCTGTAGGAAAGGGACCAAGTGGGACAAGTGGACCGTGGCACTCAAAGGGTTACTCAGCAGTCTTCAACTTTTTTCTTCAGGTTACCATTATAAAGAAAGAGCCACAGAGACCCACTTGGGAGAGAGAAACTTGGGCTGCAAGATTCTCTCCGCAGGCCTTCAAAGGTCCACAACAGCACCTGTACACTGGTCAATCCTACAGGGGAAGTGAGGAATGGTAACCTTCCTAATGGGGTAATTGTTACACTCCCATATCTAATAATAAAATAAAAACCAAGCATTAACGTTCCAAGCCTCATCACTCTACCAGGAACAAATCAAAACTGGAAGGCGGAGGCAGGGCTAGGCTGGTAAGAAAAAGGGAGGCTCCACCTACAAGACCTTGTCTTCTGAAATGTTCCAGCCTTTCTAAGGAAGGAAGTCTCCTCCCATGGTACCTTAATTCCATCTTGGACGATAGAGAAATAAATATATATTGTACAGTTCATCCTTCTGAGTAAAACAAAAGGTCTTCCCACCGCTGAGAGGTGTTTTATTCAAGTTGCTGCAGGTTAGACCTGAATTTTGTTTAGGTGCATTATCTCAATAGGCTGAAATTGTACAGTGATGTTGTTCCTACACCATCTTATGGGGGTTTATGGTCAGATAACCAGATCTGTCTTGCTGCAGTATTAATTGGTGCGCCAGGTTAATATCTTTTATTTTTCTTTGTAATCTGATAGTGACAGATTTGACCCAGGGCTGACCCCAAACATACAGACAAAGTCATTAAGAACTATCTTCAGCTTAAAGAAGAATGAGTTGTGGAAGTGATGGTATAGCCCCCAGAGAGCCCTGATCTCATCATCGAGTCGGTCTTGGATTACATGAAGGGAGAGAAGTAACTGAGGCTGCCTAAATCCAGAGAAAAACTGTGGTTAGTTCTCCAAGATGTCTGGAACAACCTACCTGCTGAGTTCCTTAAACTGTGTGCAAATGTACCTAGAAGGACTGATGCTGTTTTGAAGGTAAAGCGTTTTCACACCAAATATTGATTTGATTTATATTTGTCTTTTGTTCACTCAGTATCATTATGTTAATTAAAATAAACTATTAACATTTCCATTTTACTTTACAGCAATTTCACACCCGCCCATGACTTTTGCACAGCTCTCTCTCTCTATATGTGTGTGTGTGTTTATATACACACACACACACACACACACACACACACACACACACACACACACACACACACACACACACACACACACACATATATATACACACACACTATATATTATATACATAAACACTCTGCCTGGAAGCTCCAAGGAAAAGACAGCAATAAATTTATTTAGCGATTTCCATCATCAGCCAAACACTTTCGGTCCAAATGTTCTTATGATGGAAATAACTAAATAAATAATCTATTTTCTTGAAATGGAGTGCTGTCTTGTCCTTGGAGTTTCCAGGCAGAGTATTATTGTGTATTCTATATGGGATCAGCACCCTTTACTGTTATTTCTTCATTGCCATATTTGTGTGTGCCACTGCTTCTGCAAAATTGCATATATATACAATTTGTAGAAGGATAGATGGAACTCACAGGGATGGTTTGCTCAAAAAAATCAAAACGTTTATTTCAACGTTTTGGCCAAAGATTTTGGCCTTTATCTAGAACATGTTCTTGTTAAAGGCCAAAATTCCTGTGAGTGCAACTCTCCTTCTACAAACTGTACGTAGCTTCTTATTTGATAAGCACCCAGATCTTTATGTTGATTTAGAACACACAATTTTACATTTTTTTTTAAACAAATAAAATATTGTTTTAAACACTGTAGATCACATGACATACTTCAGATATTGTTGGGTCTTCTGCATGAATTTCTCAGGTAAGCCATCCTCATCATCAAACTGTTCCATTGGTTCGACAATAACTGGCCGAGGAGTCCTGAAAATTATAAATAAAAATACAAATCATCATTCTTTAAATAAATAATTATGCACCAATATGCATGCAATGAATATATAAAAGTATGCAAAACATTTATATGCTAGGGTTAATATGACTGATAAAATATTCATTGTTATTACCTCTGAGAAATTGTAGGTTTTAATTTGTTCTCAGATTTAGTATTTTTTGTGACCAAATTTTTGTAGGCCTGATGGTAAAATAAAGGTGACAACTTTAAAGGTAATTCGGAAAAGAGTAAAGGGACAGGGGGTTGACTCAGGATCACAACACAGTCACATGAATGGCAAGAAACAAACTAGGGAGAGGGAGACAGAGGACCTGTTAAAGATGGCGACCACCAATCAACAAATGTGGAGAGCTGGAAATTCAACATTTAACATAGAACGGCTGTTGGAACTATAACAATCAATCCAAGAAAAAAAGCATTTCTGAGGTTAATAGACATGGAGTAGTCCACTCTCAATCTACAATAAGGAGATTGGACTGAAGGATGTTCAAAAATATTATATTTTGGAGCCAATTAATTTTGGAGGCCTGCTAGGAGTTTGTATATAAAGAGCTCAAAAATCTTAGAATCCAGGTGTGAAACTTTAGGAGCCCTAGCTCTCACATTCTGGGATTTTTTTTCATCAATATTGATGTACTCATAGTTGCATTTTACAACCCCAACCCCATTATAACGTTGTTATAGCTCTGCTCATTGTACAGCAAAAGCTCCATTAGCAAAGCTTTTACACTACTGAGAGGCTCTGGAAAGTGTTCTCAGACCAAGAATTTCATATACAGAAAGAACACAATCTCTCAACCAGCTGTGGTGCTCTCACCAACAGCTGCCGTGGCAGTCAATATAAATGTAGAGGCAAGTGAAATATAACACCACTTATTGGGCCTTATGGAGATAGGAAAAGATGAGAAATTCTGGAGCATACCAAATGAACTAGAGGGACAAATATAAAGTCCCATTTACATGGATGTGAATAATACAGATCTCCAAACAGTGTTTCATAATTCGCTGGCAACCTCTCTATCATTCAAGAGTTTAAAAGAATAGTAATGTCCCAACAAAAGTATACACGAAATTGTAGACCAAATAACAAAATACTTAATACCCTTACTCGTATCTCTCAAACCTTTATGGTTTGAGAGATATAAGAAAATAAATTCCTCCACTCCCTCCCCTTTCTGCCTGATGAGCTGTAAAGCTGTCAGAGGCAGAATCTGGTCGGGCAACCAGACGTGGCTCTTCAGCAGCGCCGATATAACGATATCTAAAGATAAATACTTCATCGGAATGGTTCACAACGTGTGCTTGCAAACCAGGCACACACTGTAAACCATTCTGATGAAGTATTTATCGTTAGATATCTCTATGTAAGCGCTCCTGAAGAGCCGCCGTCTGAACCCGGAAACAGGATCTCATGCGTCAGCTATACAGCCGACGTATGAGAAGGGGGAAGGAGCGGAGGACTTTATTTTCTTATGTCTCTCAAATCAAAGGTTTGAGAGATACGGGTAAGGGCATTAAGTATTTTGTTATTGCATCTACAATTTCATGTATACTGTTTTTTGGACATTACAATCCCTTTAAAATTCCCTATGACAGTATTTTTAATTGCTCATCTTTTGCTTTAACCCCTTGAGAACCAGAAGGGTATACAACATATTCCTTTGCAATGAGTTACGCCCCCTATGGTCCTCAAGAGGTTAAGTAACATAGTAACATAGTAGATAAGGCTGAAAAAAGACATGCGTCCATCAAGTCCAGCCCATGCCAATAACACCCCTGTTGATCCAGAGGAAGGCAACAAAAAAGCCCTCTGGAGCAATTTCCAATGTAGGTGTGTGTGTGTGAGTGTGTCAAATAGTTCCCCGGCTCAATATCCTATTTGCTTTGAAGCCATCTGTCATAACTGTCAATATTGTTCTGTGCTAGATAGGCATCCATTGCTTTTTTGAATGCAGTTACATTATCTGCAAGCACAGCATCCCGAGGCAAAGAATTCCATAGCCTTACCGCCCTTACTGTAAAGAATCCCTGCCTGTGTTTTAGTCGAAAGCGCCTTTCCTCAAGTCTTAATGGATGACCTCTTGTTCTTAGCTCAGCTCTTTGCATAAATAATTCATTGGATAGTTCTTTGTATTGGCCTTGAATGTATTTGTAAATGGTAATCATATCACCCCTTAGACGTCTCTTTTCTAATGTAAACAAACCCAGTTTGGCTAGTCTCTCTTTGTAACTCAGATCCTCCAATCCCTTTATCAGTTTTGTTGCACGTCTCTGCACCTTTTCCAGTTCAGTAATGTCTTTTTTTAGAACAGGCGCCCAAAATTGTACTCCATATTCTAGATGAGGCCTAACCAAGGATTTATACAGAGGTAGGATAATATTAGCATCCCTTGCTTCTACACCTCTTTTTATGCAGGCTAGTACTCTATTTGCTCTTGCAGCAGCTGAGTGACTCTGCACACTGCTGTGAAGACTATTGTCTATCAGTACACCTAAATCTTTCTCTAATGAGGATTTCCCAAGTTGTTTCCCATTAAGAGTATATGTAGCAAGTTTGTTTCTACAACCCAAATGCATAACCTTACATTTATCTACATTAAATGACATCTGCCACTTTTCTGCCCATTCACTTAGTTTATCTAAATCCTTCTGTAGGGAAAAAACATCGAGCTCTGTATGTATTTCCTTACATAGCTTAGTGTTAAGCAAAGAGTTAATTTATTGTAGAAGCGGTTGTGTCAAATGTTACAGCATTACAAGATGGTTAAGAAAAGAGGATTTTATTTTTCATTAAAGAGACAGCAATGTTTAGATATTAATACAAGCTTGATTCTTCAGTATATACTGTAAAATCTTGGGTATAATGCGCACAATTTTACCCCACTTCACCTTGTGTGAAGTGGGGGGGGTGCATATTATGCACAAGAGCTTTTCTACTTTAAAAAAATAAATAAATAATTAGGGCTGGTAGATCTCTTCCTTTCCTCCCCCTGCGCAATCCTCTTTCAAAATAAGGCTTACTTTGTTCCACTGAAGTCCCCACTAAAGCCAATAGAAGAGAAGGCAAAATGCAATCGTCCTCTAAGTAAATCTTCCCTGCAGGCGGCATGCTTACATTTGCAGCCCACTTCCTTCAATGGGCTTTCAGGCCCTCCAGCCAATGGTAATGCCCTGTGAGGATCTCAAGGTCCTCATAGGGCAATACTGTAGGTGGAAGGTTCTGACAGCGTACCCCTCTGGCACTCTAAGGGTTAAAATGAAGACTACACTGTTATGAGCAGTTAGAAAGTTACGTTTTGTTAGAAAAAAATTAATATCTAAACATTACTCTTTAAAATTGGTTTCTTTTAAAGCGGATCCATCAAAGGTTCCTAAGTCTAAACCATTTAAGCGGTCTTCTAACTTAAACCAGAAAAGCGTTTTTCTTCTCTCTCAAATCATGTAATAGAATGAGTAATTTGTTGTAGAAATTCTACCTGTGACGTCAGCATCAGCTCGAGTATGATCATTGAGGGGCAAGCTGCCCCGCAGCTAGACTTAATCCCTCCTCCCTTCAGTCTCATCTCCTCCCCAATGTTTCCTTGACCTGGACGCGCCTGTAGTTAAGCACGTCTGGTTTATGTGATCATCAGCAAGAGCGCATTCACGTGCTCCCATAAACTGGAAGTCTGCTTCACAATGAAAGCATTATAACCACAGTGAACAGATCTTTGTTAAGGAATCTACCAAATACCTTTAGTATTTAACTAGGTATTTTATGGATAATATTTTAATATTATACATTGATATTTAACACTCTGCAGTGACGCGAGCACAGGGGCAGTCTAAGAGGAGACGGGTGGGATCATGCCGACGTAGTTAAGTAATGCAAGTAAGATGGCAGAGACCTTCAAAAGCGGTACACAATACATTAAATAAACAAGTAAATATGGCAATTCAAACAACTTTATGCTATTTTAAGTTACCATTCATGCACATTTAAAACAAATTACCTACACTATTTTTTTTTTTTTATGATAGCTCCACTTTAATCCATGTGGAACACCGGAACCATGGGGTAAAGCTCCACACCTCTTCAAAGAAGGAAAGTCCTCGGAGATGGAACCTCCGCTCTTCCCTCCAGTTAGTTTTACAGCCTGCCTCCTCAGTTTAAAATTGTAGCAAAGTTGAGAAAAAGAAGAAGAAGCTGCAAAATTAAGAAAATCCCCTGAACAGAAACCCCAAGAAGAACCCTCTGACTAGGGATGTAAACCACATTTCTTTTCTCAGGGTGGGAGTCCTGTGCTCCACATGGACTAAGAGACAAAAAGGATTTAATGCAAAGTTCACCAAAAAGGTGAAATTTACTCACCGATATTTTGTTTTCCTCTGTGTTCTTCCACGGCAATGACTGTGGGTGTTAGCTCCGCCCCCCAGCTGATAATATTAAATATATATATATATATATATATATATAAAATTATAAATATCCAGTTCCTCCTCCTCCCTGCTAAAGCTGAAAAATACCAAAAGGTTAGTAACCAGAAAGTGCAAACAACTGATACATTGAAAAGCCTAGGAACCTCTTATAATAGGATCATACGTAGTAAGACCGGAACTATACTGTACCCTGAATCCGAGGGAGGGGTGCCGTTGAAGGACACAGAGAAAACAAAATATCGGCGAGTAAATTTCACCTTTTCCTCTGTATCCAATCCACGGCAATGACTGTGGGACTTACAGAAGCAGTGCCCCAGCATATGGGGGGGGGGGGGGGGGTACAATAAGCATTTTAAACAGGAAATGTAGTGTCTAGCACTTTCATGTAGAATCTGGCAACTGCTAAGCCCAGAAGATCCACTATAATAAATAAAGGTGGCTACCAATGACCAGGTAGCGGTTTTGCAGGTTCATGCAGCTACTGCATTCCCAGGTCATGGATATAGCTCCTGCAGAATGTGCCTTGAACATTACAGGAGGGGTCTGGTTAGTTGATGTATAAGCTAGGTTAACGCAGTCCCGTATCCATCAAAACGACAGAAGAGTCGGGTGCTGCCTCTCTTTTGAATTTCTCGGAGAAATTAAGAACAAGGCATCTGTCTCACAAGTTTCCTTGGATCTGTCTAAATATATAGTCAGCCTTCCGACCAGGTCAGGATTGTGCAAGGAGCAGTCCTTTTAATTAGATGGAGTAGCGCAGAACGATGGAAGGAAATCCCCTGGCTGAGATGGAATTCTGACACTACTCTGGAACAAGAAGATGGTTTTTGGTCGAAGAATATTTTTTTTTTTTTTTTTGTCTTGATAACATACCCTCTGTAGAGCTGCACAGAGGAGAACCTGCAGTTCGCCAATTCTTGAACACATGTAACTGCCATGAGTAGAATGGTCTTGAGGGCTAAGTGTTTCATAGAGATCTCCATTAAAGGCGGAGACCCCCTGGAGCAATAAAGACCCAGAAGGCGAGTTTTATCTTGTAATTGCAGGCCTGAATCCTTAGATTACATGAGTCTGCAAATGGGTAGGAAGCACAGCTGATAAGTCTGAAATCTGAACCGCCAAAGATGTAGGTTTAATCCCTCTGAAAAACCTTCCTGAAGTAAGTCAAAAATGTTTGCAGGGAACAACTGGGATCTGTCACTATGTCTATCCCAGCATCATTTGGAGGAAAGTGGTAAGTCTTCATTGTGGAGGGGTGATGACCTCCAAGGATAGCATCTACAACCTGCTGTGATAAGTTGTTAAGCCTAAAGCAGTTGCTTCTAGCCTCCAAGCAGTCATTTCAAAGGATACCAGATGAGGGAACATAGGCCTCCAGATCAATAGATTTGGAATGACTGGTAATGGAATTATAGGTAGAATGTCCATCGTCTTCAGGTCGGCGCACCATGCCTTTTGTGGCCAGCCTGGGCCTATTCGTATTAACACTTTGCTGTTCCCTTCTGTTAGTAAATGAAGGGGGGAGATGTAAGAAAGATTAATTTACCTGGATATCTCAGGGCATCCTGGCCTGCTGATCTGTTCGATTCACAGCTAGACAGGAACTTCTGACCTTATATGCTTATATCCGAGGCCAGCGGGTCCGTGGATGGACTCCCAAACAATTTTGTCAATTATCTGAATGAGCTTCTTTTTAGAGGCCATTTGTCCTGGACTGAGCTTTGTCTGCTGGGGAAGCTGGTCAGTCAGTTTAGAGTTACTTGACAGGAAGGCGGCTGTCAAGGCTAGAAAGTTTTCTACCCATTAAAGAATCCATAGGGCAAGTCCGTTGAGGGCTAAGCTTCTTGTGCCTCCGTTTCGGTATATGTTGCACCGTTGTGACGTTGCCTGCGAGTATCACCACTGGTTGGTATACGAGCTCTTTATTGTAGATGTTGAAGTGGTTCAAATCCGCGGTTAGCTGTAGATTAGTGACGTGTAGGGAAATCAGTCTGTGATTCGATATTCCCTGGACAGGCTTTGTATTCCAAATGCCTCCTCATCCTGTTGCTAGAAACTTGTGTAGACTACCTGCCGATTAGTGTCTTGTAAGTGTTTACTATTGTAGGCTGAACAGCCAATATCACCAAGTAACTACTGTCTTGTGGAATGTAGAATGTGAATCTTTGGAATAGATAGAATGGATCCTTCCTGAAATAGCGCAGGAAACTGTTGAAATAGGTGACTTTGTGATTGTGGACCAGGCATTACCTGTTGGGCTGCACATAGGTTCCCCAGAAGTTACGAGAAGACTCTGGCTGTCTGGATTTCTTCAGAAAGAAGTACAACGCTGACTTCAAGGAAGGGGGAGGGAGGGGGAACTTTGCATTCGGTTATCTCTCAAACCTTTATGAACCTGGGAGCTGTTAAATTCTTTTGCAAATATCTACAATATGTGGGATAGTAATAATAAAGTATTACTATCCCTTTAAGACATGTAAAATATCCAAACAGATAAAGTTCCTGTTCCAGCTTGCTGGAAGGACCAGGACTGAAATGAGGAAGACCTCAAGACCTTGGTTGAAGTGAAAATCAGTGACAACCATGGGCAGAAAGGCTCTGGGAGTATGAAGAACTGCCGTGTCCCAGTGAAATACCAGGAAAAAGAATATTAGTGAACTTATCATTAAATCCCTATTTAGTACATATAGAACAAGCAAACCAGGGGGGTGAGCTCCTTCCTCCTGGACAGCAGGGCACTTCAAGAAGACAGGGTCTTTGGGGTGAAGATTACTCTTGCTCCAGCTCAACACCCCCACCCAAATCCAGATTCATGTGTTAGAAGAACAAAATAAGAAAGAAGAAAAGGAAGTTCCCTGGAATAAGACGCTAAAAGGACTCCTCTTACCAGGGAAAGTGTTCCTTTTTCTTTCCTGGGTGGGAATCCTGTTCCATATGAACTAAAGAGAAAAGTATGTAAAGGCAATTTCTATTTCTTCCAATATGGAACACAAGAACCATGGGGATATACCAAAGTATCCCAAAAAGGGAAGGGAAAGGAGAAAAGCTCACTCTCCCCATAGGATAACAGTATTCCACAGGACTAAACAATCTATGTAAACATTAATGGACACCAAACAAGCACAGCAAACCAACCAAGAGGCAACAGAGGTCAAACTATTGAACAAAACATGGCACTAGAGGAAATAGAAATAAAAGAGCCCTTAGGCAGGCACAACTGCCTGAACCCCAGAATGATCAGGTAGAAGCCTTGCACAGATGTTCAGCAGAGGCTTGGTTAATGAAGTTTCCAGTTGCTGGGATCCACGTCTTAACGGCTGAGAAAGTCTGCAAGCAAGTTCTCCACTCCTGAAATGTGGGCCGTTGAGATTTGAGTTGAGTTCACCCTACAGAAAAAAATGGTCCAGGACTCAGAGATTCTTGTCGAGGTTGGCTTGTCAGAGTTGGATTTGGCAAGATTTCTTGTTCTGCCAAGTCTGTCAATTTGTGGCAGGGCACACTTCATAGAGTTGAGGGATTTGAGTCCTCTGTGCTCCGAAATGGTGAAATTAACAAAATCCATGCACCTCCCTTGCCAGAAGAGAGATTTTAATCTTACCTGTTAAATCGTTTTCTTAGTCCATACAGGTTACTGGTAATTTTGGGTAGGCGATCAGCCCATTTAAGTAGGCACAAACAATTCTGAGAAGTGACTGCTGGGTGAAGCCTACCTCCACTCCTTAGTTTGCAGCTAGCCAACCACCATCCAGTAAGATTTGAAAACCAACTATTGACTAGGTAGTAAGAAGGTAAAGGAAGACTCCTGTGAGCATAAACCCAAAAGAACCCCCACGTTCTGCCACAGGAGAGCCAAGCATGGTCCCTTGACAGGGTGGGAGACCAGTAACATGTATGGACTAAGAGAAAAGGATTTAACAGGTAAGACTAAAATCCTGTTTTCTCTGTCGTCCAATACAGGTTACTGGTAACTTTGGGATGTCCAACCATTAACGTCCCCAGGGTGGGAAGAAAGGCAAGGACCAGGCGCAGGCCCTTAAAGTCATCAGAGCACCAATGAGCCTACAGATCATGAAGAGCTCAACAATAACAGCAAAGTGTCAATGGACACTGAAGAAGGGTAAAACAAACCCCAGGAACTGTTACACAACAGACTGATCTAGGACCAACAGGGCTCAAAAGTGAAAGAGTACTGAGAGACTTGCCTAGACAGGCAAGGCTGCCTCCAGGAGCTTCCTCCCAAAACTGGCATCAGCCGATGCCAGCACATCCACACGATAGTGTTTAAAGAAGGTATGCATAGACGACCAAGTGGCCGCCCTGCACAACTGATCAGCTGAGGCCTGATTCTTGTAGGCCCAAGATGCCCCAATAGACCTCATAGAATGAGCAGTGACCCGAAAGGGAACAGGCTTCTTCCTAAGTTCGTAAGCCTTACGAATAGTGGACTTGATCTAAGAAGCAATGGTTACCTTGGAAGTAGGCTTCCCTGCCCGGGGACCCTCAGGAACCACAAAAAGTGTATCAGACTGCCGCACGGGCTCAGATGCACAACATCCAACAGGTGAAGATCCTTCTCCTTGTCAGAAGTAGGGTTAGGGCAAAAGGAAGGAACCACAATCTCCTGATTAATGTGGAACTCAGACACCACCTTCAGGAGAAACTCTTCTTAAGTGCAAAGCACTGCCTTGTCCTTGTGAAACACCAAAAAGGGTGGCCTACAAGGCATGCAGCTCCGCAACACGGCAAACAGACACAATCGCCAGGAGAAAGGCCATCTTCCACATCAGCAGAAGTAGAGGAATAGTGGTCAAGGACTCAAAGGGAGGGCGCTGAAGGACTCCCAAAACCAAGTTAAGGTCCCACTGAGGACCAGGAGCCTTAAACACCAGGTAAGTATGAGAAACACCCTGGAAGAAAACCTTGACATCGGGAAGAATAGCAATGAGTCTCTGAAAGAAAAGAGAGAGCAGAAGTTTGAACATTAAGAGAACTAAGACTGAGACCCTTATCCACACCATCCTGGATGAAGGAAAGGACTATAGGAAGATCAAAATCCTGAGATAGGTCCCTATCAGCAAACCAAGAGAGAAAGATAGACCAAACCAGATGGAAGGCCTTAGAGGAGACAGGCTTACGTGCACTAAGCATAGTAGCCACCACACCAGAAGAAAAACCCTTCTTCAAAACTAAGGATTCAACCTCCATGCCATCAAAGCCAGACAATGCATATCCTCCTTCCACAGGTAAACCTGTAGAAGGAGATCCGGACAGGAGACGAGACAAAGAGGCTCTGCCACAGAGATTCAGAAGCTCCGGAAACCAAGCCTGATGAGGCCAGTACGAAGCAATCAGAATGACCAGGCAGAGCTCCAGTCCCAGTTTCCTGATCACCCTGGGACTGGGAGGAAAGAGGTATGCCAGAGGGAAAATCCACAGGATCAACAAGGCGTCCGCTGCTAGAGCCAGGGGGTCCGCCCAGCAAGAGCAGAACGTCGGGACCTTCCTGTTGCGTCCTGTTGCAATCAGGTTGATGCACGGAAGACCCCACCACTGGACAATAAGGTTGAACACCTCTTGATGCAGTTCCCACTCTCCGCAGTCCTCTATGTGTCGACTGAAGAAGTCTGCCAGAACTTTGTCTACACCAGCAATATGAACTGGGGAAGTGGCAGGGACATGCTCCTCTGCCCAGGACAAAATAACCTTGACCTCTAGCCAAGCAGCGAGACTTCTTGTGCTGCCTTGCTTGTTGATGTAGGCTACTGCTGTGGCGTTGTCCAACTGGACCCTGACCGGGCAATCCTCCAGTTGGAGCGTCCAGTGGGCCAGGGCATGAAATATCGCCTGAAGCTCCAAGACAGTGATGGGAAGGAGATTCCTCCTGGGACCACCGGCCCTGAGCGTTCAAGTGCCCCAGTACCGCTCCCCATCCGGAGAGGCTAGCATCCATTGTCACTGTTGTCCAGAATGGCACCATGAAGGGCCTGCCTTTCAGCAGATTGTCCAGGTTGAGCCACCATGAGAGGCTCAGCTCCACATGAAGAGAGAGAGATAAGGACCTTTCCAGAAGATCCGGTCGACTCCTGCATGCCAGGATTAGAAATCTCTGGAGTTCCCTGGTATGAACCATGGCAAACGGAACCGCTTCTATGGTAGAAATGAACTTCCCCGCCAGGGATGACAACTTCCTGGCCGGAACCGGATCCTGATTCAGGATAGCCTGGACCTTCAGTGCTATCTGATGAGCCACTTCATCCGTAAGAAACACCATCCCTGTCTCTGTGTCGAAGAGGATGCCCAGAAAAACCATCCTCTGGGAAGGAACAAGGTCCAGCTTCTCCAGACTGATGATCCATCCGTGAAGGGACAGAGCATGAAGGCAGTCCTGCACCTGCTGATGAAGGAGTTCCAGAGAAGATGCCTTCAGAAGGAGGTCATCCATGTACGGGGTTAACTGATGGCATCCCAATGGAAGATGGAAATCAAGGCACCCGGGACTCAGTTGAAGACCTGAGGAGCCGTGGTAAGGCCAAAGGGGAGGGCAGAAAACTGGAAATGCCCTCGGTCACAGGCAAAGCGGAGATATTGCCAGCTCTCTGGATGAATGGTAATGGAAATGTGCAAGTATGCATCCTGAAGATCCAGAGAAGCCAGAAATTCCCCAGGGGACATGGCAGAGATCACCGTGGGTAGTGACTCCTGGCAATACTGGGACCTGACCACAAAGGAGTTTAGATCCTTGAAGTCCCAAATGGGACTACAGCTGCCGTCCTTCTTGGAAACCACAAAGAGGTTGGAATAGAATCCCAGTCCCCTTTCCTGAGGAGGAACTGGTTCCAAGACCGCCTTGTCCAGAAGGGCTTGATTGGCTCCCTCGAAAAGGCGGCACTTTTCTGCACCCAGAGTAGAGCGAGAAGAAAAGGTCCAGGAGGGAGGGACCGACGGACGGAGGTGAAGGGAATCCTGTACCCCACAGACACCACCTAAAAAACCCACGGGTCCGCCACAGATGCTTCCCAAGCCGAGAGGTAGTGGAACAAGCGACCACCCACCTGTGGGTGGGGACCCGGATTCAGCGAGTCACGCAGAAGGAGTTTGAAAGTCTTGGGCTTAGCGGAGTACTTGGACCTCCATTGGTGCTTAGGCTTGGATGAGGTGCGCAGAGCCTGGGTCGCCGGACGAGAATCAGCCTGGAAGGGGTGAAAAAATAGGATGTTGTAGTAATAGTGCCACTGTACAATTTCTGGCCACTGTGATATTGCATCTAAAAAATTCAACTTTGAGCTGCAATAACTGTTGAATAAAACCTTCCAGCAGTGGGAGTACCCTTGTTTTACTCAGGGGGATAAACACTACAACATATTTTTTATACATTTTAAGTATTACTATCCCTTTAATACTTCTTATATAGATTATTTGCATATAGGGTCTTTATGTGTCTTGTTTCTATTTCTGTACCATTTATAACTTTATTATATTATTTTTTCCATAAAGACTAGGATTAAGAGAGGGATTTATTGTTTTGCGATTGGCAGGTTGGGAATGTATGTATTACACATATAAGATTTGTACTAGATAAATAAAGGATATGCCAATGATTTCACAAAAAAAGACCTAGTCATATTAATATTATTCAAATAAGTTGTTCTGAACATTTGTTAACTACAAAATGTAGAAGATAGGAAGGAATACATATGTGGGTCTCTTTAAAAGGACATGTTTATAAGCAAGTGCAAACCAGTCGCATACAGACACACAGCCAAAACTTTTTCCCTGAGGAAGAGATCAGAAGGGATCTCGAAATGCATTGGAATAAAGGAGTCCAAATTTATTGTTTTCCATATATGTAACTGAGAATATAGCAAGTGCACTGTAAGGTGGGTGGCCTCCACAGAGATCAAGTTGCGACATTCTGTGTTATGATTGCCTCAATGTATCAGAAAGATTGTCAGGAGATCTAGAGAGAGAGACATGGATAAGTTCTCCGAAGAAGCAGACTGCTTTGTTCCGTTTCGGTTAATAAAGGTTGGAGAGACAGAGAAGAGCAGATGCTATACAGATACAGGACAGAAAAGTGAACCGTGAGTTGGTAATCAAATCGGTACCTGCCTAATTTAAAAGTGGTTATTTGTCACAATTGAAGAGACCGGAACAATCCAATTTCCATTTAACTTAACGCTCTATACGTCTATCATCAATCTGATATACGCTTTATAACGTAATATACCTTCATGTGTTGAAGAGATAAAGGACATTTGAAAAAGCAAAGAGGCAAACTGATATTCTGAATAAAGAAAATATCTATTCCTCGGTTACATTTATCAACAAATATATGGAAGGACTTATAATTTTTTGGTGATCGATCACATGTTAGTTCCAAGTTTGCACTTTTTTTATTTTATATTTCTTTATTTTTATATGTTATATTTTTTCTTTTTTTGCCATTTTTAAAAGTTTTTTTTTAATTATTTTTTATATCTGTATAGGTTTAATTTTTTGGGGGCAACTGAGTGATATCATAACATATCTATATAACAATTTTGGATGTTCCACTAAAGTAAGAGTTTCCCTTACTGATTATGAGGTGATCAATGGTTAATCCATTGAAGTGATAATTGATTTGTGTTATTTTTCACATTGGTGTGTCTTTACATTCATCAGGAGCGTTGTGCGGTTGTCCCCTTTGATGTCCGTCACATATGGTGGCGTCATATAGTCTCGTTGTAAACTGCCAATTTTTTCCTATGTCATGTGACAATACATTTACCATGGGTGGGGAGGCAGAGGGGACAGGTTCTTAATGTCGTTTGGCAAGTGAGACACAGAATTGTGAGTTATATTTTAACCAGTGCTGAAGATTGGTGTGTTTTTATAAAGATTACCAATTGGCTCGACTGAAGCACGTATTCCTGATTCTAGGGATTAGCTGTCTTGGTCATTTGTCCCATGACATTTTTATTAATACTGATGTTGATATTTCATGATGGATTTGATAACTTGCCATCCATTTTAGATATTAAAATGCTAATTTAGCTAACTGTAGTCCCACTGTGTTGTTTCAACTGTTGCCTGTTGATATGTGTATTTGTCTTTATTTCCCTTTAAGTGCCACACTTTAATTGTATACAGAAATAATATACATCCCATGTAAGTGATGTGCTTTAAAACCAAAATGTTTGCTGTACAGGCACCCAATCTTAAGGGGGCCAAGTCCAAATAATTCAAATTTTAAGAAGAGTCTAAAAAAGCCTTAATAGTGGGAAAGAGTGAGTGAATTAATGGGAAAAAAAATATCACACACTGTCTGAAGGGGACAGTCCCCAACTGAGAGCAATGAGCCCAAGCGAGGAGGAATGCAGTGCAGGAGTTAAAATTAAATATGACTATGGTCACTTCCACCCTTGTTAGAGCACGCAACAACATATGTAGACAGAGTGAAAGCCAAGCAAAAATTCACACAAACAAGTGGATGCAAAAACAGGGACATATTCACAGGACTAGAGAAAAGACTTTACCCCATGGTTAATGTGTTGCACACCAGAAGAAAAAGGAGGAAAAAAAAGTAAAAGTTTATTTTACTCAACTAAAACACCTTAGTCAGGTTCCAGTGGCTGCACATGCACTCTCCACAGACAGCAAGAACTGTATTTGCAAACAAACAAACTTTTAAGAAAGGCAAAGAAATATATGAGGCACTGCCAGCCACAAGATGCAGTTTTCAGAACCCCAAACCAATGAATAGGAGCAGTCCTGGTGTTGCACAGAGTAGCAACTCGCTTTTATTTTGTGTGTGTGTGTGTGTGTGTGTGTGTGTGTGTGTGTGTGTGTGTGTGTGTGTGTGTGTGATTTTTTTTTTTGCCTTCGTCTATTCCAGTTTCTAAACAGATAGGCCAGGTCTTCAAGCAGCAACTAATCTATTTTATTTATATATATATATATATATATATATATATATATATATATATATATATATATATATATATATATATATATATATATATATATATAAATATATATATATATATATATATATATAAAATGAAGGTAGGATGCACTCACTGTTCCAACGATAGCCAACTGACCCGGGTGCTCATCGAAAAGAGACGATATTTATAAACAGAACAATTTGTTGAAAGCACTCACAGGAACATTTTCAATGATGAAAGGTGGTTTATTGATATATAAAGAATAAGCCTCATTGTATGATTTATGGTTCCTCACACACAGAACATAATTTAGGTCTCCTCAGAAAACACACACACATTGCTCAGAATGCCACACGCACTCGCATGCACGCAGTCACTCACTCTCACACGTGTTCATTTACACTTACTCACTCACTAACACTCCGGGAGCCAGCACGATCTACTTTCCACACGTGTGTGTGTGCCTGTGTGTGTGCCTGTGTGTGTGTGCCTGTGTGTGTGTGCCTGTGTGTGTGTGCCTGTGTGTGTGTGCCTGTGTGTGTGTGCCTGTGTGTGTGTGCCTGTGTGTGTGTGCCTGTGTGTGTGTGCCTGTGTGTGTGTGTGCGTGTGCGTGTGCGTGTGCCTGTGTGCCTGTGTGTGTGTGCCTGTGTGTGCTGCATGTCTGTATCACACTCTGTGTGTCTGCATGTATGTGTGTATGACTGTGTTGCTCCTTATGCATCCCAGTGCATGCATGTGCGTGTATGTGTCTGTGTGTGTTTGTGCATTAATTCCCTATATAGCCTGACGGGCAGCACTGTCCCACATTGCTAGTAGCTACTAAGTAAAAGTAAAAAAACTCACAAGAGACAACGAAGGCCAAGACTGTTATGAAATGAAATGCTTGAGAAGTTGCGATTACGGACATTTAGATCCTGTTTAGGTAAATACAAATAAAATCTAGTTCAGAGGGTTCCCAAAAGGAAAGAGTCATAGCACCAAGCAATGTGTCACACTACTGCAATATAACAAGGATGGCCACAAATAATTCCTCATCTGGCGACTAGCTGCTCAGTAGCGCTAGTTGCCAGAATTATTACCTGGTTAATGCAAATTATCCACTGCTCCGGGACTGACAGGCAGGACAGAGCGCAGACAGTCCCTTTTGGAGTCCAACAGCTATTAGCAATGCCTCCTAGAGCCGTCTGGGACTGACAGCACAGGCGCACAGATGTCACTATGGAAAGAGGTCTGCGCTCCGTCCTGCCAGTCAGTCCCGGAGCAGGGTATAATTTGCATTAACGAGGTAATAATTCTGGCGACTAGCGCTACTGAGCAGCTAGTCGCCAGATGAGGAATTATTTGGGACCATCTTTGTTAAATGTGGTAGTTCTGCTTTAAGTCATATTGTTTTTGATGTAGACAAATACAGACTTTGTCAACATCACAAATTAAAAAAAAAGAAGACGGTCAGATCTTTAAAAGCTTTAGGAACCATGGATATACATTGTGAGATTAAAAGCAGGAGGGAAATGTCAGACTGGAGTTGGCAAGAAGAAGGGTAAGTAACCACTGGATATCCATTTGTAGGACTACAGCTTTCATCATGCTCAGCAGACCTTCAGGCAGCTAAGAATTATACAAATTGTTGTTCAGTAACAGGAGACTTAGTTGCCCTCTCATGGCAAAGTGGTCATTGTGACAATGCTTATGCTTCACTAGGTTTACTTACGTTGTTAATATAAATGCTCCTTCACCACATCTCTCCAAAGCCTTCCTTGCTGGAGGTTTTGCAGCAAATTCAACAAATCCTTTGCCTGTTGTTCTGCCACGGTCATCTACAATAACCACTGCTCTTTCTACAGGTCCAAACATGGAGAATGCTTCTTCGAGGAGTTCATTTGAAACCACGGGGGAGAGATTTTTCACTGTTAATGCTGCTCCATGAGTGGCAAATCGAATGCGTAAAGGCCTATTCTTGAGTATCATACCATCAAGCTCAGCTTTTGCTATTTCAGCAAGAGTTCTTGACTCCTATAAAGACAAAAAAAAAAAAATATTATGTTTTTTGTTTTTTTGTGTTTTTTTTTTTAATAGAACATCATTAGAATATTGAATATAAAACAAAGTTGGTGGTCTTTAAATGAGAAGTAAAACTTATTGAGAAGGTGGGGTGTACATTGTAGAGCTTTTCCTTACAATTAAGACAATGGTACTCCAACTGCAAGGGGAAGATTTATGCAAAAGTTATTTTAGCTTTTACAAGAAAGTATGCTGTTCTCCATGTTTAACCCTTTTGTTGCATTAAATACCTCTGGATCTCAGTGTGTTAAACCAGAACTAGCATGCATATTAAAATTGCCCCCCCAAATAAATTTAACGTAGCATATAGCGTTAAAGGGATCGTATTACTTCACAATTACTATCCCTCAATATTGTAGCCCTTAATAAACTGAGTTAAATGACACCAGCGGCATCTCTCAAATCTTTATGGTTTAAGAGATAGCCACTTTCAAAGTTTCCTCTCTCCTGCTGTCAGTCTCCTGCTGCCAGCAGGAGAATCCGGTCTCTGAATCAAGAGGAGGTTCTTCAGCAGAGTCAATATCTCGTTATGGAAGGAAAAATGATTAATTGAAACAGTCTTCTACGTGTGCTTGGTAACCAAGCACACGTAGAAGACTGTTTCAATTAATCATTTTTCCTTCCATAACGAGATTTCGGCTCTCTTTAAGAGCCTCCACCTATCCCGGGACCAGATTCCCCTGCTGGCAACAGAACGCTGTCAGCAGAGGAGAGGAAACTTTGAAAGCGGCTATCTCTTAAAACGTAAAGGTTTGAGAGATGCCACTGGTGTCATTTAACTCAGTTTATTAAGGGCTACAATATGAGGGATGGTAATTTTGAAGTAATACTATCCCTTTAAGCACATCAATGCTTTTATTATCCTTAGAAAGACCGGCATTATTTAGAAATGTAACTTCTTCGGAGACTCACCAGTAGGCATCTTGACAAAGGAATCTGTGCACCTGCGCTCTCCGTCCCTTTCTGTACCTTAAAGTATGATGTAACTCCCCCCCCCTTGCCAATCATTGAGGAGATAGGGACAGACAGCACAGGCGCCTCTTCAGACCACACACACATATGCACATCACTATGGCCACTCACATGAAGCAGTGCAAAACATCCCCCACGCCCAATACATTTACACAGAACATAATTTATGTCTCCTCAGAAAACACACACACATTGCACAGAATGCCACACGCACTCGCACTCACACAGTCACTCTCACACGTGTTCATTTACACTTACTCACTCACTAACACTCCGGGAGCCAGCACGATCTACTTTCCACCATAGTCTCACTCACACACACTCACACTCCAGGAGCCAGCACGATCCACCTTCCACCATAGTACGTGCAATTACCACATGCATTTCAACTACAAGAATGAATGCCACAGTGGAGGCATAAGTACAAATACAAACTCATTACAATGACACACAAGTCACCCCCTTATGACTCACTTCTATGTGTGTGTGCCTGTGTGTGCGTGTGTGTTTGTGCGTGTGCCTGTGTGCTTCTCACTGTGTGTGTTGCATGTCTGTATCACACTCTATGTGTCTGCATGTTGTGCATTGCATGTATGTGTGTATGACTGTTGCTCCTTATGCATCCCAGTGCATGCATGTGCATTTGCGTGTGTGTCTGTGTGTGTTTGTGCATTAATTCCCTATATAGCCTGACGGGCAGCGACGTCCTACATTGTTAGTAGCTACTAAGTAAAAGTAAAACAAACTCACAAGAGACAATGAAGGCCAAGACTGTTATGGCCACTCAAATGAAGCAGTGCAAAACATCCCCCACACCCAATACATTTATTATTATTATTTTCCTCTACACACTCAAAACGAGTTTGCTGGATCTTCGTTTTCAGAGAACTTTCTGGTCAATGAACAATCACAGCAATATGTAATAAAAATTTGCAGCAACTCTTCAGCACTGAATGATGTGTGATCTCTTTATAGGCTTGTGTATTACTAAAAGGAGAAGGCTGGCAGGGTGCCAGATTCTCCATCTGGCCATATATCCCTGGGTGGATACGTAATGGCGTAATTTTCACGGGAGTAGCAGAGGCCAAAAAAATTCACTGCGAGGAGTTGGCCCGTCCCCAGCTTAACACACTAACAAACATGGCTGCCACTTGCTCCTACACCGCATGGAACAAAAGGTACAATGAATTGACCGGGAGAACATCCCACAATAACATATTTGCCTTACCCTCATCCCAATGTTAACCCTTTGAGTGCCAGAGGGGTAGGCAACACATTGTATTAACCCTTCAAGTGCCAGAGTGGTAGGCAATGTCCCAACCGGGTGCTTCTCATACAGGACCGCTCCCCCTTCATCCACTTCTGCTCCTACTCTTGAGATTGATGGAAAGCCGCATCCACAGTTCCACTATTGCTTGCCGCTACAAGGTGCGTATGTTGCACCCAAACGACACATGAAGGAATAGTGTAACTGTGGATGCCGCTTTCCATCAATCTCAAGAGGAGGAGCATTGTGGAATGGATCATAATAAACTGTGATCCAATGTAAAGCAACAATCGGACTCATGCCAACCCAGTACAGCTGTGTAAGAAAATATTCAGTTCATTTAAAATCACCTTTTAATCTGTTCAATGCTAGAGAAGTCTCCAGTTCATTACTTCACAATACACAGGAGACATCTCTGGCATTTAAATGGGTTAAAAGTAATGTTTATTTATCCCACAAACTGCTCCAATATTTGATCTCCACATTTCCCAAAATGTCCCACCAAGCCATTGTCCCCCCTTATGCCTGACTGCTGTGGCTACAGCCAGGATCCTGAAAGGAGGGGGCAGGGGATGCTCTGATGTGTGTGGATTATTTATTGTCGCCACGGTTCAGTGCTGATGGAGCCTCAGTCCATATACATGCATGTCCATCACACACTCCCTATTCCATGTACGTTCACAATGCACAAGCACTGCAATTTCTCTCTACCATCACTCACATCCTCTCAACACATCAGTAAGCCATCAGCTCCAAACAATGTAGGTCTTCATGTCAAGCACACACAATATACACATGGCCCACATCCATTCAACATATCATTCTCTCCTGTACAGTGTGCTTTCAAGATCTCCTTCACACAATCCTTTCAGTGCCACAGGCTTATACAACACAATGCACTGCATACCTCCGTCTCAAGCAATGGATAAAAACAATCACACATTATAAATTACAAGCAACTTGCGTTGAGCTCAGATAAAGTATGCCAGTTCAGCAACTTTGTTAAAGGGACAGTAATACTTCTTTTTATCTTTATTTTATTTTGTAGGCGTTAAAAAAAAAAAAAACATGAACGATATAAGTCTTATCTCTCAAACTTTTATTGTTTGAGAGATATTCACAAGCAAAGTTTCCCCCTCCCGCCCCTTTTACCTAGTGTAAGCCATCTCTTCTCAGATGTGGAATCTGGTTGTAAGACCAGACAGATAACAGAAGGGGCCAATCTTCTTTCTATGAGAACAATGAAAGCCCTGCCCCCCTTGACAAGTTTTTCAGGTTTTTCCCTTATCTTAATTGAAGATTATCCCTCTCTGCAGTCTATCTGGGCACCTCCCTTCTGATCTGGCTGAACAGTGTTACATCAGTAAAAGGGGCAGGAGGGGGATACTTTGTCATTGAATTACTCTTGAACTACAACTCTGACAGAATTGAAATAACACTCTCCAAGGTCCAAATACTATGATGATTAATTAGAGCTGCTTTAATTATGAAACATTACTATCCCTTAAACACAGAGTGCCAGAGGGGTACGCTGCAGTCATGCGCAATAGAGACTGCGCTCGCTGCAGTCATGCGCAATAGAGACTGCGCTCGCTGCAGTCATGCGCAATAGAGACTGCGCTCGCTGCAGTCATGCGCAATAGAGACTGCGCTCGCTGCAGTCATGCGCAATAGAGACTGCGCTCGCTGCAGTCATGCGCAATAGAGACTGCGCTCGCTGCAGTCATGCGCAATAGAGACTGCGCTCGCTGCAGTCATGCGCAATAGAGACTGCCCAAATGCGCCGCGGCTGATAAAGAGCATTCGTACAGTGCGGGTAGTGATCAGAGAGGCTCCAGGCACCAGCTGAGACTGCTGGGTGGCACTGTGGCCCGTGTACACAGGCTTTTAAACTAGTGATAGAATAAAACAAAACCTTATGGATGGTTATAAAGCTACATACAGTTATACAAATCCATGTGAAATAATCAATCTTACTGAAATACCTAAACATTACTATCCCTTTCATGAACAGGTGTATGTATGGGGAGGGTTCCCAGATCTCTCTCATGCATGTGCATGCAAAAAGTATAGGACAACTGAGTTCACAGAAAACCACAAAAATAAAATTGTCATTTAAAAATAAACTGCAACAAAAGTGTAAAAACATACTTAGAAGCTATGTACACTTCATGCTGGGCACTTCCGCATCCTGCAGCACACTGTAACTGCGGCTCAGGACTTCCCAGTCCTGTAATTCTCCTCCCACCTGTCCCAGGGAACGCATTCACACTTCATGTGTGTGTTCTTCTTGTCTATCGTTGCAGCAAGCTCAGTTTACCATTATCCTGAGCTTGAAAGCTCAGTATAATGATAAAAGGAGCTTGTTGTAAGATTGTTGTGATGCACACCACTACTAAAGGGAAGTGTGAACGCGCTCCCAGGAACAGCTGGGTGGGAGGTGAATTACAGGCCTGGGAAGTCCTGTGCCGAAGTTACAGTGTGACGCAGAATGCGGAAGTGCCCAGCATGAAGTCTGCACTATCTTCAAAAGTATGTAAGTAGAAGAAAAACAAAACATGAATCCTAATACAACCTTAATAGCTTAACATCTTAATGTCCAGTGATGTGTCAAGGCCATCGCTGCTGGTTTTCTCTAGTGACGGTCCTGGCACATCACGTATTTTTTACTCACAGCAATTTGAGAGGGGCCTGGTGTGGGTTACTGATTGACATGAGGCACCCACTGATTCACTTTAAGGCTGTCCTAAATCAAGGAATTAAAAGGGACAGTAATATTTTGTTGGCAACGCAGCTCAGTTTGTTCAACATAAGGAATAGTAATGTCAGCTGATGCTGTTATTCTACAAAACTGTAGAGTTACTATGTAATTTTATGCTGAAGTTGATGCCTCCCACCCCATTTCTCGACATCTGCATTGCATGATGAGATCCGACAGCGGATCACAACAAGGGACAATCTTCAGTTAGTACTAGGAAAAACCTTCCCTCCTTTGACAAGAGGGCAAGTTTTTCCTTATACTGACAGAGCAAAGATTGTGCCTCTTTGTGATCTGCCCAGTCAAGCTACGGATTTCAGATCTGATGGGAGGAAAAGGGAACTGAGGGATCAACTTCAAAATAATATGACATTGTATATATACAGTTTTGGAGAGTAAGAGCATGAGCTAGCAGCACTATTCCTTATGTTGAACAAATTGAGCTGCATTGACAATGAAGTATTATGATCCAATTAACAACATGTACAATATGGACATTGGTTATGTCCTACATCCTAACCACCAGTTGAATTTGACAACCCCTGACACACATGTACCGTTCATTTTTTTCAACAATTATTTGGCTTGATGCTAGGGACTCTCTACACATTAAGTTGACTATTGTGATCTATTGAGACTTTGAGAATTATTTGGTCTATCCACATTTTATAGTGCCCATTTTTGCATAGAGACTCTCTATGTTTCAAGAGACCTATTGTGATCATTGTTATACAATACGGGGAATACTGTAGCTAAAATTCCACTCACCACCATGGTTTTTGAAATGGGTCTGCAACATTTTATCCATCTGCCACCACTATGAAGTATACTTTGCTAGTGGCCGCATTAGCAATTTACTACAGAGACATACGTTTTATCACTACGATATTTCACAACAGTATTGAGTTGAGTGGTGGATTTGTCTTGTTTTTAGGTTTGAATTTCTTCTATGGTTCTGCATGAGCATTGAAATGTGCTGGCAACCTGGGCTCTGTCCAGTCTCAGGGGCAATTATGGAATTATTGAAAGTTATTTACTTAGCACCCAGGCATTTGACTATATTGTCGAGAGTGCTGTATTTTTCTATATAGGGTATATATCTTAAGGGAGGCCCTGAAGGGTCCTCACAGGGCATTGGCTGGAGGCGGAAGGACCTGAAAGCCATTGAAGGAAGCGGGCAGCGAATGGAGGCATGCCGCCCGCACTTATGCTTTACAAACCAGTAGCTTTTATTTTGGCTGCTCTTCGAAAGATGAAGACTTCAATGGGGACTTACTTTTAAACTAGAAAGTCTTATTTTAGCATCAGATAGCACCGGGGAGGGAGGGAAGGGATCTACCAGCCTACAAAACCTTTTTAGTAAAGGGGAAACCAAGGGTGCGTATTATACATAGGCACTCTTGTTTTCCCCTAAAATTTTGGGCATAATATGCACCTGCATATTATACACAGGTGCGTATTATACCTGAGATTTTAAGGTACTTGTTCAAAAATGTATTCAGTTATATAGAGGTGTGCCTCTCTGGCCAATTGAAATGTTGGGGGGTAGGCGTTATAAAGCCTCACATACTCTGTCTGAACCCCCAGCCTTTCTCACTGGTATCCAGAGATTTCCACATGCACTGACCCCCTAGTCAGACTCCACTGCACTGGTAGCCACAGATCCCTTACATGTATTATTAGACAGCTCCCCAGCAGCAGTCATTGTCACAAACTAGTACTATAGGCCCTGCTGAGACAGTGGGGAGAGTGTGGGAATGAAAGGGTTAACAATACCAGACCCCTGGTTACCTGTTACTATTCCTAGCAACAACCACATTAACCCCTGAAATCCCTCCTGCACTCCCCAGTACTACAATTCGCTGCCACAACAAAGACTTTATATCTGGGCGTCTTAGATTACCCCAAAGACAATAGAATTACAGTATAAAATCACCTTAATAATCAGACTTACAGAATTAACCCTTTAGTAGAGTGTTCTAACTGAGCTTCCTTCAGAGTAGTGAGTTCATATTAGAGAACAGAGACAAGAGCTGATTAATTGAACATTTAATCTGAAAAAGGCTTCACAGTGCTGGTTACAAAACTACAGAAATAAAGGACATAAACAAATAAAGATTACACATAAGCAAAACAGTCCATAAAATAAAATGGGAGAAACACAAGAAATCCTTAAAGGGATAGTAATACTAGATGGCAGACTTGACTGCTTTGGTCCGTGAGGGGAACTTTGCTTGTGAATATCTCTCAAACCATAAAGATTTGAGAGATAAGACTTGTATCATTCTTCATGTTTTTTTAATGCCTACAAAATAAAATACAGTTAAAATGAAGTATTACTATCCCTTTAAATACAATTACCGGTATTTTAAGAGTCCTTGGGAACTTCAGCTTTTTAGCTGACTCAGGGAAATCCGGTCAGAGATCATCAGGCGGCTCTGCAGCTGAGCCGCGATCTTGTTAACTAAAAAAAAAAAAAAAAAAAAGAAAAAAAAACTTTCACTAAAACGGACTTCTATGTGTGCTTGCAACCAAGCACACGTAGAAGACCATTTCAGTGAAAGTTTGTTTGTTTTTTAGTTAATGCGATCAGGCTGTGCTGGAGAGCCACCTGAAAGTCATACAACTCTCTTCCCTGCAGTCAGCTAAAATGCTGACTACGGGGAAGGAGGAGGGAGAGGGCAACTTTAGAAGCGTTCATCCCTCAAACCATAAAGGTTTGAGATGACACTGGGGGCACAACGTTTCTTTTTACAAGGGCTTTAATATAGGGATTTGTAATACTGAAGTATTACTATCCCTTTAAGGATTTCTTGTGTTTATCCCAATTTATTTTATGGACTGTTTTGCTTGTGTGTAATCTTTATTTGTGTATGTCCTTTATTTCTGTATTTTTGTATTAAATGTTCAATTAATCAGCTCTTGTCTCTGTTCTCTAGTGTGAACTCACTACTCTGAAGGAAGCTCAGTTAGAACAGTTAGAACACGCTACTAAAGGGTTAATTCTATATGTCTGATTGTTAAGGAGATTTTATACTGTAATTCTGTTGTCTTTGGGGTTAACCTTAGACGCCCAGATATAAAGTTTTTGTGGTGGCAGAGAATTGTATTACTGGGGAGATAGCGCAGGAGGGATTTCAGGGGTTGATGTGGTGGATGCTAGGAATAGTAACAGGTAACCAGGGGTCTGGTATTATAATCCATTTCACTCCCACACTCTCCCCACTGTCTCAGCAGGGCCTATAGTACTAGCTTGTGACAGACTGGTTGGCAGCGTCGGGATATATTTAGAGATTTTTAGTGCTTGCTAGATTTTACCTGTAAGGGGACCTTAGCACTAAAAGAAATTGCATTTTTTTTTGTAATTTCCAAAGACAGAGCTCAGCAATGATTTAAAAGAATGTGCAAAACAGTTCTCCTCTCCCCATTCTTGTTTTTTTTTCTCCATCTCATTTCTGAATATGGAGGCTTATCGCAAACAGTCCAAAGAGACCCTGGAATTGATGTGCCAAGCAAGGGATTTACCAACTTTTGGCAAAAGCAAGGAACAACTTATCGCGGACCTTGTGGAAGCTGACAGACACACTGTTAGTCAGAGACTGACACCGAAAGGGTTACCGAGCACCCTACTATGGCAGGACCACTACATACTGCAATGCCTAGTGTTTGCACCCCTCAAAGTGTCATGGACATTTGCTCTACAGATTTATTCAGACAACTGATGGCTTCAAATCCTCAGGAGGCCATGCAAGTGATGATTCAACAGCAGGCTGCACAGAGACAAGAAAGAGAATCAGAAAGGAGACATGAGCTGGAAATGGTGAATATGCAGTTCACAGTTCTGTCCTCACCAAACAACACTGCATCAGATACCAGCACAGGCTACAGAAGGATGAGTTTCCCTCCCTGGAAGAGGGGACTGACTTGGATGTATTCCTGAAAAGTTTTGAAAAGGTGTGCAGGCAGCATCATCTACCCTCAGACCACTGGGGGAGATATTTAACTCCACAGTTGAAAGGAAAAGCTTTGGATGTGTTTGTGTCCCTTCCCCCACAGACTGACAATGATTATGAGGCAATTAAAGGGATAGTAATACTTCATTTTAACTTTATTTTATTTTGTAGGCATTAAAAAAACATGAAGAATGATATAAGTCTTATCTCTCAAACCTTTATGGTTTATGAGATATTCACAAGCAAAGTTCCCCTCCCCGCCCCTTTTACCTAGTGTAAGCCATCTCTTCTCAGATGTGAGTCTGGTTGTATGACAGGACAGATAACAGAAGGGGACAATTTTCTTTGTATGAAAACAATGAAAGCCCTTCCCCCCTTGACAAGTTTTTCAGCTTTTTCCCTTCTTAATTGAAGATTGTCCCTCTCTGCAGTCTACCTGGGAATCTCCCTTCTGATCTGGTTGAACGGGGGGGGGGGGGGGGGGGATACTTTGTTTGTGAATATCTCTTAAACCATAAAGGTTTCAGAGATAAGACTTATATCATTCTTCATGTTTTTTTAATGCCTACAAAATAAAATAAAGTTAAAATGAAGTATTACTATCCCTTTAAATCTGCCTTGCTAAAAACTTTTAACCTAACCCCTGAGGCCTATAGGAAAAAGTTTAGGAGCATGCAACCACTTCAACCAGCACTGTGAAGCCTTTTTTCAGATTAAATGTTCAATTAATCAGCTCTTGTCTCTGTTCTCTAATATGAACTCACTACTCTGAAGGAAGCTCAGTTAGAACACGCCACTAAAGGGTTAATTCAATATGTCTGATTATTAAGGTGATTTTATACTGTAATTCTGTTGTGTTTGGGATAACCTAAGACGCCCAGATATAAAGTCTTGGTGGTGGCAGCGAATTGTAGTACTGGGGAGATATATCTGTGCAGGAGGGATTTTAGGGGTTGATGTGGTAGTTGCTAGGAATAGTAACAGGTAACCAGGGGTCTGGTATTGTTAACCCTTTCATTCCCACAGTCTCCCAACTGTCTCAGCAGGGCCTATAGCCTTTGCTTGTGACAAACATGTTGCTTGTTAAAAAAAAAAAAAAGTTATCTGCGCAAAAATGAATGTTTAAAACATGCCCAGCAGCCTACTTATGGCTTGCAGCACTGCCTCTGCTTCTGTTCCACTACCCAGCATCCTCTGATGACGGAAGCTTTCTTTCACTAACTTTTTGCGATCTCATTGGCAGAGGTCGATATCTAGCCAATAAGAACGCTCTAGCTTAGAGACAGACAGCCTCCATTATCGGAGGATGCTGGGTAGTGGGATGGGAGCAGCTTCTGAGCGGCAATCTGTGGCAAGCGGAAGTAGGCTGCTGGGCACTTTTTTAACATTCATTTTTGGACAGATAACTTTTTTTTTTTTTTTTTTTAAATGAGCAACATTTTAGACTTTTTTGCTAAATGCTCTAACTAATGAGCATTGCTTCTCTATATGTGATAGATCCACTTTAAATTGTGGATTTGCCCAAGCATGTGGAAATGGCGGATACAGTGTGTGTGGGGGATTCATTTCTTTCAAAATTGAGCCGGCTCCAAAAGGGACTGACAGCGCAGGCACACGGACGTCACTGTGACGAGATGTCCGTGCTTCCTGCTCCTGTGACCATCGGAAAAAAGCAAAAATCTTTGGAACCGGGTAATATTTCTGGCGACTAGCACTACTAAGCAGCTAGTCGCCAGATGAAGACTGATTTCAGGTTAAGTTTTAAGTTATTGCGGGGTGGTAGTTCCCCTTTAAGATCAGGCAGATCACAGCAAGGGACAATCTTCTTACTGTGAGAACAATGAAAAGCCAGACCCCCCCTTTACAGGTTTTTCCCTTATGTTAATTGAAGAGTGTCACTCTCTGCAAACCATCTGGACACCACCTTTCTGTTCTGATGTGAGCAGTGTTACATCAGTAAAAGGGGCGGGAAGGGGATACTTTATCATCCAATTACTTTTGAACTACAACTCTGACAGTATTGAAATATCACTCTACATGGTACAAATACTATGAAGATTAATGGAGTGCCTTTTATTTTGAAACATTACTATCCCTTTAAAAGAAAGTTATAAATGAAGATCAAATTATTCCTTACACTTTTTCATAATGCTCTGTACCACTGGCAATGTTTATATCGTACAGTTTTTTGTAATTGTATTTTCAATTTTCCTCCTCCCGCCTGACATCACGATTCTTTCTTCACATGAGAAAGCCAGTTCGGAGGGATTGCAACGAGGGACATTATTGTGTGAGCATAAGGAAAATCATGCCCCCCTTCATCAAGGGGTAGGGTTTTACTTATACAGACAAATTGTCCCATTTTGCAACCTGCCCAGTCAATCGACCAGAGGGAAGAATAGCGACATTGGGAAAAGGGGCAGAAGTGGGAGAACTTAGAAATATAATTACACCAAAAAAAAAAAAACTTTACAGATATAAACGTTGCCAATGGCATATGGAGCATTACAAAAAAGCTTAAAGGGATAGTAATACTTCGTCTTAAATTTATTTTATTTTGTAGGCATTAAAAAAACATGAAGAATGATGTAAGTCTTATCTCTCAAACCTTTATGGTTTATGAGATATTTACAAGCAAAATTTCCCCCTCCCGCCCCTTTTACCTAGTGTAAACCATCTCTTCTCAGATGTGGAATGCAGTCTATAGACCAGACAGATAACAGAAGGGGACACTCTTATTCCTATTAAAACAATGAAATCCCTGTCCCCCTTGACAAGCTTTTCAGGTTTTTCCCTTATCTTAATTGAAGATTGTCCCTCTCTGCAGTCTACCTGGACACCTCCCTTCTGCTCTAGCTGAACAGTGTGACATCAGTAAAAGGGGTGGGAGGGGGACATTTTGTCATTGAATTACTCTGGAACTATAACTCTGACAGATTTGAAATAACACTCTCCAAAGTCCAAATACTATGATGATTTAATTAGAGCTGCTTTTATTATGAAACATTACTATCCCTTTAAGGAACAATCTGATCTTCATTTGCAGCTTGACATCACTAACCCTTTAAGGGCATTAGTAAAACTTCACTGCAAGTCATGGAAAAATTAGGAGTCAAAGACGCTCGACTAGGAACGAGTCTGCAATACAAATTTGTAGGCCCTCTAGGAGTGGTGTCCTACCGAAGGGGCAGTCTCTTTTAGCCCACTAGCACCATTCACAGAGAAGAAATATCCTAAAGCATATCATATTGGTCCTGCCAAAACAGTCCAGCCAAAATTCTTCTCTGAAGAGAAGCAACCAACCCTAGACTTAGGGTTCGACCTTGCTGGGCCTCGTTAGTGAGGTGCAGTTGATCTCTCTAAGCACTGTGAGCAAGGGGTCCAATCCTGGATTCCCTTATTACCCTTGGGGTCACTAATCCCAAGGATAATTTGCTAATGTAAATTAGGATCCAAAGTGCATAGAGAGATCAGCTACACCTCACTGACAAGATCCAACAAGGTTGAAAGTACATCTGGGGTTAACCGTTTCTCTTTTTCAGAGAGGAATTGCCTGGCATTTTGTGGCCATACTACTGTTTTGGCAGGACCAGTATGACATGCTTTAGAACAGTGATTCTCAAACAGGGTGCCGTGGCACTTTGGTGTGCCACGGACATAAACTTATGTTTTCTATGAAGACTAACAAAAATGTACTTTTAAATAAAGATTTATTGAAATTTTTATGCATGATATGTTAGTTTTGTTACTATGATTGTAAGACCTAATAATAAGTGTATATTTATGCATTGTACCCTTCATTATGCCCTTGATAAATTATGTTAAACTAGTTGAACAGCCCGTTACACGGGCCACAGTGCCTCTGGCAGCCGGTTGCGGGGCAGTCACGCGCAGTAGAGACTGCCCGCGCCACTGCTGATAGAGCTGGACACTCCTTCGGAGCGCCCAGCTCTGTATCAGCCGCAGCGCGGGCAGTCTGTACTGCGCATGACTGCCGCATGTGCAGCAGTGTCTACTGCGCATGTCGGGCGTTACACACAACTTAGCGAATTATTATATAGGATATGTTAGGGGTGCCCCGAATGTTCTGGATTACTTGGTAGTGGTGCTCCGAGCATAAAAAGATTGAGAACCACTGCTTTAGGATATTTTCTCTCTGTGAAGGGCACTAATGGTCTAAAAGACTGCACCCTGTGCAGGTCACCACTCCTTCAGAGCCCTTCAATTTTATACTGCAGGCTCCTTCCTAGAGGAGTGCCTCTGACACTCAATGTACATTTTTAAGTCATGGATGTCAAACATGCAGCCCATGCGCTAAGTGCAAAATCTTTATATCCTCATGAACCGTTACATAAACCAGTGCTTGCCAGTACAATACAGCTAAAGAATACAGGTCTGTCAAATATCAATTCTGTCAAAAATTGTTCAATAAATAAATCCATATTTGTGAACAGCTAGCGGGCTATAATACACCATCATTATAAAAAATGGAGACGTCTCACTTAAAATGATAGTAATATTTCAAACTAAAAAGCAGCTTAAATTAATCTTCATAGTATTTGGGCCAAGGAGAGTGTTATTTCAATGCTGTCAGAGTTGTAGTTCAAGAGTAATCGAATGATAAAGTATCCCCCTCCCTCCCCTTTTACTGATGTAACACTGCTCACCTCAGAGCAACAAGACATTATGGATGGATTTCGGATGGATTGCAGAGAGGGACAATCTTCAGTGAGCATAAAGAAAAATCTGTCAAGGGGGAAGGGTTTTCCTTATGATCACAGTAAGACTACTCCCTTGCTGTGAGCTGTCTGGTCAAGTAACCAGATTCCAGATGTGAGGGGAGACAGCTTACACTAGGTAAAAGGGGCTGGAGGAGGAAACTTGATCATTCAATTACTCTTGAACTACAACTCTGACAGCATTGAAATAACCCTCTCCAGTGGCCCAAATACTATGACGATTAATTGGAGCTGCTTTTATTTTGAAACGTTACTATCCCTTTAAGGCTGTTATATATTTTCTAAAATAAGGCAAGTTGATTTGTAATTCGCTGAAGCGAACCCATGACAATTTTAAAATCCTGGAAGGATTTATCCAAGGACTGCAACGGATGCAATCACCATCCACTCACACACTGCAGTGGTATTAAACGTGCTATTCCCAGATTCTCCTATGTCGACATGTTAAAGATATATAATACTCCCTGGTGTTATTCATATAGGAGCATGGGGGAGATCACAGTGTGCCACACTGATGTACAGAGAAGACTCACCGGTCATCTATACATAATTAGAGCAATATTGGGGCACAAATCAACTGCACCACCGGGAGAAGAGACGAAATACACTTTCGTTTTTTAACTTCTTGAATGTTAAGCATGTTACCCAACACATTACACTGGATAACCGTATTCTAGTCAAGGGCTACATAAAGCTTATTTACCATTTAGTATGCCTTAAGAGTGCCCAGCACATTCAGCAACGTGTGTGGCACCGCTCTGACACTTAAAGTGTTGATGTCAAGAGGGGTGCGCAACACAATGTAGAACAATGCGTTGTTTTCCCCCAGACTTGGTCTACTTTAGACTACGTAAAATCAATGTTGGACTTACCAGGCGGATGAAACCGAAGCCCCGGTCTCGGTTAATGAACACCTCGCTGGGCTCTCCGAATTTCTCAAACAGTTTCTTGAATTCCTCCTCGGTGATATCGGTTGGCAGGTTTCCTACGAACAAGCGACAGCGCTGCGTATAGCTTTTCTCCCCTGGTTTCAGAAAGCTCTTGATGTCTATTGTCACCCCCCTCTCCTCCTCGCCATCGTCCATCTTGGGAGGCATAAGGGACGGATCCCCCTCGGACAAGTCGAATCTCCGCTTATTACCCTTTCCTGGTGGCACCAACTGCTGCTGCGGCGGAGAGACCATTTCATCTCCGCCATTATTTTCGGAGTTATTCTTTTCGATACGAACCTGCTTTAGGTTTCTGTTTGCCATTGTACTCTTAATGCTATATCTGTAAAAAAAAAAGATGAAGAGAAAGCACCGCTTATTGCACACTACTTCAAAATGGCGCCGAGAAAATTCTCCAATATATGTGACGTCACATGCATCTTCGACACCACCTCCTTCTCACGCCCACTCACATCCCTTCATCCATTGAATGATATCTGGTACCCGTTAGCGACAGCCTTTGATTGAATGAATATTTGCGTTGTCAGTTGTGTTGTTTTACAGACCTGACAATGCCGTTTTAACAGTAAGCGTGTAACTACCTAGAGCCCACGGAAGGGAGCAATCATACTTTCTCTTGTGTCTGGTTGTGGAACACAGGGACTACGGGGTAAAATGCCGTTCTCCTGGAAACCTGAGATTTGACATTTGATAGCCTCTGAGCTGAAACTCAGCTTTTTTCTCTGCTTATTTAACATTTTTCGTTTGATTACCTAGGTTTTTAATTGCTAGGTTAACATCCTACTATTATTTTCGTATATGAGAGGTGTCCATAAAGTCATTGAAAAGTGTAATCCTGGACACCTTGGTCCCTTTGAAGGTGTCACAGTTATGTGGCGTGGTTTAAGGCAATATGAGAGCAGAGGAAAAAAGAAACCTGTTGGGTGGAAACTCTTTTCATACTAGACTGAAATCTGAAACGTAACCTGTACTACACAAATTAAAATTAATAAAATGCTAAAATCATCAATGAATCAATCTCATGGTGCAAATTGTGAGTTTATATTAGAGGAACTCACTAGTAGAAGGATGTAGGTCAAAAAGATTCCTTTATCTACAGGGACTTGGAATAATAAAAAAACATAGTAATTGGATATATCCTTAGAGATCCCTTTAGGAACTCCAAATAGTTATTCAAAACCTAATAACTGAGTATAAATTATCAGATAATTGAGCAGTTCATCCTAAAACCATAATAAATGGTAATAGTCAAAGGCAAACATACCCCCTTCTGACAGTATATAATCTTTTACTTAAGGGATAATCTGATCTTTTATATCTTGACATTATTAACCCTTTAATGACGTTATTAAAACTTTTCTGTAATTTGTGGGCTTCAAATATGCAGCCTGTGTGCAAAGCTGATATCACAATTCACTCTGATCTGCAGTGTGGTTATAACCACTTAATGGAATTAGTGGCCAATATCATAAGTATAAAAAGAGGATTAGTTGTATGAGTGTTCAAGATGAGTATGTTAATGATCAGTACATTAATTCACTACATCTAAATATCGTGATATTATTATAGATCCAAGATAAATATATCTCCTTTAGCATCCTCTACTATTTTTACATAACGCAGTTGGTTCCTGATACTAAATGTCCCTTAATTTTAAATTCAAAGTTGAAGAGGCCCTCTTGTTACACAATAACTGTGGGTTAGTAATGTCAACCTATAAATGAAGATCATATTATTCCTTACACTTTTTCATAATACTCCCTACCATTGGTAATGTTTATATTGTATAGTTTTTTTGGAATTATATTTTAAAGTTTCCTCCTCCTGCCTGACATCACTATTTTTCTTCAGATGAGAAAGCCAATTCAGACGGATCTCAACAAGGGACATTATTGTGTGAGCATAAGAAAAATCATGCCCCCCGTCATCAATGGGTAGGGTTTTACTTATACAGAAAAATTGTCCCATTTTGCAGTCTGACCAGTGAAGCAACCAGATTTCAGATTTGAGGGAAGAATAGTGACATCGGGAAAAGGGGCACAAGAGGGGGAACTTAAAACTATAATTACACAAAAAGAGATATACAGATATAAACATTGACAATGGTATGGAGCACTGAGGAATACTCTGATCTTCTTTTACAGCTTGACATCACTAATCCTTTAAGGGCATTAGTAAATCTTTACTGTAAGTCATGGGAAAATTAGGAGTCAGAGACGCTTGACTAGGAATGAGCCTGCAATACAAGTCTGCAGGCCCTCTAGGAGTGGTGTTCTACCCAGGAGGCAGTCTCTTTACTACTAGCCTACTAGCTCCTTTCACAGAGAGGAAATATCCTAAAGCATATCATACTGGTCCTGCCAAAACAACAGTCCAGCCCTAAGTGGCAGGCAATTCTTCTCTGAACAAGACGTACGTTTCAGCCTTGTTGGGACTTGTCAGTGAGGTGACATTGATCTCTCTAGGCACTGCGAACAAGGGGTCCAATTCTGGATTCCCTTATTAACCTTGTGCAAATCCCAAGGATAATTTTAAATGTAAATTAGGAGCCAGAGTGCCTAGAGAGATCAGCTACACCTCACAGGCAAGGCCCAACAAGGTTGAAACGTACATTTGGGGTAGGCTGTTTCTCTTTTTCAGAGAGGAATTGCCTGGCATTTTGTGGCTTGACTGCTGTTTTGGCAGGACCAGTATGATATGCTTTAAGATATTTCCACTCTGTGAAAGTCACTAGTAGACTAAAAGAGATTGCACCCTGTGTAGGACAACACTCCTACAGAGCCCTGCAAGTATATATTACAGGCTCTTCCTAGCTGAGTGTCCCTGACTCCCAATTTACATTTTTAAGTATTGGGTGTCAAATGGGCAGCCCATGTACAAATTGTAGCCCACCTGACCAGTAAGAAAGACAAAATCCTTATATCAACATGAACTAGTACATAATCCAGTGCTTGCCAGTACAGTACAGCACAAGAATACAGGTTGGTTCCTGATACTAAATTTCCATTAATTTTAAATTCAAAGTTGAAGAGGCCCTCTTGTTATACAATACCCATGGGTCAGTGCTCAACTTAAATAAGTAGGGAAGGTAACTATCTAATTTTAATAATCACAAAGAACCAGATGCAGGATTGCACTGAAATGAGGCTCAGTAGCTTCACCATTTGCTCTAATATTCAGCAGTTGATCTTGTGAATCTTATATAATGATGATTAACAATCACAAAATATATTGCATGACTAAGTAAAGTTGATAGCCAGCCTCATGAAAGTAATAAAAAGGATAATGGCCAATCCCCATGAAGATATTGTTCATGAAGATATTTGAGCACCCTCTATCAATTCTTGTCAGGGATTATTCAATCATATAGAGCTTCTTCCTGGGGTCATAACACTAGTGGAGGAGCTATATGATTTGGATACTGTCTCTGGATTCCTGACTCTGTTCAGGAATCTCCAGTTCAATCCGGAAAAAGAAGAGAAGGTGCTGCTCCAGGACTTTGTAAAAATAAGTTAATTTGTTTAGATAGAAAATTAAAAAACAACAAGGATCTTGTGCAACTTAGAAATTGTCGCTGCCACTAAAACAACATTTCTTAGATCAACTGCTTTCTCAAATAAAAAGGCAGATGCACATTCACCAAAAAACAAAGTGCAAAGAGCAGCACCAAGATCCCAACATGTATTTACTCCTCCCTTCCCCATCATTGGCCAGATAATAAAGCACTACTGGAGTCACAAAGGGTGTATCTGCATGTGGCATCCTCCACATAGTCCTCTATGGCTTTGTTCTCCTCCACCGACAAGGGATAAACTCGGTCCCTAGAAGGTCCGGCCCCTGGTACCAGATCAACAGTACAATCATAGGGCCTGTTTTGTGTGGCCTAATTTGGTTCCTCCTTTTCCTGCTCCTTTCTAAACCACCCTGGGCCTGGAAGTCATTACCCTTACATGGGGTTTCTGATAGTTTCTGCTTGCTCTGTTGTGATCCGCGCCTGTCTGAGTATTCGCTCTGTGAATGACCCCGGCTTCTCGGACTATCGATGTGTTCTGACCTGTGGCTCTGGCTGACTAACTCATTCTGTGTATGATCCTGGCTTGTCTGACTACCCACATCAGCTCTGACCTGTGGCTCTGGCTGACTAATTATCTCCATGTATGACCCCGGCTTGTCTGACTACCCACATCGGTTCTGACCTGTGGCTCTGGCTGACTTACTCGCTCCGTGTAGTCCCCGATTTGTCTGATCTCTGGTTCTTTCTGCCTATCGCTCCGTCTAGTCCCCGGCTTGTCTGACCTGTGGCTCTGGCAGACTTCTGGCTCTATACTCTCTGAACTTGACTGACCATCAGTCTCAGTGTTTCATGGTTCAGGTCTGTTCTCGCTCCCTGTTGTCTCTGGTCGCGTGACCCAAGGTAGAGACTTGTGCCACAGTTACCGTTCCCTCTAGTGTTCCACCCGCACCATGGTCCTAGTCTCCAGTAACCCACAGTAGTGCAGTGCGCATCACAGTGTGGTCCTTTCATCTTGTGTTCTGGGGTTGTGTGGGCTATATTATTATTACTGTACTTATCAATAAAGGTGGATTTATATTTTATATTTGTGTCTGATCTTATTTGCCTGATTACCGTGACACTCACGATCTCCACTATCAAACCAAAACACTCAGTGCGCATGCGCACAGACTCAAAAACAACGTATCCATTAATACACCCTACCAAGCGCAAAAATCTATCATCCAAAGGAAGAAAGAAACCAACCTCTCAACATCCATATATTCATCGCCTTAACACAAACAAACAATGCACACGCTCTGCAAAGCACAAACAACCCACTCTTCCACACCTGTGCCTCACACCAAGAGTAGAAGTCCATCCACTCCTCCAAACTCTATAAACCACCTTCCCATCAGGCAAACTCCCAGAAACCACACAAACATTCAAAACAACCTAATATCAAATCTAGACTTTCACAGTAAAACCTGAATACAACCAACATACTAGCTTCACTGGACACACAAGAAAGACACCCTACGGATAAGATGTAAAACTTCTATAACGTCAATTAGTGAATCTAAAATAAAAAGTATGCTTCTGAAAAGATAAGTCTAACTATGATGTATTCAATTAAGTAAGTTATTAAGATAAATGATATAGTGTAAAAATGATTTTGAATCAATTAGTGTGAATATTATCAAGAAAATGTAACCTGATTATATGAAATTGAATTAAATGTATTAAAAAATTGTGTGTGTGTGTGTACTTGTTATTGCATAAATGTGTAAGGTAGCCATAAGAGATTTCCATGTAAATAGACCCCAGATATTATAATCTATTCTTATTCTCTCAGTCTTCTTCACAGAACATATTATCTTTGTATTCCACATTCTTTACCCCCCTGTATTCAGCCTTTTATTCAACTATCTAATTTCTGCGACCTTTCGAATCCAACTATCCCAAATCTCTATAACTGCAAAACCTTTCCCTTGATTTATTAATATTCCCCTTTCCATCTTACATTGCCATATTACATGTTGTTTTATCTCCCTCCAAGTTAGAATCTGAGAAATTTTCCACATTTTTGCTATGTGTAGCTTAGCAGCTGACAGCATATGCAATAATATTTTACTTCTCCATTTATTCAGTTTTGGAATCTCCATATGTAATAAAGCTATCTCCAGTACAGGAGTTAAAACTATACCATTAACTTCTGAAATTTTCTGAAATATCAATTTCTAAAATTCTCTTATATAGGGACAATTCCACCAAGATAATCACCCAATGCTTGTTCACATCTCCAACAAATCTTAGATATTCCAGGGTACATTTTTCCTAATTTAGTTGGTACTAAATACCAGCGATTACTAACCTTATAGCAAAGTTCAATAGATAGATTTCCCTAAATCCTTCTCCCACTTTTTCATAGCTGGAAAATGATCCTGGTTCACCAGTTTCTCTATGAACATTGAACGCCTCTTCATTAACTGTTTCTCTGACTCCCCCTGGATTAATTCAACTAATTTTATCATCTGTTCTGACCCATCTCCTTTAAAGTTTATTAAATCAGAGACTCTTAGAAAATTAAAAATCTCCTTATCACTTATATTTGTATACGAAAAGGGTTTAATTTTACCCTCTATTATTAGATCTCCTATTGTCTCTATTCCTACTGTTCTCCATGTATTTAACTTCATATTCTCAATGAACCTTGAAATAACTGACAGGTAATATTTAAGAATTTCCCCCTTAGGACCAATTCCTTCTTAATCTTTAACCAAAAGGTCATTAAATCTTTTAGGATATTAGAAGACATTCCAATACATTTATTGTGTATCCTAGGATCCCAAAAGAGTGCAAAAAGATTACCTCCCTGTACTCTTTCTCTCTCAATCCAATACCATTTTTCTTTCATTAATAATATATTTTGTGAAGAGATTATATGTAACAATCTACTTGCTTTATAGACCTTCCCTATATTCGGGTAGGCCATTCCCCCTCTCCAGTCCTCAGTGATAGATATCTCCTGGCTATCCTCAGATTCTTGCCCTGCCAAATAAATATATCAAATGAGGACTGGATCATAACAATCCAAGTCCTTGGAATTGATACAGGTAACAGCCATTTGTGCATTGCATAGCATTTAATACAATTTATTCTTCCCCACCATGAAAGAAACATCCCTTTTCAATTTTTAAAATGTATCTGCATTTGTCTAAAAAGATTCATAAAATTTACTGCCATACACTCTTTGTATTTCCCTGTAATATATATGCACAGATAATCTTTTACCCATGTAAACTTAAACTATCCTTTCAATCTCGACTCTAATGCTTGATCTGTATTCAACATTATACAAGTTGATTTCTCGATGTTCAATTTATATCCTGAACATAGAGAAAACTCAGAAATCTTCTTCATCAGATTATCGACAGACTCATGGATTCTATAAAGTAATGAACACATCATCTGCATATATTATCAATTTAAGTTCTATCAAATCAGTACAGAATCCCCTAATATTCCTATTGTTCCTTACTTTAATCCCTAAAGGTTCTAAACTCATAATATATAATAACGGAGAGAGAGGGCAACCCAATCGGGTACCATTACCTATAGGAAACCATTCTGTTGCAAACCCAGAACCTCTGACTCTAGCTTGTGGATACATATATAATGCTTTTATGGCGCTCAACATGCATCATTGGAATCCATATCTCCTTAGTACACCAAACAGGAAATCCCACCTGACCCTGTCGAATGCCTTTTCTCCATCTAATAACAGGGCCAGGAGGGATTTTCCCTCTCTCTCCATATACTCCCCCTGGAAGATCTACCGCTAACAAACCCAACCTGATTCTGTTCAATCAGATCTGGGATCACTACTTTAATTCTTTCCGCAAGTATATATGCATATAATTTTATGTCCATAAGGATAGAAATTGGCGGTAGTTCTTCAATACACAGGGATCTTTATCTTGTTTCAGTATTGGTGAAATATTTGCCCTCGCCATCTCTAGGTAATGTACAATTAACAGCTATCTCATTAAATGCTTCCAGTAAATCTTGTCTTATATTCCCTTTCATTAACTTAAAGGGATAGTAATACTTCGTTTTATCTTTATTTTATTTTGTAGGCATGAAAAAAACATGAAGAACGATATAAGTCTTATCTCTCAAACCTTTATGGTTTAAGAGATATTCACAAGCAAAGTTTCCCCCTCCCGCCCCTTTTTCCTAGTGTAAGCCATCTCTTCTCAGATGTGAATCTAGTTGTAAGACCAGACAGATAACAGCAGGGGACAATCTTCTTTGTATGAAAACAATGGAAGCCCTTCCCCCCTTGACAAGTTTTTCAACTTTTTCCCTTATCTTAATTGAAGATTGTCCCTCTCTGCAGTCTACCTGGGCACCTCCCTTCTGATCTGGCTGAACAGAGGGGGGATTAATTTGTTTGTGAATATCTCTTAAACCATTAAGGTTTGAGAGATAAGACTTATATCGTTGTTCATGTTTTTTTAATGCCTACAAAATAAAATAAAGATAAAACGAAGTATTACTATCCCTATAAAGAACACTTCACTAAAGCCATCCGGTCCTGGCGATTTATTTGATTTTAAATTATCTATAGCTCTGTTGAGTTCTTCTTGTAGTATCGGCTGATTTAATTCTTCTATTTGTTCCATGCTCATTCTAGGCAACATAGATGAAGATAAATACTGCTCCAACTGCTCATTTTGTACATTTTCTGGAAGATTATAAAGCTCTTCAAAAAATTTCTCAAACCCCAGTCCAATATCATCTGGGGCTAACATTGTCTTATTTCCCTCTACTATCTTTTTAATACTATGTACCGCTTTCTCATATTTTAATCTTTTAGTAAGGTCTTTATTTGCTCTATTTCCTGATTCATACCATTTACTTCTTAAAAAGTTCAATTTTTTTATAACATCATCTATCAAATATTGATTTATCTGATTCTGGAGTTTTTTAATTTGTTCTAGCCAAAATGGTGATGGTAAAATCTTGTTCTGATTCGATATCTTTGCTAACTCTATATACAATGCTGCCAATAATTGTTGCTTCTTCTTATCGCTTTCTATTGCTAGCTTAATTAAATGTTCCCTAATCACGCTCTTATATGCACACCATGTGACTATTGAACATACTTCATTATGCCTATTTTCCTCAAAATATTTATCTGTCATTCCTTTAATATAATCTAAGCATTCCTTGTGTTTTAATAAACTTGAAGAAAATGTCCAATCTGGTCTCACTCTACTATAGTTATCTTTAAAGCGAAACTATCACTTGACAAAATCTTTAGCCTAACTAAGTCCCCATCTGGCGACTAGCTGCTTAGTAGCGCTAGTCGCCAGACTAATTACCTTATTTAATAGATTTCTGCTGTCTTCTATGGCTGACAGTAGCACGGAGCGTGGACATCTTGCCATTGTGACATCCGTGGGCCTGCACTGTCAGTCCCAGCTGGAGCCAAATGGCTCCTAGCAACGCCTCCTAGACCCAGCTTGGACTGACAGTGCAGGCGTGCGGATGTCACAATGGCACCCCCACCTCACCTTCCATCTATCAAACCTCCCTTATTCCACACCCAACTTCCTCTCTGCCAAAGAAAGAAAAAATACCTTATTGGTGATACAGGAACAAGTAAGACATCTTGAGGAGTTACAACAATAAACACCCTTGACTTTCTGTTGTAGAAAGCTAGCCTGCGATTGTAATTCTTATTTTTGTTGAACTTTGTTGAAGCAGAACTTTCATCCATTATAAAGTCACCTTGCTATAATTAAGCAGGTAGCAACTAGATTCAGAATATATATTTTACCTTTGAAAAGTAGTCCGTTCTAAAGAAATCAGTCATTGTAGGAGACTGACGGCCGGGTTAATGTAGTCTGCACCCCTGCACCGTCAGTCCCTTCCGGTAACCATATGGTCCACTGAGGTCTACTCAGTGGAGACCGGAACTGACAGAGCAGGTGTGCAGACAAGATGTCTGTGCTGTAGCCTGGGTTCCGGTCTCCTTGTAAGTGCTGCTTACCTCGCCGACGCTCGTGTGGACCGGGTTGTGAGGCTCCTGGATGGAGGACCGGTGCGCTCTGGCATCTGTCCAGACGACCGTCCTCTTCATTGCACCCTCTGGTGGCTCCTGCCGCATCTGAACCAGGAGCGCATCTCAGGGATTCCCTGGTGACATCGCAACCTGGTTCTTAAAGCTACAGTACACATTGTGCTCCACCTCTAGGGGTGGAACAATCAGGTTAAAAACTGCCTGGACACCACTTCAGTTGCCCGTTCGTGGTGTTTCAGTGCAGTTATGATTTTGGGCTCTGTGTGCGAACCATGTTTTGTCTGACTATCCGTTCTGGTGTTGACCTGTGGCTCTGTCCGACTACCCACTCTGTGTATGACCCCTTGGCCTGTCTGACATCAAATCTGGTGCAAACCTGCGGCTCCAGCTGACGAACCTTACTGTGTATGACCCCTGGCTTGGCTATTTGTTCTGGTGTTGACCTGTGGCTCTGTCCGACTACCCGCTCTGTGTATGACCTCTTGGCCTGTCTGACATCCAATCTGGTGCAAACCTGTGGCTCTAGTTGACCAAGCTTTCCGTATTCTCTCCAGTGTGTCTGACCACCTTGACATTGCCTGGGATTGTCAACTGTGCAACCAGCATACAAATGCTCCAGTGGATAACCTGGGAGTGTCCTTGGTGGCTTGGCTTACTTTCACTAGCCTTTGGACCTCTGCAGCCTCCAGGTGCGGACCTGTAGCGCAGTCGGTCTTATTGGTACATGGTCTGTACAGGTGCGAACCTGCATATCCTCCGTGTGCATTTGGTCTCTGGATCCGTTGTCTGTACAGGTGCGTACCTGTAGTGTGTCCTCAGGTGCAGACCTGAGACTTCCTTTCTCTGTCCGCTGGATTCCATTAGTACCGTAGTACCTGTTTGATCCATCCTGAAGTCCTCTCTTGACCTGTGTTTTGTGCTATTTCCATTGTCCTGTCTTGTTGCTAAATACAGATTGTGTTACCTAAGTACTTTTCCATTCTCGCTATTGAATCCGTGACACTCCTACAATGATTAATTCTTTAGAATGGACTACTTTTCAAAGGTGAAATATATATTCTAAAGCTAGTCGCTACCTGCTTAATTATAGCAAGGTGACTTTAAAGCGGATGAAAGTTCTGCTTTCAATCTAGATGGAGCCAATATGTTTTTAAGTTTTATATCTTCTAAACACCAATTTTGGATTCTTCTGTATATTTGATCTATGTAATACCTGATCATTTTGTAAGAAACCCCAGTGTCTCTTTAATATGTCTTATAACTTCACTATGACTATTAAAATCGATAATAAACATAGGAAAATAATCCCTCACTTCTCGCGATCTCGTCATATAAACCATCTCATCAGGAACTCCTCTCTCTCCATTCATAGCCCTATTAAAGGAGTCATTAATTAACTTTGGAGGATAAGCTTTCGCTATAAAATGATTCTTAATAACTTCACTCTGTTTTTCATATTCCACAATGGATGAACAGTTTCATGTAATATGTCTGAACTCTCCATATGGACCATTTCTAAGCCATGGACCATAATGACAGATTCCAAAGTCTAAGTAGCTATTACAGTCAACCTGTTTTGAAAAATGCACGTTTGTACCTCCATTTCAGGGACACCAATGTTAAATCTAGAAAATTCATATTATTGATCCCAATAGTACTAGTAAACTGTAGGTTCCATATATTGTCATTTAAAAAATTGACAAAAGATCTAATGGAATCAACATCCCCTTTCCAGACGATAATAATATTGTCTATGAAATGACGATTAAGCACCAAGTTCAAGCCGAATGGACAACCAGAAAAGATCTTAATATTCTCAAAATAGCCCATAAAAAGGTTGGCATAACTCATAGCGATTGACATTCCTTTCTTTTGGTGGTATATGTCACCGTTGAACTCAAAATAATTATGTGTTAACGTAAACTCCACAGCTCTTGAGGAATGACCGTTATCCTTCTTCTTACTTTTGTGATACTGGTTATCAACTTTACTTAGTCATGCAATATATTTTATCATTGTTAACCATCACTATATAAGATTCACAAGATCGACTGCTGCAAATTAGAGCAAAAGGTGATGCTAACTGCCTCTATTCATTGCAATCTTGCAGCTGGTTCCTCATGACTATTAAAATGACATCGCTCCCTTCCCTCCTTATTTATGTTGAGCCCTGACCAGTGGGTTTTGTATGACAAGCAATCTCTTCAACTTTTGAATTTAATATTAAGGGAAATTTAGTATCAGAAACCAATCACATTAAAGGGGATCTATCACCCCTATACAAGTTTGTCTTATTAGGTAGGTTATATAGCGAATATGTGCAATATTGTAGTAATTTTGTTTTTTAAATCGCTATTTGGCAGAAATGTAATGCATAAAGATTGCCCTGCACCTACTTCCGGACAGCCTGCGGTTACCAGCTCTGTACCACAGTCTGTCCCTCTACCTCTGCTCCCCTCCCTCTATCCAGCCTATTCCGATGACGGAGGCTTTCTGCCTGTAACCTGGAGTGATCTCATTGGCCAGGGATTGCTCCAGCTTACAGGCAGAAAGCCTTGTCATCAGCTTCCTATGTGGTACAGTGTTAAACACTTCACTAAAATACAAATATGCTACATCTACTGCTCCTCCCTTTTCCATCATGTGAGTAAAATAAACAAAAAAATCAAATGCATTTTGTTGGCAAGACCTTCCTGTTGTAAAGCTATGCTGCCATGGATCTTACATGTCATCAGATTTCAGATATGCAACAATTCTTCCTTTCAGTAGTATTCCATTAATTTCCAACTACTGATGTAAGATTTACAGGCCTGTAATTTCCAGAGTCCTCCCAAGCGGCATTTTTGTATAGTGGTACTACTCTGACAATTTTACAGATATCTGTAGCAACTCCTACCAACAGAGAATGGTATAGACGCCATTTTGTAAATGAAAGATTATTGAAGTTCTAAAGTACATATTCCATATTATCACGTGCCCGTGCTATTGCTGGCGACATTCTGTCAGTTTTTCTTCCTTTTGCCTCTTATTGGTTGGTGTGGCCTTGCTCCGCCCAGTATTTGTCCTTACATACTGGGCCCTGTCACTTCTCCGGTGCCCTTTTGTGGTGTTTCCGTTGCCAGCACTTGTACCAGTAATTCGTGTGATCTCTGTGTATGACCTGGACTGCCTGACTACTCTGCTGTATCCTTTCCTGCTCTGTGTACCGGCCTGGACTGCCTGACTACTCTGCTGTATCCGTTCCTGCTCTGTGTATCGACCCGGCCTGGCTGATGTTCCTGCTCTGTGTACCGACCCGGCCTGGCTGATGTTCCTGCTCTGTGTACCGACCCGGATTGGCTGACGTTCCTGCTCTGTGTACCGACCCGGATTGGCTGACTTCCTGCTCTGTGTACTGACCCGGCCAGGCTGATGTTCCTGCTCTGTGTGCCGACTCAGATTGGCTGATGTTCCTGCTCTGTGTACCGACCGGGCCTGGATGACGTTCCTGTTCTGTGTACCGACCCGGTTTTGGCGAACATTCCTGTTCAGTGTATCAGGTCCGGCCTGCGGCCCCATCCGGTATCCGGCTAGGGGCTGTCATCCGGTGTCCTCTCTGTCTACGGACAGATCCTCTGTTGCCTCGTTGCTGCTCAGACAGTCTCGTTACTGTGACCCAGTCACCTAATGTGTCGCGTAGGCGACACCCTGGTGTGGTAGATCCATCTGGTTGCACCACAGTACGCTTGACCTTTTACAGCTGCAAGCTGAGGTTGGTCTAACCCTGGGCGCCTCAGGCTGCTCTCACTGTCTGGCAGTCGACTCTAGGTCTGAGCATTCGTTAACCCCTTCGGGTTTGGTGCCATATTCCACCAGGTTACAGTCATTGCAGTCTCAGTTGGGTGTTCCTCAGTGCCTACAGTTACAGTCCTCCGTTACTGCTACGGCAGTCTACCGCTTGTCCTGGGCCTCGTTTACTCCTGTGGCATTACTCACTATTATGTCACTCTCTGCATAGTGAGAGTCTTGTGGGCCTCGCGCTATTAGGACCTGTCAGTCTTATTGGCCTAATAGTAACCATTTCTCTGCTGTGTTGGGAATCACACAAACTATACCTGACCTGTGTCAGTATTATATTATTGCTGTTATATACATATACTGGACCCGTGTGGGTATTGATTACTGTAACCTGACCTGTGTCAGTACTATATTGTGTACACATATTACTGGACCCGCGAGGGTTATTCTTATTCTGTGTTTTTCAATAAAACTGTGTTTTATCTTAACCTACTGTGTCTGAGTGTCCATAAAAAAACATTACACGTATTCAGCATAAGGGGGGGGGGGTAACCAGAATTTGTTTGCTATCATATATGACCAAAATAACACTACCATATGAGCTTATAACATTGCTATTCCTAAATCCTATATATGTACAAAATATTGTTATTGATAAGACGCTTATCAATAATATATTTCAAATAATAATAAAAATAGACGTGTGAGATACATCTATGGTTTGAACCGGGTGGTATGATAGACCCCTTTAAGGATTAGTATTATACTGAACACAAACGTTTATATGCTAAGCCATCTGTGTTTACTGGTTACACTACCCTTCAGGAGGCATACTTGTTAGAAGTAGTCATATTGTAAATCAGGCAGGCATGCACAAGATGCCCAAGTTAAACTGCTAGAGATTACTTTCTCTGAAATACACAGATGACAGCAAAGACAGGGAGAAGTTGGCCTTTTTTGAGTGCATTGCTTCTACTACATGCTCCCTATAATTTATTCACCCTTCAATCAAATGCATTGGGGTAATTAAATTTTCACTATCCTGTGTGCTCCACTCTTCTGCATCGCTTAAGATTTTTAAATACAACTACATCCCTCTGACAAGGAAATTATGACATGGCCAGACAGGCTGAGTCACAATTAGCTATATGAGGACATTGTGCTGTCTCCCCTCCACCATGAGCTGACAGTCCCACTCCCTCTTCTGATACCAGTACTTTATGGTAGATTGCACTGTTCTGGGGCCATAACTTCACTCCACACTCCAATCTCACATGTCGGAGTATATGGGTAAAGAGTGGAACTGTGTTAGCTATAGAAAATTCAGGATACTAGTAGAGTAAAAATGATACCTTTATTGACTAACTGAGTGGCTTTTGGATGCAATCTTTGAAGACAACTAGGTAGTCTCTTCTTCAGGCATATGGGATCTTCTTGTAGTCTGCTGTAATATCTTTCATCCATAAGTTGCCTGTGTGCCTCTTATGCAAATGCTCTGAGACTTCTGACTGCGAGCAACATAGTAAACATCTCAGTCATGGAAATAATGCCAAGATTACGGACCTCCAAATTTCGAGAGCCACCAGTGTACCCAGAAGAAGTCTCCCCGGGAATACAAACAACCACAGGAATATAACAGCCATTAATACTCACTCACAAACCACACCTTGAAGTACTGCATAAAATCTCAAAAGAGCTTCAACAATACGACATATACGGCATATGAAAAGAGCTAGTCAGAGACACTCAACTAGGAATGAGCCTGCCCTCAAAGTGATGAGGAACTATAGGATAAGTATCCTACCAAGGGTTCAATCTCTTTTAGCTTACTAGTGCCTTTCACAGAGAGGAAATATCCTAAAGCACATCATACTGATCCTACCAAAAGGCAGTCCAGCCGTGAAATGCCAGGCAATTCCTCTCTGAACAAGAGAAGCAGCCAACCCCAGACGTACGTTTTGGCCTTGTTGGGCCTCGTCATTGAGGTGCAGCTGATCTCTCTAGGCACTGTGAGCAAGGGGTCCATGTCTGGATTACCCTGTTACCCTTAGGGTGACTAAGGGTGACAACCCTCTGGTGTTTGGTGGGTTAACACAATACATTTAACTTAGCCATCTCTAATCAGTTTCACTGGAGTGTGAAAAACTTAATTAATCTTGTTTTCATTCACTAGTCTACTTCAAATAGCTGTAACAGAGCCTACAGAATGATAATTTATGGCCCACATTGATAGTGTGGAATTTGACCCTTTGGGTGCCACAGAGTTAGCCAATGGATTGTGCTGCAGTGTGGTGGATGCCTCTTTGGCACTCAGGGGGTTAGATGTTAAAATGATGTACTTGAGTCATGCATTGTGTATTCAGCCTTAATTCTCATTATGCCTGAAGAGACCTAGTTGTCTCCTGTATGTTGGAGTATGTGTCATTAACTAGAGGTGGCAAGCTCTGCTAATCATTTTTTATTGGCCTATAGTAAAGAGGCTAGTTTATGTTGCTACCTACTACTGGTGGGGTTAGTATTTAAAGGGAGTCGCATGAAAATGCAGAGCTGGTAGCCTCACCCCAGAAGACACTCCAGTAGTTCCCCTTGTAATAGATGATATGTCTAGTGGGTGCAACTACAACACAGTGTACAAATCCAATAAAAGTTGAAACTCACTGTTTTTCTCTCCCTCGTGGTGTTATATGTTCTGTGTATTGTAATACTGTCCCTAACTCCCCAGCCATCTTTATCTAAGCAGCTTTGGTGCCAGCAACTTATGTCTCTCTGTCACGACCCATAGTGACATATATTTAAACTATCTCTAAAGAGGCTAGTCAGTGAGTTTTCTTCAACAGGCAGGGGTCACCTGGGCCCTTTGAGAGAATCTCCTGGATCTAGTTGGGCCAGTCTGATCCTGTTAACAATTGAACCTTATGTTTCAATGAAATGATCCCACACTGTTTTCTGCTGGACTTTTCCTTAGATGTATATGTAATGCAGTTATTTTGCTTCAGATTTATACCAATATTGCTTTAACATATATCCCCCTGGGTATATCATGGGTTACATACATCCCATTTTCAGCTCTGCTGACATTTGTGATAGAGACACATAGCCAAGAAAGGGTGAAGACAAGTGTGTGAGGCAGAGAGAGAAAGAGAGAGAGAGAGAGAGAGAGAGAGAGAGAGAGAGAGTGTAAAACAGATAGAGGCTGTCACTGATGTGTCTGTGTATAACTGAATGTACATACACTTGGCAACAAAAGGATATTGATGCTAGCTCTGTCTTCACTCCAGCAATCCTGCGGATTTGTACTTATTACACAGTGATAATTGAGAGTGTGGATACAGCAGGGCACTTGTAGAAATACATAAATGAAGCAATTCTTCACCACAAGGAGCAAATAGACTTGTGCAAATCAGTTTGTCCAAATTCGGAATTCTTACAAATAAGGGTAATTCAGCGTCATTTGAGCCGGCAAAAAAGGAAAGGGCCGTTTGTAAAAAAGACCCGAATCCAAACAGCCCTGGTCCGAAATTTTGGTGTAAATTCGGACGATGGCTTCACGCGCGCACAATATTTTCCCTCCCTCTCTAGTCCCATTAGCTTGTTCATTTCATGATGAGGGTTGCACTAATGACACCGACACCCAGACAGCCTGCATTTCCTGTTAGTCTGTTGTTGGAGCTCAGAGAGAAAAGAAGGAGGGAGAAAGTGTTCAGAGATAAGCGATTTTACTAGCCAGTCTAGTGCCTTATAGCCAGTCTAGTGCCAGTCTGTTACCTTATTGCCACTGTCAGGAGCTGTTTTTTTTTTTAACGTTACACAGCCAATTTGACAGTTGTTGTTTATGCAGGCATCCAGTATTAGTGCCGTATTGCCACCGCAAGTCATCTTTGTTCCTGTTTAAAAGTAAAATATTAGGGACTTGTGTGAATAACAATATCCAGAGTGACACAGCCACTGTGACATTTGTGTAGGCAGGCAGGCATCCAGCAGAAGTGCCTTATTGCCACCGCAAGTCATCGTTGTTCCAGTTTAAAAGTAAAATATTAAAGATGTATGTATCTTTATTTATATAGCGCCATACATGTACACAGCGCTTAACAGAAGTTGAAATCATACAATACAAAAATGACAGAACTGGGGTTAAGAGCATTAAGGTTAAGTACAATCATTACATTATTTGTGAGGGAAAGTGCAGCAAGGGAATCATACACTAGGAAAGGGACCCTGCCCCAAGGAGCTTACAATCTAGGCTGAATTCATATTGACAAACAGAGACAGTAGGAGGAGTATTATAAGTGCAGGTACTAGGTGTGGTGAAAGAAGTGCAGAAGGATTCTGATGTGACTGTCAGTGTGCAGAAAGAGGACATTGCTATTGAGATGCCTCCCTGAGCAGGTGGGTTTTGAGGAGTTGCTTGAAAGTGATGATTGTGGATGATTGGCGAATGGTGATGGGGAGGGCATTCCAGAGTCGAGGAGCAGCCAGTGAGAAAGATTGTAGTCGAGAGATGGCTTGAGTTGTGTAGGGAGAGGACAGGAAGAACCCTTGAGAAGACCGTAGGGGACGGGAAGGGGTGTAGCGGGAGATAAGGGCAGAAATGTAAGAGGGTGCTGAAGAACAGAGTGACTTACAGGAGAGGAGGAGAATCTTGTAAGAAATACGATACTTTATAGGTAGCCAATTGAGGGATTTCAGGAGGAGATGAGATGGAAGGTATCTGGGAGCAAATGTGGTGATTCTTGCGGCTGAATTGATAACAGATTGAAGTGGAGAGAGATGAGAAGCAGGAAGACCAGAGTTTAGAATGTTGCAGTAGTCAAGTCTAGAGAGAACAAGTGCCTGAGATAGTGTTTTAGCTGTTGATAAGCAGAGGAACAGACGTATTTTTGCAATATTTTTTAGGAAGAAGTGACAAGTTCTAGTGACAGCTTGGATATGGGGGGAGAAGGTTAATTTAGAATCAAGTATGACCCCAAGACAGCATGCTTTGGATGCTGAGTGTATAACACAGTTTTCTGTTGTGATGGAGAAGGGGGTTGGTGGATGGGTTTTAGGAGGAAACACCACCAGCTCTGTCTTAGCCATGTTAAGTTTGAGGTGGCGGTGGGCCATCCATGATGAAATGGCTGAGAGACATTGAATGACTCGAGACTGCATAGCTGGAGTGAGGTCAGGGACAGAGAGATAGATTAGTGTGTCATCTGCATACAGATGGTAATTAAATCCAAGAGATGAGATGAAGTCACCAAGTGAGAGTGTGTAGAGTGAAAAAAGAAGTGGTCCCAGGACTGATCCCTGAGGTACACCTACAGAGAGGTCGAGGGGAGACGAGAAAGTGTTAGAAAAAGAAACACTGAAAGTACGTTTAGAGAGATAGGAGGAAATCCATTCTAGAGGTGTGTCACGGATGCCAAGTGTATGCAGTGTGTCCAGTAGGAGTGCATGGTCAACAGTGTCGAAAGCAGCAGATAGATCTAGTAGGATTAGTATACTAAAGTGTCCTTTGTCCCTTGCTGTGTGTAGATCATTTGTGATTTTTGTTAGAGCTGTCTCGGTGGAATAGTTGGAACGGAAACCTGACTGTAAAGGGTCGAGAAGAGAGTTCCTATTGAGAAAAGAGATTAAGCGGGAGAATACCAGGCGTTCCAATATCTTAGATGTAAAGGGGAGGAGAGAAACCGGATGGTAATTTGAAAGGCAGGTGGGGTCGAGTGACGGCTTTTTGAGTATAGGTCTGACTATTGCATGTTTGAATGAGGATGGAAAAGTTCCGGTAGAGAGAGAGGAGTTAAAGATATTAGTAAGGCTGGGAGCAAGAGTACTTGCAAGAGCCTTAAGAAGGTGAGAGGGCATGGGATCTGAGGGGCAGGTAGTGGGTGGACAGGAGGATAGTAAAAGAGATACTTCCTCCTCTGTTATAGGGGAGAATGAGCTGAGGGTTGCTCGGGGTGGACTAGGAATCAGAGGCATAGGAGGAGAGGATGTAGAGACCATCGTTTTTTGGATGGACTGTACCTTGTTTTTAAAAAAGTCAGCAAAGTCCCGTGGAGTGTTGGAGAAGGAGGAGCAGTTCAAGGTTGGGGGTTTGAGAAGAGAATCGAAGATTTTAAAGAGGTCACGGGGGTTAGATTTGTGGGTAGTGATAATCTGAGAGAAGTATTTCTATTTAGTCTGGGTGAGAGCTGTGTTAAAACAGGATAGCATGAATTTGTCATGGTGGAAGTCGGCAAAAGAATGAGACTTTCGCCAGAGACGTTCTGCAGCTCGACAGCAGGTGCGTAGCATGCGGATTGTTGAATTTAGCCAGGGTCTGGGATTCCTGGGGCGGGAGTGTCGACGTTGAAGGGGGGCATGCAGGTCCAAGGAGGACATTAATGTGGTGTTATATTCGTGGACCAGAGTGTCTATGTTAGTAGTAGTAGCAGTAGAGCAGAGAGAAGAGAGGGAAGTCTGCACAGTCGATATCAGGTCTGGTAGTTTGACCGAGTGTAGGTTCCTGGTTAGGACGGGTGATTTAGGGAGGGCAGAGGAAGGTGTGTGAGATAGTGTGAAGGAGATAAGATGATGGTCAGAGAGTGGAAATGGGGAAATTGTGAAGTCAGAGACTGAGCAGTTTCTGGTGAGAACTAGATCTAGCCAGTGACCATCCCTGTGAGTGCTGGCAGCAGTCCACTGTTGAAGGCCAAAGGACAAGGTCAGTGAGAGAAATCAGGAGGCACTAGATGAGGATGTATCATCAGTGTGTAGGTTGAAGTCTCCAAGGAGTAATATGGGAGTGTCTGAGGACAGAAAGACAGAGAGCCAAGTTTCAAATTCAGAGAGAGAGGAGGAAGGGTTGCTTGGGGGCCTGTAAATCACGGCTACCAGAAGAGGGACAGGGGAGAAGAGCTGGACTGCGTGCACTTCAAAAGAGGTGAAGGAGCTTGAGGGAGGAAGGGACAGAGGCCTGGAGCGGCAGAGCTGAGAGAGAAGAAGTCCCACACCCCCACCCTTGCCATTAGGACGAGGAGTGTGGGAGAAAGATAAGCCACCATAGGAGAGAGCAGCTTCGGCAGATGAGTCCGAATGTGAGAGCCAGGTTTCAGTGATAGCAAATAGGTTTAGAGACTTAGAGAGGAAAAGGTCATGGGCAGTGTGGAGTTTGTTTAGTAGAGAGCGGGCGTTCCATAATGCACAGGAGAAGGGTGGAAGGGATGGGGGGAGGCAGGGAACAGCCAGCAGATTTCTAGGGTCTGCCCCGCAAGAGGTGCGGGTAGGCTGCAATCTAGGACGGACACAGGTAGGAATGTAAGTGGGGCCAGGGTTGGGAGAGATGTCACCTGCAGCCATGAGAAGAGTTGCAGTCAGGTAAAGCAGGTGAGAGGAGGATTTGCATGTGTGAGAAGGTGTGGGCTGTTTCTTGGTGGATGGATATAAATAACTGAGGTGACAGAAAAGCTCATGAGAACAAATCATTGGAGAGTTTAAGAGGGATGGAGATATAGAGATTGATGAGCAGGTGGGAGGGCTGAATGTTTTTGATATTTTACACAGTTGAGGTGTCAGAAACAATAATAAGAAAATTAAGCAATGCATTGTTTAGTGACAAGATTTGTGTGAATAACAATTTCCAGAGTGACACAGCCAGTGTGACATTTGTGTAGGCAGGCAGGCATCCAGCAGAAGTGCCTTATTGCCACCGCAAGTCATCTTTGTTCCTGTTTATATGTTATATGTTATATTTAGAGATTTGTGTAAATAATAATTCAGAGTGATACAGCCAGTGTGAAAGTTGTCATGTGGCCAGGTTTTAAAATTGAAAAATTATTGTAGTACACTACCGACCTATCTGTAATAGATTTGAGTCCTAGTGAAAAACCTGATGTTGCTCCTTCTGGTAATAGCTGCAGTGACCCAGCAACCACCAATACCACCACCACAGTGCTGTTGCTTTAAGGCAGTGCTAGCAGCAGCATGTGGCTAAAGAAGAGGACTGTCAGTAGTACTAGTGAGACTCAGCAGCAGCACTCCAAACCACAAAAATAAAAATAAGAAGGAAAGTGCAGGTAGTTCTTCCTCAACTAGCAGGGCAGAGAGGTCTAGGTCCTCCTATGAGACCACAAAGCAGCCGGCATCGGTTTCTCATCGTCAGCTGTTTTGTGATGATCCCCCCAAAACCACCTGCACAATGACTAGCGCCACTGCCAGTTCTGTCACCACCTCCGCTACAGCCAGTTCTATAAATCTGGGGACACCTAGCATGTTGGAAAGTACTGTTTGGAAACTGCAGCCAATATCAACACGGGATTTTTACAGCGAACGTCCTTATAAGCATCCCAAATGGGAATTATTGCAGTATTTGGAGAAAATGTTACAGCTTACCTTGACTTTAACATCATCTGCATGCGCGAGGCTTCAAGCATGCCGCAGGCCTCTGTTTTATCTGTTTGGCTCCTGTAGTCTCCTCCTACATACTTCCTACTTTCTCCCTCTGAGCTGCTCCTCCTACTTCCTGTGGAGAGGTTTAAAGGGCAGATGGAGGCCTGACTCAGTTGCCCTTGCGTTGTTGTTCATAGCAGTTCTGTTACCTTGGGCTCCGTGTATGACCTGGCTAGTCTTCCATCCATTCTAGTGCTGACCTGTGGCTCTGTCTGACTATTCTTTTGCCTAACCCCTAATAGTGGACATCCAATCTGGTGTAGACTTGTGGCTCTGACTGACTACCTGAACTGTGTATGACCCGGCTTGTCTGACTACCCCCTCTGGTGCTGACTTGTGGCTCTGTCTGACTCCTCTTTCGTCTTTTCCCCTGGTGATCAGACACCCAATATAGTGCAGGCCCGGGGCTCTGGTAGACTTGCATAACTGACTGCAGCCGTGAGTCAGTATTCGCTCCTACTGACTGCAGGTGTGAGTCAATATTCGCTCCTACTGACTGCAGGCGTGAGTCAGTATTCACCCTTACTGGCTCCAGGTGTGAGTCAGTGATATTTCCTTCTGACTGCAGGCTGAGTCAGACCTCATTCCTCATTGGATCAAGATCCTGGGTTCCTGTTCCAGTTCCTGTTCCTGGTTCCAGCTGGGACTTCCAGTGGCTAAGGCCTAGTCTCCAGCACAGTGATTTAGCATTGCAACCTATTATTTCTGATAGCAGGCTTGCTGGCTATTACCCTGTGCTTATTCCTATTGTATATGTTGTATATATTCTCTTTATGTCATTTGTTAATAAACTGCATTAACTAAACCGTACTGACTTCTGAACTTCTCTAGGTAACCGTGACAGAAAATTCCTCCTGCCGCCACTGTCACTGCCACTGAGAGCATATCTTCTCCAAAAATGTTATTGAGGGTGAGGGAGATAGTTGTTTACCATTTCCTGGTAGCCACCAGGCAGAAGAGGCAATTCAGCAGGTCTCCCCAAAATCTGCTGCGGCTGATTTTCTTCCTGTCCAAACCTACAAGAGGTAGAAGAAGAATATGAAGGACCAAGTCCTCCTGAGCTTGATTTTTCCACTGAACTTGATTTTTCCCCACAGCTTGATTTTACCCCTGCTACACATAGTACTTCTCCTGTTTCTCCAGCTACGATTGCCTCTCCAGTTCCAGTTGAGTCTCCCAGGCAGTATCACAGTCTCCCTTAGAGGCTAAGTTTTCCTGTGCTTCCTACCTCTGTATGGCCGCAGGCTGGCATGGCCTCCGGCCACTTCCTCATTGCTGACATCAGGTAACAGGCACTAGCATGGACGCCTGCTTATGGCCCTATTTTGGGTGGCCTAATTGTGTCCCGCCTCCTCCTGCTCCTTTATATACCTCCTTGGGCCTGGGAGTCATTACCCTTACGTGGTGTTCCTGCTCATTACTCTTCGTTGTGACCCATGTTTGCCTGAGAATCTTGTTCTGTGTATGACCCTGGCTTGTCTGATTACCCACATTGGTTCTGACCTGTGGCTCTGGCTGACTACTCCCTCTGTGTATGACCCCGGGTTGTCTGACTACCCACATTGGTTCTGTCCTGTGGCTCTGGCTGACTACTCGCTCTGAGTATGACTCTGGCTTGCCTGACCATTGGCCCTGGCTACTACCCGCTCAGTGTAGCCTCCGGTTGCCTTTCCTGTGGTCCTGGTTACTTTCGCTCCTTGTAGTCCTCTGTTTGCCTGACCAGTGGCCCTGGCTCCTACTCACTCAGCATAGTCTCCAGTTACCTGACCAGTGGCCTGGTTACTCTCGCTCCGTGTAGCCCATGGCTTGGCTGACCTGTGACTTTGGCTGTCTACTTACTCCCTACACTACCTGCTTGCCTGACCTGTAGTCTTGGTGTCTCCTGGCTCTGGTTTGCTCTCGCTCTCTGTTCTTGCTCTCAGACCAAGTGGTGACTTACACATATTCTACCATTCTTCTGTTGTCCCACTTGAGCCGCCTCCCTAGTCTTGAGATCTTGAGTAGTGCAGTGCACAGCACAGTGTGCAGCTCCGGAGGGACCTTGGGTCCTATTTGCATATGTCTGGGGTTCTGTGTGGGCTCTACCATTATTGCTGTTATAACAAATAAAGGTGGTTATATTTTATCTTTGTGTCTGTCCTTCTTTGCCTGATTACCATGACAGGCAGGTAGTAGCTGCTAGTGTCTCCGCCACCACTGTTACTCCACAATCCTCCTCCAGTCCCAGTCCCTACATCCCTGCTTCCATATCTAGTTCTACTAGTACCCCTGTAAGGGTATGTAGAAGCAAAAAACATAGTGAGGTTGCTCCAGCATGTGACAATGAAGAAAGTGTCACCTCAGTTTCTTCTTTTCCACCACCTTCCATGTCAACTGGCAGAGTCATCCTTCGCTCCAAAGAGTGGGAGCATTTTATGACACTTGGCGATGGCCGGCTAGCGAAATGCAAATTGTGTGGCAGGGAAGTCAGCGTGGGAGGGTGTTGGGTCATCTAATAACCTCTGGGAAGAGCCAACACCTGAACACCTACCACAAGTCAGTGTTGATAAGTGCAGAAAGTGGCACTACTATGTATACCAGTGTCACACTCACCACCAGTAGGCAGGAGAAAGGGCAGGGGGATCATGCCACATCTGGTCCTAAGAGCAGACAGTCACAGCTCATCCCAAAATCAATACAGGCCACTCTGAAAGATTTTGGTGGGATTCATTCAAAGGGGATGTGGAGACAGCAGTCCAGAAAAATCATATGCCTCATTGTTCATAGCCGTTGGGGGTGCTACTTTTAATCTGGTGGACAGGGAGCCCTTCCAGCAACTCATGGAGGCTGTCACACCCTGATATAAAATTCCATCCCACAACACATTTAGTCGAACTATAGTGCCCTCACTGTACAGGTCATGCATTGGGCTTTTGAAGGACCTGCTAGGAAAGGCTGGTGGCCAGTCAGTGTATTTTCCCACTGACTTATGGAGTGCTCAGAGTGGCCAGCATGGCTTCCTATCATTGATGGTGCATTGGTGGCAGCCCAATGTGTTGCAAGACACATCATTACCGACAACAAGTACAGGTGCAGTAGCTAAGCAGGGGCACTGCTCTTTCCTCCTCCATGCTGAGGTAATGGATCAGCAGCACACCTCAGATAACATTCGCAAAGCACTGCAGAATATGGTGGCACAGTGGCTAGGGGAGCAGGCAGGCACAAGGCACAAATGGGGTTTGTGGTTACTGATGGTGCAGCTAACATGATAAAGGCTTTCCGGGATGGCAGATTTATGGGTGTGCGCTGCTCACTGCATATCCTGCATCTAGTAGTGAAGGCTGCTTTTGAAGATGGCAGTAACACTGGAAGGTTGTCAGCACTGCTAAGCACATCTACAGTGTTGCGGTCATCCTGAGTCCGCCCTGCACCAGTCATCCTCAGTTTTTTAGTCTATTGTAACAAAAGTAGTATACGTATCTATCTGTCTACTGAGTCCTGCCTGCTCCAGTGTTCTGCAGTTTGCTGCTCGCTACATCTACAGTGTTGCTGAGTCCTCCCTGCACCAGTCATCCTCAGTTTTGTAGTCTATTCTAACAAAAGTCGTATATCTATCTACTGAGTCCTGCCTGCTCCAGTGTTCTGCAGTTTGCTGCTGGCTACATCTACAGTGTTCCAGTCATCCTGAGTCCGCCCTGCACCAGTCATCCTCAGCCTTCCTTCTTCCTTTGAATAGCTACATCCATGCTTCATCTATAGTACCATAAAGCTAAAGCTCCACCTTACCCTGTTTCAACGTCTTAATTTAAACCCTGGAAATGGTTCCATTTATTTTTATTAATTTAAACTGCTAGTAATACTTTGTTTTATCTTTATTTTATTTTGTAGACCGTATTACTATCCCTTTGATTTAAAATTTGTATTGTATATTTTAAATTATTTTGAATTTGGCCGAATAATTCAGACTATTGCCAAATTTCGTCCGAGTCGAACAGTTCCGGTCTGAAATGCATACCCTCCGAATAAAAAAAAAAATTAGTCCGAAATCGAATTTTACTGAATTTTTTTTGCTGTGCACAAGTCTAGGAGCAAACAACAATTCCCACTGATATAAATGGGACGTTAAATTCCTTGAATGCTAGAGAGGCCTCCAATGCATTGAGAAGTAATGCACTGGACACCTTGGAAAATTTATAACAATGGAAAGTTTGGTAATTTTTATGGTGCAGTTAGCCCCAAATTGCTCAAATTTTATATTTATACTTATTTCCTAATGTCTTCCATATAAACACTTCATAGTTCTTTACCATGTCAAACTGTATTGTGCTATCAAATATTGTAATTATATTCACCTGTTAAGCTGCACAGTTCTATAAAATGTAATCATATTCACTAGTAATACTGCACTGTGCAATCTTACTTTGTAATTAGATTCACTTGTACCACTGCACTGTGCAATCATACTTTGTAATTAGATTCACTTGTATCTCTGCACTGTGCTATCAAACTTAGATTCACTTGTTAAACTGCACTGTGCTACCAGACTTAATTAGATTCACTTATTAAACTGTACTGTTCTATAAAATTTAATAATATTCACTTGTAAATCTGCAGTTTGCAATCAATCTAATTAGATTCACTTGTAAAACTGCACTTTGCAATCAAACTTTGTACTTAGATTTACTTGTAACACTGCACTGTGCAATTCTACTTTGTGATTAATTTGTAACACTGCACTGTGCAGTTAAACTTTGTAAACTGCACTGTGCTATAAGACTTAATTAGATTCACTTGTTTAACTGCAATCTATACTATAAAAGAAGAAGTGGTAAGGTGACCACAATTCTATGTCCGTGCCCCCCCCCAGGGAGGCAGCTAGGAGGAGATTTGCATATGTCCTCTATTGCCTGAGGCCAGTATTACACACAAAATTATAATACACACACCCCAGGGCTGGCACATAAGAGCACATATGCATATCTCGTATAGACTACCATAGCACACTCTAGAACTGTTACACTAATGTACACTGTTAATACACATTGTGTGCCTTAACCCTTTGGCTGCCAAAAAGGTACACAAAGCATTGAAAACTAATGCAACACCCATCACTGTGGCACTGAAAGTGTTAACATGGTCTCTTCCACTCACAAGCTTGCATCCTTCCACATTTTCCCCAAACTATACACACACGCTCGCAACACACGCACACAACACACATGCAATACATATGCACAACTCAGACAGACAACACACACACGCATAATACATGCACAACACACACACAATGTATACATGCAATAAACACACACAACACAGACAATACACACACACACACACACATAATAAACACACACAATCAACACACACAGAAACAACACACCACAAAATACACAAACAATACACACATGCAATACACATGCATAATACACACTCACACACAATACACACGTATACAACACATGTGCAAAGCACGTGCACACAACACATGTGCAAAACACATGCACAATACACATACACATGCAATACACACACACACATGCACAACACAATACACAAACAGAACACACACAGGCAATACACAAACACGAGCAAATTCAACAAGCAAAGTCATTAAGAACATTGTCTCCTTTTCTGGATTTACCTGGATGTCAGTACCTCTGAAGCACTCAAAGGACTTAAAGGGATAGTAATACTTTAATATTACTAATCCCCATAGTGTAGCTATTTCAAGAAGAATTCAATTGCCCCCAGTGTCATCTCTCAATCCTTTATGGTTTGAGAGATAACCGTAAGCAAAGTTCTATAAAATCTAACAATATTCACTTGTGAAACTGCACTGTGCAATCAAACTTAATTAGATTAACTTGTAAAACTGCACTGCGGAATCAAACATAAGTAGGTTAACTTGTAAAACTGCACTGGCTATCAAAAACATTATTAGATTAACTTATAAAACTGCACTGTGCTATTAAACTTAATTAGATTCACTTGTAAAACTGCACTGTTGTTTCAAATGTTGAGCTTTATGTAAAAACACAAATAGGAACAATTTTGGAGCAAAGAATTGCACCACAGGGACTAAATATTCCCATAATTTTCACTGATTTTAATGGAACTTTTTAACCTCTACTCTCTAGGGACTTGATTCAATAGGCAGCATTAAAAAAAAAAAAAAAAAGTACCATTGTTAGTTTTAAGTCACAGTCAGGTATGCAATAATCTGTGCAGTGACAAACTACCGACTGGAAAAATGCACAATGTGCACCAAATTTGCCCCCATTGTAAACAGTGAAAAAGCAGATTAATTTGGTATTCAATTACATGTGGTGGCTTGTAACAAATATTAATGGACTCTCTATTATTGCTTTAAATTAGAGCCTAACCACCATGTATTTAAACAGTGGTTTCAAACACATACATGCAGGAGCACCTAGTGATCCCTACACTAGTGACTCTAAAAACATGGGTGAAAAAAAAAATTAACCTGGGGGGCGGAGCGAGCGCTCGATGGAGACAGACGTGTGTTAGAGTAGCTCCCGCTCCGCTGGCACTTAAACACTAGCAAACTATTTTATTTTACTTGCATGATGGGTAAATCCACTAAGAAATCTACTAGAACACCTAGTGTGATGAAGGAGAACAGATCGGGGACTCAATCTATGCAAAATTATTTTACCCCTCGCTCCGTGGAACCGCTGAGGCCTAGCGAGACCGAGATGACATCTTCCCTGACGGCGGACACGCCTGACTCGTCTGAAGGCGAGATGGAGGGAGGGGTAGTCTCGCAGACTCCGGGACCCTCTACTGTTGTGCACGAGGTGGTGACTAAGGCCGATTTCCAGACCTTCACGCTTCAAATTAAGAAAGATCTGGCATCTGTGGTGGATCAAGTCCGGACCGCGGTTCGTGACGAACTTGCGGAGGTTCGGGAAGATATTAAACAACATAGCAGCAGACTTCAGTCCTTTGAGAGGGAACAGTCCTCTCTGCAGACCTCACTCCGTGCACTTGAACATAAATTGGCGGCTCAGGGCGAGCTAACTACTCAACTGGCCCATCAAGTTATTGACCTTGACAATCGGGGTAGGCGAAACAATTTGAGAATTCGGGGCCTCCCTGAACAGGAGGGCGCTGAGGCTGCACGCCTCCAAGCTACTGAACTCTTTAACTTTATTTTGGATCGAGACCCTACCACTACCATCAAGTTGGACAGGGCCCATCGGGCTCTACGTCCTAAAGACCTCTCGGGGGGCACTCCAAGAGACATCATTTGTTGTTTGCATGCTCACGGCCTGAAGGAGGATATTTTGCAAGCGGCTAGGAAGCGCCGCTCTATAGTTTATAAGGATTCTACGATTCAGATACTCCCTGATGTCGCTTGGGCGACCTTACAGTTGAGGAAGATGTTAAAACCCCTGATAGATCTACTGAGAGATGGAAATATACCGTACCGTTGGGGTTACCCTTTATCTCTTTCAGTACGCCGTGATGGATTCACTTATTCAGTCCGACATCCCGACGATGTCCCTGTTTTTTGTGAGGCCCTGGGATTGGTAACCCCGGATTTACAGGACTGGCGTAAGTTCTCTGAGGGCGACCTGCCTTTTAATTTCCTGGCTTCACACAATGCACCGTGGCTCCGCAGACCACAACGACGACGACGGCGCGGACCTCGCGGGCCGGGTCCTGCTGTGGCTGATGCTGGAGGTCCCTAGGACATGGATCCCCCCTGAATATGCTCTGGATGGTACCTTGGACTACCTTGGACCCTGAACTCTAGTGTATCTGTACTGCACGGAGGGGAATTGCAGCCAGGACTTTGTTATATTGTGACTGGAACTGATCCATGCTCCTGACCGTGACCCTGTCCCTGCCCAGACCTCCTGCGCTGCTCGGTGCCTTCCCTGGTGCTGACCTCTTGTCCTGAGGGGTTCTGTGGTTGTTTGCGCTCCTCTGTCCATTGTGCGGGTGGCGGGGATCCGCTTCTCCCCACGCGGTGGGCAGACGGGCGCGTGCATCTCCTGGACCTATGGTTTGTTATTGCGGGGAGTTTTATCTGGGACGGGGGGGGGTATGAGTGATATAAACGGTTGGTTTGGGGATGGCATTGGGGGGGCTGCCCTTGGGGAGACTCCTTCTGGGTTTCCACTGCATATTGGCATTTGATGCCCCTCATTTCTGGGGGTCCCTTTATTATTATGCACTACACTTTGTTATTCTGTTGCTTTCCCGGGTTAAGGGGGATGGGATGGACACGGAGCTAGGTGCCCGACTCGGCCCCTATCTTGACCCTTGCTCAATTCTCTTGGGGTCCAGTGGGGGTTGACGGAGGTGGCGCGGGATTTCCTGGGTTGTCCTGGGGTCTCCCTCTTGTTCTGCCCTTCCCTCTGCCCTGGGTCTTTTGGATGGAGAGGGTTTGGTGATGCGGGCTCTCCTGGGTGGGCGGTGGGGTACTTATGGACTTTGTTCCTGACTGCCCCGCTGTTTGTCTAGGGGGTATGCCCGTTGATCCATTGCTGGAGACCTGTGGTGTATTAGGTCACCGCAATTTGTTACTTGGTCCCTGGGTGGGGGGAGGACATTGCTGGTTGTCTGACTTGGCCCCCAACTGGACCCATGATACACTTTGATATGGCCTTGTGGGGGTTGATGGAGGTTGTGTGGGTTGCCCTGGGGTCTCCCTCTGGGTTGGTCCTGCGGTCAGCCCTGGATCTACGGGGAGGAGTTTGGTGAGGTGGGCTCTCCTGGGTTGGCGGCAGGGTCCCTGTGGCCTTTGTTCCCGGCTGCCCTGCTGCCGGTCCGGGATATGTTCCCGCTGATCCATTACTGTGGTTATGTGGCGTTTTTCGCCTCTAACTTTCCGGGGGGAGGGTCTCCTGGGGCCTATCGCAGCCTCCACCATTTGATGTGGGTTACCCCCTCTTGATTATATTTAATGATAATTTTTTATTGTTCAATTGTTTCATAATTGTTTATGATGTTTGCTTTTTATTGTCTTTTAAAATGTATGCTTTTATTGTACAATGTGCCGGTGGAGCGGTGACGAGAAGGTGATCTTCCTTCTTTCTTCCTGTGCCTCCTCGTCTTTGCTTCACTGTCCTCCACACGCACTAGTGTCACTGTATTTTAGGAAGCTGTACTGCACCCCGTGTTGCGGATTAGCGGCGCGCTTCCTGGACATACTTGCGTTGCAGGGCTAGTCCTGCTATTTAGTTTTTCTTTTCCTCTCCTATCTTCTTCCTTTCTCTGTTTCTTTGTTTACTTGTTCCTTGTTACCCCCCCCCTTTCCCCCCCCTTTTTTTTTTTTTTTTTCTTCTCTCTCTCTCTCTCTCTCTCTCTCTCCCTTCTGGTTCTCACTCGGATACGTTCCCCTCTCTCCTGACGCCCCTCTTTGGTGCGGTGCCTGGTGACTATTGGGCTTGGGCCTGGCTGGTCTATTTCCTTTACTTTTGACATTACGATGGATGACTTAGTTATTCAGGTACTTTCCATTAATGCGAAGGGACTGAATTCTCCGGGGAAGCGGTCCAGACTTTTTCGTGAATTGCGATCTGGCGGGGCGGACATTGGTCTAGTGCAGGAGACTCATTTCAGGAGGGACCGGGTTCCTGCCTATTCCAGTCCCTTCTACCCAACAGTTTACTATTCTCACTCTCCTTTTCAAAAAACCAAAGGAGTAGCCATTTATGTGGCCAGGTCCCTGCCCTTAGTGGTTTCTGACACTTGGTCGGATCATGATGGCCGGGCTCTCTTTATTAAAGGCACCCTTGGCCGAGAACGACTCACTATTGCAAACATTTATGCCCCAAACAAGGACCAGCACCTCTTTATGTGTTCTGTGCTGCGTGACCTGGGTTCTTTTGCGGAGGGCATGGTAATATTGGGAGGCGATATAAACCTTCCCTTAAACCCTCTCATTGATTCTTCTACAGGACAGTCTACGGTGCGCTATACTAAGATTAAGAGGGTTAAGAGGGCGCTACATGGAGCTCAGTTGTCTGATGTCTGGAGGATTCACCACCCGACCACCAAAGATTACACATTCTTCTCCCCTCCCCATTCTAAATACTCCAGACTTGACTATCTTTTCCTCTCACATAGACATCTACACTTGGTTCATTCTGTTACAATTGGTAATATAACTTGGAGTGATCACGCTCCGGTGTCTATGCGCATCTCAATCCCGTCACTTCCGCGAAGACAGTTCTCCTGGCGATTGAATGAATCCTTACTGTTAGACCCCACAGACCGCTCTAAATTACAGACAGCTTTGGAGGATTATTTTACGGATAACACCTCCCCAGACGTTTCCCCGTTAATCACTTGGGAAGCCCACAAGGCTGTGATAAGGGGGCGTCTGATTAGCCTTGGGGCACATGTGAAGAAACGAAGAGCGGCGCGGATGCTCTCTCTCTTGCGACGTATTTCAGATATTGAGACCACTCATAAGCTTAACCTCTCTCCGACAGTATATCAAGATTTGACGAGGCTGCGGGCGGAGTTGGCCTCACTCTGTGAATCACAAAGGCTGCGGGCCTGTCAGCTGACTCGTAGTTCATACTATGTACATGGAAATAAGACGGGTAAATCTCTTGCTCGAGCCCTTAGACTTAAACAGTCGCAATCTTATATTGACCGGATCCGCTCAGCATCTCAAGATCTGGTGCATCGTACAGACGAGATAGCGGAATCTTTTTGTGCCTACTATCACTCATTGTACAATATAAATGATTCCCTACCCAGTCCTACCCCTTTGGATGACGATCCTGATATTTCTTCCTATCTTACGCGTTTCATGCCAACGGTGCTGACTCGTGTGGATGTGGAGTCTTTAGAGTCTCCCGTTACCCCGGAGGAACTCTTGCAGGCTTTTAAGTCAACTCCTACTGGTAAAAGTCCGGGCCCGGATGGCCTCACTCGAACCTATTATAAAACTTTTCAAGATGTTCTATTCCCGAGGCTTTTGGATGCTCTCAATGCCCTTCAGCCTGGAGTGGCTTTTGCTCCTCATGCTCTGGATGCTACCATTACGGTCATACCAAAACAGGGGAGAGATCCTGAGCTATGCTCCAGTTACCGTCCCATTTCTCTCTTGAATACAGATCTGAAGCTTTTTGCCAAGGTTTTGAGTCTCCGCCTGCGAAACATCTTGCCCCGTCTGATACATTCTGACCAGGTGGGTTTTATTCCGGGGCGGGAGGCACGGGACAATACCGTGAAGGTGATCAACCTTATCCATTCGGCTAAGATGGGGAAGAACCCTACACTCCTCCTGTCAACTGACGCCGAAAAGGCCTTTGACAGGGTGAGTTGGCCTTTTCTAGGACACATTCTCCGACATATAGGTTTAGGCCCACGGATGTTTCACTGGGTGACTTCCCTATATGACCGCCCTTCTGCTCGTGTCAAAGTGAACGGCACATTGTCGAGACCGTTCGCTCTGTCGAACGGCACCCGACAGGGCTGCCCCCTGTCCCCTCTTCTTTTTGTTTTGGCCTTGGAGCCTCTTCTCAATGCTGTTCGTTCTAACACTTCCATTCACGGGGTTACTACTTCATCCCACTCTTATAAGGTGTCGGCTTTTGCAGATGACTTGTTGTTTACCCTGACCCAGCCACTCGTCTCTTTACCTAATCTGTTGCGAGAACTGGAACTTTACGGTCGCTTATCGTATTTTAGGGTTAACATGGACAAATCGGTGGTTCTTAATGTCTCAATGGCGTCTCCTGATGTCGAACTCTTAAAAACGCATTTCCCTTTTCGATGGTCATCCACAGGGGTGAAATATCTGGGCATCTGTCTTACTGCGGATCCTGCCTCCTTGTTTGATGCAAATTTTGCCCCTCTCCAGTTGGCGCTCAAGAATGACCTGGATCGCTGGTCCAGGCTGCATATTTCCTGGTTTGGTAGGATGGCGGTGGTTAAAATGAACATTTTGCCTCGTTACTTATATCTCTTACAGACTTTACCTATCGCTATTCCTAGATCATTTTTCTCTTCTATCCGGAAACTCCTATTGGCCTTCATTTGGAAATCAGGGAGTCGGAGAGTAGGATATACCTATCTAACTCGTAGACGGGAGTTGGGGGGTGTGGGCCTGCCGGACATGGAGGCATATTACAATGCTGTTGTTCTCGCTAGGGTGGTTGAGTGGACAATCCCATCTGCGAAACAGTGGGTAAGGCTGGAGCAGGCCACTCTTGCTGTGCCCACGCCGGTGGCCGCGTGGGTACCGGGAGGCCCTGGCTTATGCTTGGATCGCTCCCACCCTACCGTTCCGAATACCTTGAGATCTTGGAAAAGGCTTGTCTCAACTTCGGGATTGACTGGCAGCCCTTCTTCCCTGCTCTCTCTCTGCCATAATACTGATTTTCCGCCTGGGACGCTTCGTGGCCCTCTGGGCAAATTACTCCCGACTTCGATTCAATTCCCTAGGCTTCGGGATGTGGTGGGTGACGCTAGGCCTGTACAACTTAAACCCTTGCTGGATATCTTGGACGACAGGCCATGTCACCCTTCTCTCCTATATTTTCACACTCAGCTCCGTCATTTTGTTGGCACTCTGGTTTCGACATCTTCGGTGGAGGGCTCTCGGACACCTTTGGAACGTCTATGCCTTATGTCCTCTCCGCCACCCAGGCTGGTATCAACGATGCATGCCCTTCTTCTGTCTACCACCGCGGCCACCAAGCCATATTTTGTTCGTTGTTGGGAATCTGATTGTAACTTGGTGCTAACTGAGTCACAATGGACTAAGATTGCATTACTTGTACATCGTTGTTCTCCATCCGCACACATTCAAGAAAATGCTTATAAAGTTTTGACCAGATGGTACAGGGTTCCGGCTTTGATACATAAATTTTGTCCCTCTGTGACTAGTGGCTGTTGGCGTTGTAAAACTCATCTTGGAGATTTCTTACATATTTGGTGGTCTTGTCCTCTGCTTCAGCCTTACTGGCATGCCGTGGTTGACACGATTAGACTGGTGGCTGACTCTGATATTGCTATGGACCCTCTGACACTTCTGTTGCATAATACCTCTCATTCTATACGAACTTATTCTCGTTCACTAACAGTCCGTTTATTGAATGCGGCTAAGGTGGTCATTCCCAGATACTGGAAACGTTCTTCTGCCCCTTCGTACAGAGACTGGATTGCCGCGGTGGAGGATATACGTTCCGCGGAGGGCTTACTTCACGCAGCGGAGGGTAGGGGCCTGGTTCATGAGAGTAGATGGTTATCATGGGCTGAGTTCTTGGAGAGTGATGCCTTCAGACTGAGGCTTGATTAGGACTGGATGGCCACCCCTAGAGTAGTGGATGCTGGATGGGGGGTGTTTTGAGTGGGAGCCATCTCTCTCTCTCTCTTTCTTCCTTTCTTCCTCCTCCCTCCTGTTTACCTCTCCAAATCCTGGTTCTCCTTACCCCTTATGCCCCATCCTCTACCCACTCTTTTTCTCTCTCTCTATCTTCCTAAACCATTATTAAAATATTTTTTTTTTTTTTTTTTTTTTTTTCTTTCTCTTTCCCCGTGATCCCCCCCCCCCTTCCTTTGTTACTTGTCCACTCTGTGTCTTCACTGTACTTCTTTCTTTCTCTTAGTTTTCTTATCTCTTTTTCTTTTTCTGTTGGGGAGGTTCCCCCCTCTCTCTTTTTGCTTTAGTATGGGAGCTCCTTCATTGATAAGACTCCTGTGACTGGTGTATTTTGTACCTGCGAAGAGATCTCCTCGGTTGGCGGGAACTCAATTCGTGCCACCTGGGATAGGTCTTACTTTATATTGTCGCCCGGTCCGGTGACTGAGTTCTATGTAACCTTATGTGATTCTCTATGTATCATCCTATATGTGACTTACCTGATATTTGACTGGGGTCTCCCCGTCTCTTGTTTCTTTCTCTTTCTCTCTTTCATTTTATATTTTTGTCAAAAATATGTAAATTCCAATAAAGAAATATTAAACAAAAAAAAAAAAAAAATTAACCTATGAGTGCCAGTGTGGTATGCAGCGCATTGCAGAGTGTTGCATACCCCCACTGGCACTTACAGGATTAATCCCCCTAAACCTAACACCATCTCATTAAAATAATCACTTACCTGTTCATCCACTGTAAGTCTTATCTTCTGTCCTCTTCATCTGTGATCTTCTTCTTTCTTCTTATCTTCCTTCTTCTTCTCACCTTTCTTCTCAAAAATATCATTCCTCACTGAAGAAATAAAAATAAGTTTAAATTAAGGTATTTTCCCAGAAGCTGATTGGCTGGGAGCTGCATAACCCCACATGCCAGCCAATGGAAACACGGCAACCATTTTGAACCGAGACTGGTCATATAAAAGCCATTCTCTGTTCAAATTTATCTCAGTATGGCTCGGGCAATGGCCAGAGAGGTATATGGGGGGGAAATTTTTCATCTACTTCTCTGCCAGCAGTAGCAGCGTTCAAATAGATTTCAGGGGCAAAAATGATTTAAAGGAGCAGTATTTTTTTATTTGTTACAGAGCTTTTCCTGCTGAGTAACCACTCCCACTGCTATCAGTTGTATTATTCAAAACTTTTAACCATTCAGAAAATCAGGCACTGAATCTATTGTGCATTTACTTCCTGATAGTTCTAACTGACAGGAAGTGACAGACAGTGTCTATCACATTCTATGGGGAACTGTAAGTCACTGACTTTCCTCTCCATTAGAATGTAACATAATATCTAATTGGAATATGACCACTAGAGGGCACTGCTAATTTAAAAAAATATGGATTTAATTTGCAATTATTCTGGAAATATGCACCTCTCAGCACTGGGAGTACCCTTATTTTACTCAACAGGCAACACCCTACAATATATATTTTTTCATTAAAAAAGTTTACTGTTCCTTTAAACTTATTTTTATTTCTTCAGTGAGACACAACTTTTTGAAGAAGAAGAAAGAGAAGAAGAAGATAAGAAAAAAGATCACAGATGAAGAGGAGAGAATATAGAAGATTTTAGAAGAATTACAGTGGATTTCAGGTAAGTGTTACAGCTATGGGGTATAGGTAATAGGATAATGTTAGGGCTAGTATTGTTTCACTTTATTGTTAATGTTAAGGGTAGAGTTAGTGTTTAGGAGGGTGTGTTTTTGATCACATGCTCTGTGTCTGACATTGTCAAATACCAAGTGTTAGCTGTTTTCCTTTGATGTTCCCATTTCTCACACTATTTCGAGTGAATTTTGGGAACAAAAAAACACACAACAAATGTTGGGACACAAGTCATGTTCTGTGTCCCAATGCTTGTCATGGTTCCTGTTTGAAGGAAATTGAATTCCTGTGGTACCACTGTGTGTGTACCATTGGGTGTTCATTTTTGCCCTACTGACAGTTTTAATGGGGTCTATTGGATCGAGACCCTGAAGTCCAGCCAAATATATAGTTTCCTCCAGGGTGTGCCTCTAAAAGGGAAATCTATACACATTTCAGATGAGTCAGCATGGGTGTGGCTATGTAATGACTGAGATGGCTAAAGCCCCAGATTTTATGATAGAATGCCTGGATCTTCGTGCCAGCTTGGAGCACGTAAGCATGCTAATCTCCCTACTAGCAGGGACAAACCCAGAATTTCCAGAATGGGATTTGCAATGTAATAATAAGTTTACAATAACAATACTTAGAATTTTTGTTGTGTAATTCTGCACCCTATAGCTGTTACAGCTACTAGGGCACAGACCAAGAATACGCAATCTATGGTTCCCTCCAGCTTTTATTGGACTAGAATACAATTTTGCCCACTTGTCTCCAGAAGAAATTGCCATGGGCAGAGAAATGTAAAGAGTGAACATTTTAAATGTTTTTGCTATTTATGAGCTGTCTTCCAGTGGATTTATTGATTCTCTGAACAGGGCAGGCTGAGTATCCTATATTTGCTATTACCTGCTCCCTTCCATTTAGAGACCAGCAGTGACAGCAAAGTGTTTGTGAGAGGTAGTGTCTTTCTATCTGCATCTGTTACAGTGCCTTCTGGTGCATTTTCTTTTGGACTATGATTTCCATATTCTTCAGCTGGCCACCGACAAAGGAAGATGGTAGTTGTAGTTCAACAGCTGGAGGGCTACAGATTACACAGTGTTAGCATTGACATTTCTAATTATTAAAGAGTTACAGCTTTTGTCTATCTCTATGATTTTAAAGGGACAGTAGAGCGCAAGGAGGGTTTTTTGAGCACTTGGAAGCCCCTCTTGGCTTGCCCTTGACCACTAATGGTGCACTTGGACTGCCTCTTGCACTAATAATGCATCAGGGGCCGTACTCAGGAAGCTGAAGAAGAGCCATTCTGAAGAAAATTAAATAGGGGACATAAAAATTTCCAGTAGTTCACACTGAGTTAAATGGGGCTTTTTACCCCCTGAATGAAAGATGGTTATTCAGCACATTGCATTGTAACATGTTGGAGACATGTATCCTTCAAGAGGTTAAAAGCTCCAATTATATACCTGAGAATTCTTTGGATCTTCTGTGGAGACTTTGATTTTCTGATTTAATTACTGGATCTCGGGGATAGGATTGCGAATCCTATAAAGCGCTGGGTAGTGTGTCTCTCTCTTGGAACGGTCCAATTCGTAACTGTTTGGACTTTGACTGGATCCATCTCAATTCCTTGTCTGGAAATAATATATCCGAGGAAGGAGAGTTTGTGTTTTTCAGATTCACACTTCTCCAGGTTGGCGAACAGGGAATGCTCGCGTAACCACTGCAACACAGTATGCACCTGTGTTCTGTGTCTATCGATGTTGGACGAAAAAATCAAGAGGTCATCCAGGTATATAATCACTTGTGATAGCAGCATGTCCCGGAAAACCTCACTGATGAATTCCTGGAAAACCGCTGGGGCATTACAGAGTCCAAATGGCATTACCAGGTACTCGTAATGCCCGTATTTGGTATTGAACGCGGTTTTCCATTCATCTCCGTGTTTAATACGAATAAGGTTGTAGGCTTCTTGAAGGTCTATTTTAGTGAATATAGCTGCTCCTTTAACCTGATCTAGAAGTTCTGAAATAAGAGGAAGAGGTTAACTGTTTTTAATAGTAATTTTATTGAGACCTCTATAGTCGATGCAAGGTCGGAGGGTACTTCCTTCTTATGAACAAAGAAGAATCCTGCCCCTGCTCCTTTAGGCAGAATAGTTCCGGCCAGGAGGTCGATTGTATATTTTGGCAATTTCTTGCTGGAGCGGCTATCATCTTTTGTGATCAAAAGTGGACAGTGGATCCTGTGGGAGCTGATGAAAGTATTCTGAAGAAATACCGAGCAAGAGCGGTAAGATATCCCTGCAAGTTTGATTAGCTGTGCGTATACATAAGTATACATACAGCCACATTTAAATGTGAGTGTAATTCATTTCAATTTGAAATTGATACATAGTCTATCAGATTTAAGCACTATTGGCTCCCTCTTTTAGTTTTTTGTCTTTTGGGTATATTCGGTTCCTTCGAGAGTGGAGGTGAAGAGTGGCAGCCATACTCTGAAGTGGAGAGAGCTGGATAAAGGACAGCTTTAATATCCCTATGTTTTACAATTGGTTCATACATAAGTGTATTTCCAGCCAATAATTTTGTGAGTACCATTTCAATAAGTGGTGGTGAGTTGTCCATCAATTTTAAGGATATTACACCAGGAAGTGCTTCTTGTTTTATCACGGTTCCCGTGATTACCTGTCACTCTCTGCTGTGGTGTGTTCCTATTGGCAGTACCTGTTATGCCCGTCCAGTATGGCCTTCTTATACCGGCCCTTTGGCACCTGTCAGGTGCCCTTTCGTGGTGTTCCAGTACCAGTGCTTCCGTTGCTGTGTTCCTGCGTTCCTGTGTACCGATTCGACTTGTATGACTATTCTCCTGGTTCCTGCTCCGTGTATGACCCGTCCTGGCTGACGTTCCTGCTATGTGATTGATCCGGTTTGTTTAAAGGGATAGTAATACTTAAAATGTAAAAAAAAATATGTTGTAGGGTTTATCCCCCTGAGTAAAACAAGAGTACTCCCACTGCTGAAAGGTGTTTCATTCAAAAGTTATTAATTTTCAAAGTTTAATTTTTTAGGTGCAATATCACAGTGGCCTGAAATTGTACAGTGGCGCTGTTGCTACACGATCCTATGGAGATTTATGGTCAATTGACCAGAGCTGTCCATAGGATTGTGTAGCAACAGCGCCACTGTACAATTTCAGGCCACTGTGATATTGCACAACAACTCTTAACTAGAAAGGGTTAACACTCCAGGTCCCCAATATAGAAAGATCCCGCGCACCGTTTGTAAACACAGATTTGTACTCTTCCTTTATCAGTCAAATACACTCTAATCAATATACACAAAAAACATAGATAAAATGTAGCAGGGAATATCCAATATTATAATAATAGTCCACAGACCAAAATAAAACTCCAATTTTTTCTATCCTCCAATGTAATACCTCTCAATGGGTATCAGTGCTGCTTCAACCCAGGAATCCTACTCCATAAATAAAACATGTATCTAAAGTCTAGAAGCGCACACGAACACCATCTAAAGATCCCATTCAATTATTTTAAAATACTCGTTAGAAACACTCACCAGACCGATATCGTATTCAGGTCTCCAACTATCTCCCAGCACCAGAGCCCTTTCCCGTGTGTCCAATCTTCCACTTATAGGTCTTTATAGCTCTTTAGTTATTCCTCCACGAGCGCTCTCCTGGTTCAACTTCTTATAATCCAATCCTTTAGCATCTGTTCTCTGTGCCACTAAATCCCAGGAGTGGTATTGCACTACGGGCGGTCCTTCGCTGGAAGATTCCCGTATACGATCACCGGTCTTGTTTAACAACACTAAAAACTAATTTCACCAACGCGTATCGCGGCTACACTGGCCGCTTCGTCAGGGCTTACAGACTCTATGATCACACAGTTTAAATACTCTCTATTAAGCCTATCATTCATCCCATATGTTCATACCCACTTCTCTATATTAACCCTAAGTATTCCCTACTCTCCATGTATACATTCCACTACATCTAATATACCTTGTCTTCAGACCATTCTATTATATTATTCACCATAAAAACACCAAAATAATTTTTTATTTATTAGTTTTAAGTATAAAAACACAATAAAATCTATCCAACAATTTCTTTAATACTCCACTGCATTTCCATCCCATATTTCTTAAAGGTATAGTCACCACAATGCCTTAACTTTCTAGGAAGGCTACCAAATCAATATCTACATTTAAACCTCCTGGTTCTAATGTTTCTAATTCTTTTATCCACTTTGTTTCCAACTTCCTTAGTGCCAACAATCTATTCCCACCTCTCCTATTTACAGGGACCTGTTCAATAACTTGCACTTGCATTCCTTTATTGGACCCCTTATGTTGTTCTTTAATATGTTTAGATAAACTATGATTCTCAAATCCTATCGCCACATTTCTCAGGTGCTCACTAAACCGAATTTTTAGTTTCCTACTCGTTCTTCCTATGTATTGAATTCCACAAATACAAGTCACCATATATACTACATATTCGCTGTTACAATTGAACTGACCTTTTACAGGGTAGGATTTCCTAGTAACTGCAGAAACAATCTTTTTAGTAATACCCCCTCCCTTAGGAATATGTTCACACGTTGTACAGTTCTTTCTACCACATCCATATGTACCTTTTGATTTCAACCACATATTATTATCCCTATGTTGAATTGAATTTTTTCTTTTTATAATATCACTTGGTGCTATAATTTGTTTCACTGATTTATTTCGTTTAAATGATATTTTAGGTTTTTCTTCAAGTGCTGGACCTAATATGGGATCATTCTTAATAAGATACCAATATTTGTTTAGTATATGGGTGATATTTCCTGCACACTCATTATATACCGTTGTAAAATAGGGTTGCCAATCTTCATTAGATTGTTTCTGATCTCTATATACTAATAAATCACGTCTCTCTAATCCTTTAACCCTTTCATAGGCATCTTTCAATAGTTCTTCCTCATATCCCTTTTCTTTAAACTTATTTATGATTACTTGGGTTTCCTTTTCAAAATCATCCTCCTTAGTACAATTTCGTTTCACCCTCTGTAGTTGACCATACGGGATATTTCTAATCCACCTTTTATGATGACCACTTGTAGCATGTAGATAACCATTGCTATCCACTGTTTTCCTAAAATTTTTTACTGCAATCCGGTTATTTTGATGATACAAAATGATATCCAAAAATTCAATTTGTACTTCACTACTCTTCATTGTAAACTGAAGTCCCATATTATTTCCATTAATGTATTCAGTAAAGTACTGCAAAGATTCCTGGGTACCTTCCCATATGATAATGATATCATCAATAAATCTTTTATAGACCCTGAGATTGTGGCTATAAGGGTTGGTGGTGGACCAGATATACTTGTCCTCCCATCCTCCCATATATAAGTTTGCATAACTGGGTGCAAAATTGCATCCCATTGCTGTCCCTTGTTTTTGTAAAAAGTATTTTTCACCAAACAAAAAATAATTATGCGTAAGTACAAATCTTATTCCCTCAGTTATGAACTCTTTCTGAGATTTGGACAGAATACCATCCTTATCCATATGATTACGGATGGTTTCTACTCCTTTATCATGTGGAATGTTTGTATACAATGAGGTTACATCACATGTAACCCATATATAGTTATTTTTCCATTCCATATCCTCCAATAGACCTATAACTTGTATGGTGTCCTTCACATATGATGGTAATAAATTTACCAGGGGCTGTAGAAATATATCTATATATTCTGACAGGTTCACAGACATAGACCCAATCCCTGAAATTATCGGTCTACCTGGTGGGTCCTGCAGACTCTTATGTAACTTGGGGAGATGATAAAAGACTGATGTTTTTGGATGTTCCACCCACAGAAACTTATACTCCTCCTCTGTAATCACATTTAGATCTCTATACTTATATAGTAATCCTTTAAGCTCCATTAAAAAGTTTTGTACTGGATTTGATGTCAATTTTTGATATATATTCTCATCACTTAGCAATCTCTCTGCTTCCTTTACATAATCCAGTCTATCCTGTATACATATCCCCCCACCTTTGTCTGCCTGTCTAATAATTATCTGTTCCTCATCCCTCAGTCTCTTTAATGCCTCCCTTTCTCCCTTAGTTAGATTTGATGTAACATACTTCTTTTTTTCACACATTTTATCTAACTCTTTTTCCACCACATTTTGGAATACTTTTATATATTCACCTTGTCCATATATCGGATAAAAAGTAGATTTTTTCACTTTTCCACTATTTATAGCTTTTGACTCCTCCATTTTTTCATCGCTAGCATCCTCCAAATCTCCTAATCTCCGAATATTATATAGATCCGCTACACTATATTTCGGTACATTTTGTACCCCTCCTGCATTTTTATTCAGAAAAAATCTCTTCAATGTGAGAGAACGAATATACTTCTCCATATCTATATATATTTGGAACTTATCGGGTCCTGAGTTCGGTGCAAACGATAATCCTTTCTTTAATATACTTACTTCATCACTTGTCAGATCTCTTTTGGATAAATTAAAAATCCCTTCATCTATTGTATTTCTATTGATTCCCTCCTCGGTAATTTGGTGTCTCTTATTTCTCCCTTTTCCTCCTCTACATCCTCTTCTGATCTTTGGTCTCTCTTTCTCCTTGCCTGTGGAGTTACTACCTGTTCTTTGTACTTCTGTTGTTTCCACAGTCCTTGTTCCAAAAAAGGAGACTGTAACATCACAGATCCTCTAGCCGACATTGATGTGCCTTCTCCACTATCTTCTATTGATCCATCTTCTATATTAAATTTAGTCTCCCTATTCTCCTCTCTTTTCTGTTCTATCTGTTTCTCCTCTTCTTTCTGCTCCATCTCTACCTTTTTTCCCCTCTTTTACCTGATTATAAATACTCCCTAAAGGATAATAGGTAATATTTTCATATAACCCTGTCCTGACATTCTTCGGAAATTTAACCCAATCCTTCTTAGTCCGCCCACTATTTAGGTTCTTTTGAAATCTTCTATTATCCTCTTTAACTCTATATTGTGATCCCATTCCTATCCTACCTCTATTTTCATCTAACTTTCTCTCTTGATAGTCTGTTTGATCCCTAATAAATTTTTTTCTTTTCGTAATTATTATGTTTTGTTCTAAATCTTTCATTTTTTTATTCATACTTGTTTCTAACTTTATAAATTCTTCCGTCTTTTTAAAACCTTTTAATTGTTTTTCAATCACTTCAATTTCTTTCTTTATTTTTTCAATCCTGCTCTCTCTATATTTAACTAATAGAGACATCAAATCTTTGGAACAATTCTCCAAAATATTTTCCCAGTCCGTTGTGAATTCAATATCTTCTACCTCAAAGGTAGGTATCTTATATACTCGTAAGCCTCTTGGTATGATATTATGGGTCTTATAATTATCTAATGCTATTAAATCATACCAATCTTTGGCTTCTATAATTAGTAATTTTTCCAATTTTTTCAATAACCCAACTGGGTCTTTTCTCGTCATTTGTTCCTTAGCTCCATCCATATCAATAAAATTCAATGCTCTCACTCTATTTTGTCTCAACTGTTGATACTCCATCTTTATGCTTTCAAATTTGCTGCAGGTTTCAAGGATAAATAGAAATCTCACAACAACTCTTAACTAGAAAGGGTTAACACTCCAGGTCCCCAATATAGAAAGATCCCGCGCACCGTTTGTAAACACAGATTTGTACTCTTCCTTTATCAGTCAAATACACTCTAATCAATATACACAAAAAACATAGATAAAATGTAGCAGGGAATATCCAATATTATAATAATAGTCCACAGACCAAAATAAAACTCCAATTTTTTCTATCCTCCAATGTAATACCTCTCAATGGGTATCAGTGCTGCTTCAACCCAGGAATCCTACTCCATAAATAAAACATGTATCTAAAGTCTAGAAGCGCACACGAACACCATCTAAAGATCCCATTCAATTATTTTAAAATACTCGTTAGAAACACTCACCAGACCGATATCGTATTCAGGTCTCCAACTATCTCCCAGCACCAGAGCCCTTTCCCGTGTGTCCAATCTTCCACTTATAGGTCTTTATAGCTCTTTAGTTATTCCTCCACGAGCGCTCTCCTGGTTCAACTTCTTATAATCCAATCCTTTAGCATCTGTTCTCTGTGCCACTAAATCCCAGGAGTGGTATTGCACTACGGGCGGTCCTTCGCTGGAAGATTCCCGTATACGATCACCGGTCTTGTTTAACAACACTAAAAACTAATTTCACCAACGCGTATCGCGGCTACACTGGCCGCTTCGTCAGGGCTTACAGACTCTATGATCACACAGTTTAAATACTCTCTATTAAGCCTATCATTCATCCCATATGTTCATACCCACTTCTCTATATTAACCCTAAGTATTCCCTACTCTCCATGTATACATTCCACTACATCTAATATACCTTGTCTTCAGACCATTCTATTATATTATTCACCATAAAAACACCAAAATAATTTTTTATTTATTAGTTTTAAGTATAAAAACACAATAAAATCTATCCAACAATTTCTTTAATACTCCACTGCATTTCCATCCCATATTTCTTAAAGGTATAGTCACCACAATGCCTTAACTTTCTAGGAAGGCTACCAAATCAATATCTACATTTAAACCTCCTGGTTCTAATGTTTCTAATTCTTTTATCCACTTTGTTTCCAACTTCCTTAGTGGAGGAATAACTAAAGAGCTATAAAGACCTATAAGTGGAAGATTGGACACACGGGAAAGGGCTCTGGTGCTGGGAGATAGTTGGAGACCTGAATACGATATCGGTCTGGTGAGTGTTTCTAACGAGTATTTTAAAATAATTGAATGGGATCTTTAGATGGTGTTCGTGTGCGCTTCTAGACTTTAGATACACTGTGATATTGCACCTAAAAAATTAAACTTTGAAAATTAATAACTTTTGAATGAAACACCTTTCAGCAGTGGGAGTTCCCTTGTTTTACTCAGGGGATTAAACCCTACAACATATTTTTTTTTACATTTTAAGTATTACTATCCCTTTAATGCTCCTGCTCCGTGTATGACCCGGCCTGGCTGACGTTCCTGCTACGTGATTGATCCGGCTTGTCTGACGCCTGCTGAGCCTGTTGCCTCCGTTACTGAGCCTGCTTGCTGACACTTGCAGTAATTGTGGCCTCCGATACTGAGCTATCCATTAACTCTTGCTGAGCTTGTTGCCTCCGTTACCGAGCCTGTACATTAACCCTTGCAGAGCTTGTTGCCTCAGATACCGAGCCTCTCCACTAACACTTGCTGAGCTCATTGCCATCCGTACCGAGCCTGTCCGTTCACTTGCAGAACCGTGGTGATTTCCGTTACTGTCTACCTAGTGCTCTTGCCATTCACTCGGTTCAGTTACGCACCAGAAGGGTGCTCCTGGCTCTGGTCCTACTCAGCTCTAAGCAGTGTTGGTATATCCATAACGTACCACTGGGTGCTACTGGCCTTGGTCCCGTTCAGCTCTGGCAGTGTGGGTATCCATTGATGCACCAAGGGGTGCTGCTGGCTCAGGTTCCATTCAGCTCACGCAGTGTCATTAACCTAGTCAATACTGCGAGTGCCGTTGGCTCTGATTCCATTCAGCTCACGCAGTGTGGTTATCTGATTACGCACGGCAGAGTGCCCCTGGCTCTTGTCTTAAGTGGCTCTAGCATAAGTGGTTGGTCTTGCAAATCGCCAGTCCTTGTGTACTACTGTGTGGACTTACTACCAGGTGCTTCCATCTTGCACCGCAGCCTTTGGGTGTTCTTATCCACTATTGGGCATTGGCTTACACACCACCTCAGAGACCAATTATTACATTGGACTTAACCCTTGCTTTCCACTGTTCCATTGTTTGTACAGTATTGCTCTTTACCTATACTGTGTCTGCTATATTACTATGTTGCCTGCAGTTACGTGTAATTACCTATTTCTGCCCTTAGGGGGCCATGTTCTTTATTTTTTCTCAATAAAACTGTGTTTTATTTTTTACCTCTGGTCTGAGAGTCTGAATAACCATTACATGTTTCTTTTGTCTCCCAGATAGATTAATGCATCCTTTAATTTATCATTAAGGCCTCTATGAAAGGCTGCCTTGAGCGCTCCCTGATTCCAGTCAGTCTCTTATGCCATTGTCTTAAAATCAATAGCGTATAGGCTGACTGAACGTGTTCCTTGGCGTAACTCCATCAGTGATGCTTCAGCTGTTAGTCTCCGGCCTGGAATGTCAAACACAGCTTTGAAGGTCTTAAAGAACTCCTCTGTGACATGGAGCAGAGGTGAATCTTGTTCAACCAGTGGGGAAGCCCAGGATAATTCCTTGTCTTTAAGTAGAGAGATCATGAAAGATACACGTTTGGTGTGAGTATCAAAATATTGAGAAAGGGTGCGAAAATGTAATAAACATTGATTGATGACCCCCCTACAGTTCTTAGCATCACCTGTATATTCTGGTAGTAGGAGTTTAGGAGCCATAGATGTAGTATTACTAACTTCCAAAACGGGTGTGGAGGGTGGGGGTGCCCTAGCAGCGGGAATGGTGGGTGTCAAGCCTCTGAGCATTTCTAGCATTGCGTTCATCTTGTGTTCTAAACATCTCAAGTGGTTTTCATGAGAAAGAGAATTTGTTCCTGTTGTTCCTGCCTTGCTATGATGCGAGCTACTTCTGCAGGATCCATGGTGAAGGCTCGATTATTCTGTCACGGATATAGGTCCTCCCAGTCGGGATGCTAGCAAGCGGTGCTGATGTGCGAGGCTCGGGAGTGGTGACAGTGGCAATTTTCCCTTGCTGCAGTAACGACCGTAGTAATGTTGCTGGCCACAAAGCCAGATGCCCGACCCCAGTTGAGCTGGCACCCTGGCTAGAATGGGCGAAAGGGAGAACCGTACAATCGGCCAGAAGGACTCAGCTAGATCCAGGATGCAGAGTAGACACCACAGAGAAATACAGAGAGGCCTGAAATGCCTCACAAAAACTGGTGATGCAGAGAGGCAAACAAGAGAATGTGCGAACCCCCAAATAATCGAGCGCTGAAAGCTAGGTGAGGTGAGTAGATAAAGAGAATAGCTCCAATCACAAGAGAGGAGGAGGAGCCCCAAGGTAAGGAAGGCCACTCAAACAAAGGGAAAAAATAAACAGAAGGAAGAAAAAGTGCATTCCTTACAGCCATAAAGCTGAAGTTACAGAATTTCACCTTTCAACATGACAATGATCTGATGTACGCTGCCAAATCAACCACGGAATGACTTACAATAAGGAGGATCAATGCCTTGGAATGGCAACTCTTCTGAAAAGAATGGACTAAAATTGCAACATCCAATTGCTGGGTTGATAGAGACTAATCCAAATCGAATTATTGATGTAATCAAAGCAAAATGAGCGTTTACAACATACTAGTTAAAGGATGTGCTCAGATATGCAACCAAGGCATTGACAGTTTTTTATTTTAAAGGGTTAGTAATGTCATTTTTCAATAAAGTGTAATATTGTAGATATTAAAAAAATAAACTGATACAAGTCCCGTCTCTAACACCTTTATAGTTTGAGAGATATACAATGATAAAGTTCCCCCTCCCTCCCCTTTCACTGACGTCAACTGTAAAGCTGACAGAAGGAGGCTCTTCAGCAGAGCCTAAATAGTGCTATCTAAAAAGAAATACTTAATTGCAATGGTCTTCAAGGTGCGCTTGCAAAGCAGGCACACTTGGTAGACCATTCCAGTGAAGCATTTATTTTTAGAAAGTGCTATTTCGGCTCTGCTGAAGAGCACTGTCGGGTCGCACAACTCGAATTTCCTTCCGTCAGCTCTACAGCTTATGTCAGTGAAAGGGGAGGGGGAACTTTATCATCATTTATCTCTCAAAAAATAAAGGTTTGAGAGATTGGACTTGCATCAGTTAATTTATTTTTTAGTATCTACAATATTACATTTTATTGAAAAAAGACATTACTAATCATTTCAATTATTTTTTCAAGATATGATCCATTTCATTTTCAGTTAAAATGTGGATACTTTATTATTCAATTACTCTTGAACTACAACATGGACAGTATTGAAATAACACGCTCCATGGCTCAAATATTATGAATATTAATTGGAGCTGCTTTTATTGTGAAACATTGATTTCAGACTTTACATCAGGAAAAGCTGCTATTTCAATAAGGGTGTGTTGAGTGGGTTTGACATCAACTATATATATATATACAAACACATGCTGAATCACATATATATTGATGCACACACATAAACACACAAAATAGCATTTAATTTGATAAATTGTCCCACTTTTATCCATTTAAAAATAGGGTAAATGATCCTTAGTCTGCTGTGTCCCTGAAAACTTGTAAATTTAATAATAGTTATATCTTTCCTGCTGGTTTCAACTTCAAAGCATTATCCACTTGATTTTATAACAGTATAATACTGACTGCACATTGCTTTGAAATAAATAAATAAATAAATAAGTTGTGACGATGATGATAATAATAATTTAACTATGCTGAACTGTCTAAAGTCCATATAGTCGATTCTAGTGTCTAAGTCAGGGTCTCTAAACTGGATTTTTAAAGAGTCACGTGTAGGTGTTTACATACGGATGCCTGTTACATTTTGCAGTTTGAGACCTTTGCTCTATGTAATAATAATGCATTGCACACAATTATTTTTTCCTGGAGCTTGCTGGTTGACCCCTAGTGGAAAAAGGACAAATTGCACCTTTAATGGAAAGCACTGGTATACATGGGCACTTTTTGTTCACAATCCAGTCTAATGATTCATAACATGTTTGTGTCATGGCACCAAACTCAAAGTATCCCAATTTTCAAATATTGTCATTGAGTTACATCGTTTTTCCTGCCCACTTATCACAGATATTGTAATAATCTAGCTACATATGTTTTGACTTAAAGGCAGTGGGCTACATGCTGCAAACACCTCTGGTTGGGAACCACTGATCTAATCATTAGGTAACTCGGTCAAATATAATTTGTTGTTTGAACAGTCTTAAATAAAAAGCGAAGTAGGCTGCATGTGAGACAAGAGAAGGATTTACAGTTCGTATTGATTTTAGTCCACTTCAATATGATATGATATGACAGAGAGGTATAAGTATAAATACAAAAAGTAGAGTAATTTTGGTACAAACCAACTCCAGAACTGGAAAAACTAAACTTTCCCGCAGGGGCTGATTTACTAAGGAAAACTAGTGTACTTATGGTGCAAACCAAGTGAACCATAGCAAAAAAAAAAAAAAAATTCCTCAAAGTGTCATGTTCTGCCCATTTTTCTTTGACTTTTTTTTTTGTTTTTTGTCTGGTCTTCTGTTTGTTTTCCCTTGTTAACTGGAGACTTTATGGAGCCTCTGTGCTTTTGGACACGATCAAAGCGTTCCAGGTTGTGACCCTGAGTTTCCTGTCCTGTTCCTTAGTGTTATCTTGTGTATTGACCTGGCTTTTCCTGCAACTTCCCTCCTGTTTTGTGAGTTGGTACTGTGCTCATCTGATATCCTGTTACCGACCCTGGCTCAGCTGATTTGACCATTCCTCCATCTGCTGCCTTGTACTGCATCGCCCACCCATTCCTAATCTGGTTTATCTGACTTCCCGTTTGCATTGACACTGGTGGGCTTCTTCCTCTTTGACCATCCTGTTGGACTTCAACTATCTTGTTCTCTGTCTTCCCAGTCAAGCTCCGGGCCTCAGTGTTCTGTTTAACAGCTACAACTGTACTGCAAATGGGTTATTTGTTCAGTATCCTCTTCGATTGCAGTGGGTAGCTGCTGTTATCTGGGTTGTCATCTGGAGTGCGGGCCAGCTACTCCGGTTGGAACTAATCTGGACTTGCGGCCAGCAACTCTAACTTGGACTAGGCCATAGCAAGGCAACCCAGAGAGCAGCACCGCCAGAAAGCTTTGTACTCTAGTCTTTGCTCCCTAGCATCTGGTCCACTGGGGTCTGCCTTGCAGTACACATATTGTCCGTTGTGATTTTACCATACTATTTACAACAAATAACTGTCTGTTAGTCTTTGTGGGGAATCTACTTCACAGAGTCTACCAGGCAGCTTACACAAAGTTTTATTGACTTTAATGGGGCTTTTAACTCCTTGAATGCTAAAGAGGGCTCCAACACATTGCAAAGCAACATATTGGTCACCTGTCCAACTGTATTGGACACCTGTCTAACATTCAAGCTGTTAAAAGCCCCATTTAACCACTTAACATTCAGCGACATGTCATGACGGTCACCAGTGCCATTCCCTACAGGACCAATGACAGGGAGCACTGTGAGTACTAGCGGATTCTGAAATTCACCGCTCCAATACTGTAGCAGTCAATATCAGACCCCCGTTCACCACACTGGCACATGCAATCAGTCATGTGTGCCGATGAGAAGACCAAGTTCAAGCAGTCCTAAAGGAGAATCCACTCCCCGGACTGCTGGGTCCTTAAAAGGTTAAAGCAGTGGACATTTTTATTTGTTGCCTATGGTGTACTTGGGTTTCCCTCAAAATTACACCACTTTTCCTAGTACATCAGCCCAGTGGCATTAAAAAAGTTAATAACATGAACAGCACCATAACGCCCACATTATCCAGAGAATAGATTGCCCAGAATGATCTGCCCTAGCACCCTCAGAAACAATTCTACAGTATTTGAAAATAAAAGTTTAACATGATCGGCTCTGACCTGAACCCTCTGCCCCATTAATTCCTGCTCTCCTCAGCCTGAAACTCTCTTCCTTACTGTGCCGAAATAGAAGGCAGACAGTCTATGGGTGGTTCCGTGGCTACCAGTGAACAGTGGAACAAGGTGGAAAAAGGCAGTGTATGTGTGGTTCTGTGACTACCAATGGACAGTGTATATATAAAATCATTATCTTCAACCATTGTCAATCCGCTGCAGGATGAAGGCTTGCTCTGTAAGTTTCCAACAAGTTCGGTCTTGAAGTTTTTATTGTCACTGTGTAACATCAAATTTGGTAATTTCATCCACCCATCTTGTTTTTGGTCTTCTTGGTCAGTATTGAGTGGAATCCATATATATTTATTTATAATATTATATATATACACCACTCACAGAGGTGGATGCAATGAAGCTGAGAACTATGCCATCACGAACATACACTCCTGCCAAGGTCACCCAAGGTGGACAGATTAAAGCTAAGACACCTGACTAAAGTGATCCAAAATCTGACAGCCCACCCTGGATAAGTGTGGCAGATTATGGTCCATTCCCTCAGCATGGCTTCACAACAAAAACAATGGATCTCATTCCCTGGAGTCTTGCGAGGTACTTCCTACAGCAGCAGGAAGACCAGCTTAATGGTAGAGGGTGCTAAGAATTATCAGGTTCTATCAGGCTGCCTTTGGGCTTTAGACTTTGGACCTCATAATGTTCCATCTATGAATACGGTTTCCTGCTTAGGGGAACTAGTATAAGAACTAAATAACGTCAATTGGGACATTATCGGCTTATGTGAGACTCATGAAAAAGATGAAGATTTAGTCAAATGTTGTCATGCACCTGATTTTGGGTTTCATCAGTCACATGTTATTTGCCAAGGGTGTTTGAACATGCTTTTAGAACAAGGAAGATGGACTCCTAAGGTGACAGCATGCATTATTGGGAAGAGATGTCATGACAGGGACTTCCAAAATCATTGTCCATACACTGGAGTAGGCAATCTTGCTTTTCCAGCTGTAGTGAATGACATATGACATCATCATAAAGCATTCTTTGTGTGTTTCTAGATCATGGTGTCCACAACAACTGGAAGGAGCAAGTTTGCCTATCCCTGTCTTGATGGAATGTTACCTCTGCAGATGAAACATCTCTGTATGTGTTTCATGGTTTCATCCTGCTGAGTGAGATGTGCACTCCCTCTCTTCTGTTTTTGTTGTTTGCCAGCTTTGTGATCCTTAACTACATTTTTGGTGCACAATTGGGTGCTGTTAGCCTTTGTACAAAATTATCCCTGGCACAGCGTATGTCATTGGAACTTATCAATCATTACACGTGTATGTCACTACTTGATGGATATCAATGTTACATCTAAGATGAGCATGTATGAGCCATGCAGCATACCTCCTTTTGAGAGCCAGAGGGGTACACGATGCATGGTAGAGTTATATGTTGGATATCCCTCTGGCACTCAGAGGGATATACTGAGAAAGGTAGTATGGTCTATTACTTTTACAAAGACAGGTGACATTTGCAATTAAGTTTTACTATTACCATAGTGTTACTCACCTGCAAGGGTCAGTAACACAGATTTGTGGAACTACTACTGTGACAACATATCTAACAGGGTGTTGTTGAGGGGGACGGGTAGGAATAATGTTGCTTAATGTTGCTTACAGGGAGCCTGGAGAGTGTTGTCATCTCTTGTTTCACAGCCACCAAGGAGACCCTTAACTGCCATTGTAGACAGTTTCTGTCGGGTCTACTCCTCCCAGCCGACCTGTTGCTCTGGCATGAACTGCAAGAACCCCCCCACCTTATTCTGCACTTTCCTCTTATAGTCTGTCCACCACTTTTTAATCATCCGGTCTACTGTTTGCAGGCACCTTGTGTAAGGGAATGCCCTTTTCTTCTTTTTGGCATCTCTCCCTTGCCTTACTGGCAGGCCTTACCCCTCACCATTTTTCATTGGTTCTCTACAGTATATTACCCAACTTCCCCTGGGCCTTGGCACTTCATTATTCGTGTGTGTTAGTCTTGCCTGTGTGCTGTTTAATCCTGATCGTGTTTCATGTTGCTGACTACTGCCTCCATTCTTGACTACATCGCTGCCTTGCCGATTTTCGTACTGCCTACCTGCTTCCGTTGCTGACCGCTGCCTGGATACTGACTACGCCGTCTGCCTCTGAGATTCTAATGTCTGATGCCTCCGGTACGATTTTTGGCTTGTATCTGACTATTCTGTGGTTTACCTCTGATTTCTCTGTAGCTACCAGCGATCCTTGGCTTTGTTTACTCTCTTTGCAATCCTTCAGTGTATCTCTGTGCTCGTGCTGCCCTTCCTATACTCTTAGCGGAATTGTGCTACTTTATCTCTGACTACCGCAGGTCTGCCTGTTCACCTTCTCCTAGCACCTCTTAACCCCAGGGTGCCTCCAGTTGCCTTACCCATCCGACCTCGCTCTGGGATATTGCGGACGCACTCCCTCCTCCGTGGCCTAGTGGATGGTCCAGGCTTGGGCACGCTATTCTCCGTGGTAGGTTGGAGATGGCCCTGCAGCAGTTGCAGGTATCGGTGCTCTTTCTGGAGTTTGGGTTGTGTTACCTATTTCTTTGCATTACTGATTCAATTTCCCCGAAAGGGTTTGAATTTCTTTGAGAAGGAGTGCACTGTTTGGAGGGTTTCTGGTCTTGATGCCCAGATAGCTCTTGTTTCTCTACCTGACTTGTTTGAAGGTCTTACTCTGCGCTAGCAGGATTGCAGGGCAATTCTGGCGGTATTTCTTGGTAGCTGTCTTATCTCGCTGTTCAGATCCTTGCCTAAGGGGTGGTCCTTGTCTTTCTATTTTTGCTTGGTCTCTGGTGGTATTACTGCACTCCATTTCATTTCCTGGAGCGCCTGGATATCTTTTACTCATCTCCTTCCCTTATCCATCTATCTACCTGGAGTTTTGCTCTCTGGAACCAAACTTGTTTCTACCACTTCTGCATAAGGGTCTGTCAGTGTACCTTGCGGCGGCTTTTCGAGCTGAACGCGGCTTCCTCTGGAGTCTCCAGCCGCAGTTTGACCCAGCTGCTTCAGCCACACTGTTTGGCGGCTTGCTCCAGGGCTGGGTTCTAGCGCAGGTCTGTAGAGATAATGTGCGCACGTCCAAAGGCATGGACGTGAGCTCCATTTAAAGGTACAGCACACATTTTCTGACTCCTCTTCCTGGTTCCTTAAATACTGCCTGGACACTATGCTCAGTCGCCCTTTCATGGTGTCCAGTGCAGTTGGCTTGTGTTTGTACATTACTTGTTTCATCTGACTACCCGTTCTGGTCCCAACCTTTGGTTTGTCTGACTGCCCGCTCTGTGTATGACCCCGGCTTGGCTGACATTCCTTCTGGTGTGGACCTACGGTTCTGGTAAACTAACTCCTCTGTGTATGACCTTTGGCCTGGCTGACTGTCTTGGTGTTGACCTGTGGCTCTGTCCGACTACCTGCTCTGTGTATGACCCTGGTTAGTCCGATAACCAATCTGGTGCAGACCTGCAGCTCTGGTTTACGATTTGCTCCGTGTACATTCTGGCGTGACTGACTACCCACTTTGGTGTCCACTGAGCACCCAGCATACCAGTGCTCTAGTGGATAACTTGTTGGGTGCTTTGGTGGCTCTGGCAGACTTCTCCTTGCTTCTGTGCACATACTGCGGTGTTCAGGTGCAGACCTGTAGTGCAGGTAGCCTACTCGGGAACATTGTCTATACAGGTGCGGACCTGTAGCGCAGTAGCCTTACTCAGGAACATTGTCTATACAGGTGTGGACATGTAGCGCAGTAGCCTTACTCAGGAACATTGTCTATACAGGTGTGGACCTGTTGCGCAGTAGCCTTACTCAGGAACATTGTCTATACAGGTGTGGACCTGTAGCGCAGTAGCCTTACTCAGGAACATTGTCTATACAGGTGTGGACCTGTTGCGCAGTAGCCTTACTCTGGAACATTGTCTCTCCTGGTGCGGACCTGTAGTAGATCCTCAGGTGCAGACATGAGGCGGCTTATCTCAAACTTGCCTTCTGGGGCTCGGTTCGGTACCACTACAGCAGCACTATCCTTCCTGACGTCTTCTACACTGTATTGTGTTCTTGCTGTTGACGTTCATTCTGTACGTTGTATATCTTAATAAAGATTGTGTTACCTACAGTACTGGTCCAGTTCTCGTTTTTGAGTCCGTGACAGGGTCCTATTGGCCTGTAAAATCAGACCCAGGTTTCGGTATGGTCACACCTGTACCCATCTTGGCCAGAGTCCCGGCTCAACCAGGATCGGGCATCTGGCTTCGCGGCCAGCACCTTAAATTTTGGCTTTGGACACAGCAAGGGGACAGGTGTTGCTGTCTATGGTCACAAGCTATGCACTCGAGCGTCCCACCCTAGCTACTGTTCCTGGGTTTTTACTTCCTGACCATGACACCTTGACACTGTGTTGACTGCCTCCTACACCTCAGGCCATGCCTCCTTTCTCCGGGCACCTATTTCCCTGCTCCTCTTGATGGAGAAAAGGATACTCTCCCTCTCCAGTATAACCCACACTAAGGCCAGGTTCTCCTCATAGATAAACACAGGTTCTCTGAGCCTGTCCCCCTCCACTGCTGTCTCAGCTTGGTGGGATGATGTTTGAGGCCCTGCCTGTGCTGGTCCTGGCTGTGTGTGTCCCTCCTGAGCAACCTCACCCTGTCCCACTGCCAGCTCTCTCCCTATCTGGCGTGTATCTGTCCCACCTGCTCTCCCTTTCCCTCTCATTACCTGCCCAGAGATGCCCTGCTCTACTTCCTCCTCTCCTGTATTTCTCTCCATCCCTACACCTTCCACTCCTCAGGGGTAACAACACCCCAGGAACTGTTCCACAGCACACTGAACTAGAGCCAACGGGGCTCAAGAGCGAAGGAAGCACCAAGAACTGAAGGAAATCCTAGACAGGCAAGACTGTCTCCAGGATTTTCCTCCCAAAGCCGGCGTCAGCCGATGCCAGCACATCAACACTGTAGTGCTCCGAAAAGGTGTGAACAGACGACCAACTGTCCCCCTTGCACAACTGATCAGCAGAGGCCTGATTCTTGAAAGCCCAAGAGGCCCCAATAGATCTTGTAGAATGAGCCGTGACCCTGAAAGGGACAGGCTTTTTCCTTAATTCATAAGCCTTACGAATAGTGGACTTGATCCAAGAAGCCATAGTCACCTTGGATACAGGTCTTCCTGCCCTAGGACCCTCAGGAATGGCGAACAAGTGTCTGATTGCCTGATAGACTCAGTGCGAAGTACATAAAACTTGAGACAATGCAGCATGTCTAACAAGTGGAGATCCCTCTCCTTGTCAGAGGTGGGGTCTGGGCAGAAAGAGGGCACCACAATCATCTGATTGATGTGGAACTCAGAAACCACCTTCGGGAGAAAATCCTGAAAAGTGCAAAGCACTGCCTTGTCCTTGTGATACACCAAATAGGGTGGTTTACAGGACAGAGCATGCAACTTCGCTACACGGCAAACAGACACAATTGCCAGGAGGAAGGGCATTTTCCACATCAAGAATCGTAGAGGAATAGTAGCCAAAGACTCAAAAAGGGGGTGTTGAAGAACGCCCAAAACCAAGTTAAGATCCCACTGAGGAGCAGAAATCTTAAAGGCAGGACGAGCATGAGTAACTCCCCGGAAGAAAACCTTAACATAAGGAAAGATGGCAATGCGCCTCTGAAAGAAAACAGAAAGCATAGAAGTCTGAACCTTAAGGGAACTCAAACTGAGGCCCTTATCCACACCATCCTGCAAGAAGGCTAGAACCGTAGGCAGATCGAGGCAGGAAGATCGACCAGACACGATGGTAGATCTTGGAATAAACAGGTTTTCGGGCACTGAGCATAGTAGCCACCACACCAGAAGAAAAACCTTTGTTCTTCAATGTTGAGGATTCAATTTCCAAGCCGTCAGAGCTAGCCGATGAACATCCTCCTTCTGCAGGTAACCCTGTAGAAGAAGGTCCGGACGGTATGGGAGCCGGAATGGCTCCACCACTGACAGATCCAGAAGCTCCAGAAACCAAGACTGACTAGGCCAGTACGGGGCAATCAGAATGACTGGACAACACTCCAGTCGTAATTTCCATAACACCCTGTGCAACACAGGGAGGGGAGGAAAATGTTTGCCAGAGGGAATAACCAAGGAATGGACATTGCATGTACTGCCAGAGCCAGAGGGTCTCTCCACCGAGAACAGAACCTCGGTACTTTCCTGTTGTGTCTTGTCGCCATCAGGTCGATGTAAGAAGGACCCCATTTCTGAACAATGAGGTTGAACACCTCTGGGTGTAGCTCCCACTCTCCACTGTCCACCGTGTGTCGACTGAGGAAGTCTGCAATGATGTTGTCTACACCAGGAATGTGCACTGCGGATATAACAGGACCGTGTTCTTCTGCCCAGGACAAAATAGCCTTTACCTCTAACCAAGCAGCAAGACTTCTTGTTCTGCCTAGCTTGTTGATATAAGCCACGGCCGTGGCGTTGTCGGACTCTACTCGGACCGGACAGTCTTCCAACTGAGATGTCCAGTGTCGAAGGGCATGAAATATTGCCTGAAGCTCCAATATGTTGATCAGAAGGAGGGACTCCTCCAGAGACCACCAACCCTAAGCGCTCAAGCGACCCAGGACCACTCCCCAGCCGAAGAGGCTGACATCCATCATCACCTTGGTCCAGAAGGATACCAGGAAGGACTTGCCCTTCAGTAGTTTGGAAATGTCGAGCCATCAAGACAAACTCAGTTCCACATGAAGAGGAAGAGAAACTGACATCTTCAGAAGATCCGGTTGACCCTTGTACACCTGTATCATGAACCTCTGGAGCTCCCTGGTGTGTGCCATGGCAAACAGAACCGCTTCTATGGTGGAGATGAATTTTCCCACTAGAGAGGATAGGTACTGGAGTGGAACTGGATCCTGAGCCAGGATCACAGAAACCCTGTGGGCGATCTGGTGAGCCACCTAATCCGTGAGGTGAGAAGGCCCAGGAAGACCAGACATTGAGATGGGATAAGATCTGACTTGTCCAAGGTGATGAACCACCCGTGATGGTTGAGAGTCTGAATGCATTGCTGAACTTGCTGATGAAGAATTCCTCAGAGGGGGCTTTCAGAAGCAAGTCGTCCATGTATGGCGTAACTCATGTCGTCCCGGTGGAGGATGGATATCAAGGCACCCAGGACACGGTTGAAGACCTGAGGAGATGTCGTCAGACCAAATAGAAGAGCTGAGAACTGAAAATGTCCCCTGTCGCAGGCAAACCGGAGGTACTGCCGGCTCTCTAGATGAATGGCAATGAGTAAGAATGTGTCCCAAAGATCCAGAGAAGCATGGAATTCCCCCAGGGACATGGCAGCAATCACAGTCCATAGAGACTCCTGGTGATAATGAGTCTGGGTTACAAAGTAATTGAGATCAAGTCCAAAATGGGATGACAACCTCCATCCTTCTTGGAGACCACAAAAAGCTTTGGGTAAAAACCCATACCCCTGTCCTGAACTGGCACCGGCTCTAGAACATCCTTGTCTAAAAAAGCCTGAACAGCGCTGTCGAACAGACTGCGTTTCTCTGCACCCTGAGGAGTGTGAGAAGGACAAAAACGAAAGGGAGGAAGAGAGACAAAAGGGATTCTGTTCCCTTCCGTCACCACCTGTAAAACCCATGGGTCCACCACTGAGCCCTCCCAAATGCTGTGATAGTGTCGCAGATGACCACCCACAGCAGAGTGCGGACCCGGGTTCGGCAAGTCATGCCGATGAAGGCTTGGAAGCCTTGGATTGGAGACCTTGAGCTTCCATTGTTGTTTGGGCTTGGAGGAGGTACGCGGAGCTGAGGGAACTGTCTGGTTCGCCGGCCGTGTCTCATTCTGAAAAGAGTGAAAATACTGATTACGTTTAAGCGGCAGTTTCTTCCTGGGAACCAAGGGTAGAAGAGCACTCTTACCCCCTGTGGACTCACTGATCTTTAAGATCTGGCCCAAACAAAGAGGTACCCTGAAAGGGTAGGGAAAGCAATGCTTTCTTAGAAGCAGTGTCAGCAGACCAGATCTTGAGCCAAAGAACTCATCTGGCCACCATAGACATGGTGTAAACCCTAGTCACCAAACGGATGGCATCAAACAAGGCAGCAGAAGCATAGTGCTGTGCCTCAGAAATATTGGCAAGAAGACACAACTTATCCGAGGTAGGCACATCCTGATGGACATCCCGGGTGAGCTGCTCAGTCCAGACAGCAATGGCCCGGTTCACCCATGCAGCTGCGAACGTCGGATGCATGGCAGAACCAGCCGTGGCAAAAATGGACTTGAGAAAAAACTCAAGTTTCTTGTCAGTCCAGTCATCCAGAGCAGAAGCATCAGAGACTGGTAAGGCAGTAGACTTAGATACCCTGGAGACAAGAGCATCCACTTTAGGAGGATGAACCCACTGATTAAGTGCAACGTCAGAAAAAGGATAAAGCTTGGCAAATTTCTTGGACACAGAGGGTTTCTTGTCCAGGAATTTCCACTCCTCAGACACAAGGTCAAGAGTGGGGTTAGGTGGAAAGTACATAAGGGGCTTCTTAGGTTCCTGGAACACGTCAGAATGAACCTCTTGAACTAAGGGAATGTTAAGAGTAGTTAAGACAGCCCTGATCAGGCCCTCAGTGGAGGGTTCATGATCAGCCTCAAAAGGGTCCACAAAAAACAGAGTAGCCCAACACAGAACATTCCTCAACATCTAAATCCACCAGCAGTTCCTCCTCATAGGAATCTGACATGTCAGATACTCCCTGAGGTTTGGGAAGGGAAGACTTGACTGAGGAGGGGGCCTGTCAGGACTGAAAGGTCCCCTGTAACTGGGATGGAAAGAGTTGCAAAGTGGACCTAAGGTCCCTACTAGCAGCCTTGAACTCTTGCACCCAAGCTGGCTTTAATACATGGCTGGAGATCCATGGAATGCTGTCAGGGACATCAGAACATGCTGGGCCTACATGACCTGAGAATTCTCTAGGTAGCCCTGAGTGACAGGAACAGCAATGGGGGATACAGAGACCCCAGCCTCCTTAGTCTTAGGTCTGGCCCCAAGCTCCAGCGGTTTAGACATTCTCACAGTGTCAAATAACCTTACTGTATAATAATTCACCCAATTATAGTGTGCAGGATTAAAGTTTCACCTCAGAAATCGCTAAAATAAACTTATCTGGCAGGCAAAGGGTTAATCAGCAGAGGAGAGAAGGAGAGTCCAAGCCCCGCGTAGGATACTTGCTCTGGAAAGATCACAAAATGGCTGCCGCGGCAGGTGCCAATCAGACTAAAGCTTGCGAAGCAAGCATTCATGGGAAATGTAGTTTTTCCAGAAAAGTACCCCAAACAGTGCCCGAAGTGCCCTGAGCCCCCAACACACTAGAAACATGAACCAGGTGATAGAGCAAGGGCAGACAAGTAAAATGAGCCATCTCTGAAGTCGCTAGGTTAAACGGTTGCAGAAATATGTCCCAAACAGTACAGTCCCTTAGAAGTGAATGGAGCAATGGAGTCTATGCGGTAAAGCACACCTTAAAGGAGCAGTACTCAGATTTTACAAAATTAAAAGTGTAATAGCAAAATGTGTAAGACAGCATTAGAACATGTGAAAAAAACACTAAACCAGTAGAAAAAGCGTTAGAACCCCCCCAAAAAGTGCCAAACCAGCATCTAAAGGGTTAAGTTACCACATAAACCTGCTCCAAAACACCCATACAGATAGACCCAATGAGTGCAGGAATGTGCAATAGGAACTCCAATGAAGACACCCCTTTGCGGAGGGGCACTGTGGGACAAGTGGACCTGCAGTACTCAAAGGGTTGCTCACCTTTCCTGTAGTGTTGAGCGAGCGTGCTCGGCCGATGCTCGGATCGGCTCGAGCATCGCTCTGCTCGGCACATGGCGGTACTCGTACGAGTACCGCCATGTGCTCGCCCGACATGTTCGGGTGAAGAGGATCTGTGCCGGAAGAGGCACAGATCCGAAGACGCTCCGCTGGACCACCAGGGAATGGAGGTACGGGGGCATTGCGGAGATGAAGGGGGCATTGTGGAGATGAAGGGGGACATTGTGGAAGAGGGGCATAGACTCTATGCCCCTCTTCCACAATGTCCCCCTTCATCTCCGCTATGCCCCTCTTCCACAATGTCCCCCTTCATCTCCTATGCCATAGCGGAGATGAAGGGGGACATTGTGGAAGAGGGGCATAGCGGAGATGAAGGGGGACATTGTGGAAGAGGGGCATAGAGTCTATGCCCCTCTTCCACAATGTCCCCCTTCATCTCCGCTATGCCCCTCTTCCACAATGTCCCCCTTCATCTCCTCTATGGCATAGGAGATGAAGGGGGACATTGTGGAAGAGGGGCATAGCGGAGATGAAGGGGGACATTGACCAGGCACCCTCCGCTCATCAGAGCAGGGGGTGCCTGGTTTAATGCTCGAGTGCTCCCATTCATTTGAATGGGGCTCGGGTGCTCGGCCGAGCACTCGAGCATCAGGGGGTGCTCGGTCAGAGCACCCGAGCACCCGAGCATCGGGGTGCTCGCTCATCCCTACTTTCCTGCAGATCTTATGTCTTCAGATTAACATGTAGTAAGAAGTAACCTCAGTGGGTAACTCCTGGGGAAGCACTTGGAATCAAGATTTTCCCCCTCAGGGCTTAAGGTCCACAAAAAGCACCTGAGCTAGCCACATCTAAGGGCATTGTCAGTTATGTTAATCCGCCTAATGGTGGTATTCCATATCTAACAGAAAAATAAAAAAAGTTTCTAAAACTATAGCAGAATTGTCCCTGCCTACTTAAAGGGGCGGATCGCCTACCCAGAGGTACTAGTAACCTGTATTGGATGACAGAGAAAATAATGTCCTGTCAAGGTACAATTAGGATAAAGAATCACATAACACAGGTACAGGTTAATTTAACCAGCTTATTATGACCAATATACAGGAGAAAAACACTTCTCCAACCTTCCCAGGGACAGGTGTGAGGACAGTGCACAGTCAACTACCCAGGAGCTACCCAGGAGCTGACACTGAGCTACAACCTGCGACCGCGGATCGCCAAGGCAGCAAAAGAGGTAGATTCTAGCCTATGATTCTACAGAGCGAGCATGCAGAAACCTAGAGAGTTAGGGATCAGGAAACAGGAGTGAGACCAGGGTCACACACAGGTAATAGCCTCGGAGGTATAGCTAGTCCATGATGCACGGAGCGAGACTGCTAGAGCAATACCTGGGGTGAGACTAACCCTGAGCTACTGAGCGGAAGGTAGCCGTAACAAAACCGGATCAGGTAGTCAGTGTAAGCGCCGCTTACCTTCCGGCGTTCGTGCAGCCTGCCAGGGTGTGCGGCTCACGGGGAGAGAGGACGGTGCTGGTGTCCATCCAGACGACCGTCCTCCACCTTGCGCCCTCTGGCGGCTCCTGCACATCGGAACCAGGCACGCGTCTCAGGGAATCCCTGATGACGTCGCGACCTGGTTCTTAAAGGGACAGCTCACATCATGCTCCACCTCTAGGGGTGGAGCAATATGTTTAAAAACTGCCTGGATACCACTTCAGTTGCCCGTTCGTGGTGTTCCAATGCAGTTGCTTCTTGGGCCCCGTGTGTTGGTTTGGCTGACTATCCGATCTGGTGTTGACCTGTGGCTCTGTCCAACTACCTGCTCTGTGTATGACCCCTTGGCCTGTCTGACATCCAATCTGGTGCAAACCTGCGGCTCTAGTTGGTGAACCCTACTGTGTATGACCCCTGGCTTGGCTGACTATCCGTTCTGGTGTTGACTGGTGGCTCTGTCCGACTGCCCAATGAGAGTTGGATACCCATCTGACCACAGAAGGATCTCCAGAAGCGGTATACAGTCTGGCTCCCTCGATCTTAGACCAACACCTTAGGTACTCCATGGAGCTGAAACACCTCTTTAGCAAAGACCTCAGTCAACTCCCTGAAGGAAGTCCCTTAGGTGGCACAAAGTGAGCCATTTTGGAAAAATTGTCATCATGAGGGTGACAGTGTATCCTTTAGATGCAGGCAACTCGACCATAAAATCAATGGACAAGTGTGACCAAGGGCGCTCACCATTAGGAACTGGTTGAAGTAGCCCTACTGGAAGATATCTAGGGGTCTTGGTACGAGCACATGTGGAACACGCTTCTACGAATGCAGAGCAATCTGCTCTTAGACTAAGCCACCAGAAGAGCCGAGAGATGGACCATATTAATTGGTCACAACCAAAATGCCATCGGCTTTCGAAGAGTGATTTGTCTCCAGTAACCTAGTACGACGAGGTTCGGGGACAAAACATTTACCACTCAGAGAGGACAAAGTCTCCTCACCCAAGGGTGAGGTAATGCTCGTACGAATGGCGGCCAAGATATGGTCAGATGGAATGATAGGCACAGGAGGACTCTCTGCTTCAGGATCAGACCCGCACTGTTGTAAAGAGCGTCCGCGCAAACATTCTTAGAACCAGGAAAATAGGAGACCACATAATTGAACCTGGAAAGAAACAGCGCCCATCTGGCCTGCCGTGGAGACAGCCTTTTAGCTTCAGGAAGATACATCAGATTCTTGTGGTTTGTGAGAATCAGGATTGGGGAACTGGTCCCTTCCAGTAGGTAACATCATTCTCGAAGCGCAAGGATAATGGCCAGGAGTTCCTAATCCCCAATGTTATACAGACTCTGGGCCCTAGACAATTTCTTGGAAAAAACCCACATGGAAGTAAGGTTTTACCAGAAGCTGAGCGCTGGGACATGAGGGTGCCTACTCCTGACGCAGAAGCATCAACCTCTAATGTAAAGGGCAGGGTGGGATTCGGATTCGGATGGGATAAGATCAGAGCCCTGGCAAAGGCAGACTTCAAATTGTCAAACGCCAGGACAGCACTGGCAGACCAGACAGATTTTCTCCCTTGTGCGTCATGTCAGTGAATGGTTTAACCACCATGGAAAAGTTTCTTTTAAACTTCCTATAATAGTTCGTGAAACCCAAAAATCTCTGTAAGGCCTTATCACAGTGCCCGTGCTCCTGATCTGACGGCGACATTATTATTCTGCCTCATTTCAATGCCGTCCTCTTATTGGCCTGGTATTCTTGTTCCACCCAGGCCTTCCCTTTATATACCCTATCATTTCTATACTAAGGCGCCCTTTCGTGGTGTACCTGTTCCTGACGTTTGTTACTAAGTTGCTGTTATCGTGTATGACCTGGCCTGCCTGACGACGTTCCTGTGCTTCCTGTGTTGCTGTTCCATTGCTGACCTATCTGGCTGAGAACCCGCTCCGTTACCGACTGATCTGGCTGAGGACCCGCTCCGTTACAACTGATCTGGCAGAGGACCCGCTCCGTTACAACTGATCTGGCAGAGGACCCGCTCCGTTACCAATTGATCTGGCTGAGAACTCACTCCGTTGCTGACTGATCTGGCTGAGAACCCACTCCGTTGCTGACTGATCTGGCTGTGAACCCACTCCAGTTGCTGACCGATCTGGCTGTTGAGCCTGTTCTGTTGCTACTGACCTGGCTGTGCTTCCATTATGCTTGTGGCCATCCCTGGCTGAGCACACGCTTCGTTGCCATCCGTGCATGGCTGTACCACTCTGTTGTCCTTGTCTGGCCAGCATTACAAGCAGCGGATTCCCAGTTGCCTTGTCCGTTGTGCGTCGCGTGACACTATCTTGTCGACCGTAGGTTTGGCATTCGTGCTAGGAGGGTAGTAGCAAAAAGCACAGATCGAGTCTGAGTTTGTAGTATAAGAGGCATAATAACATTGTCCATGAATCTGGGCAGCTAGCTCGGGAGTTAAAGGTATCCTATGCAGAACTACCGAAAAACTGCCCGGAATTCCAGGCACACTGACAAAAGAAAGTAGAAAGGAAGGGAAGAAGAGCGGCAGAAGAAAGTGAAAGGTAGGAGAAGGTAAGATGTAGGAAAAGAAGAAAAAGAGGAACATAGAAGTATATAGTAAAGAGAAGAAGTAGAAAAGAAGGAAAAAGAGGAAAGAGGGGTCCACACCCCCACTGCCACTCCAATCCCGTTACACTAAATCATGGGTGAAAATCAGAGTGAAGAAAGGAGGTTATGTGGTCAAGATCGCTGCCTCTGAGGAGCGCTGAAATCCACAGCATTGTGGCTGCCACTCGCACCCTATTAAGCCATTCAGAATACATTGGAGGGTTGACAGATTTCCAATTGGACAGATTCATAGCTTTTGCTAAGCATAACATGGTCATCAAAATCAGTTTGAACCATGGAGGTAATCTTGGGAGATCCTTATAGAACCAGATCTGTAAGAGATCTCTCTGAAGAACCACTCCCAGACTCAGCTCTATGCAAGTCAAGCACTCAGTTCAGAAATCCTGCAACGAAGGGCAAGACCACCACAAGAAAAAGTGACTTTGTGTCAACTGCATCTCCAACAATTGGAAGTCACAGATGGAAACATTTTGTGCAATCTGGGTGGTGTGTAATACCAACGTGACAGAAACTTAAAATGAGGCTCTTGGAGATGTGTTGAAATAGAACAGGTGCTAGCAGTCTTCTAAATTCTCTTCCAATACTCAACCAGTAATCAATCCCCAGTTCACTTTGCCATGCGAAGGCATAAGGAGGCTTAGTTCATGCTTTGCTATATCCTGACAGTTTATAGACATGTATAGTAGGAGTTTGTGAAGAAGGTTCTCAAAAGGGGCGAGGTCCCTCACCCAAGCCGACCGAACCGAGTGGGATTCCAGAAAGTGCCGAATACAAAAACATTTCCACATCTTGCTTGGAAATAGCCAATTTTTTTGTCTGAAATAAAATCCAAGATGCAGAGTAGCGAGTCTGACGGCCATTTTGGAAAGTCACAAGGTGATAGGGTATGTGAGATGGTCCTGATATATAGAACTGGAGAGAAGGGAGATGGGAAAGTAGTTAAAGCAGCACCTAATGCCAGTCCCGACCACACAGCGAGTACAGCCCCTAGTACGGGGTGGGATCTAAGTCTTGGGTCCCGCGAGGACTGGGACAGAAAAACCTCTGCAAGTGTGTCTTTATTCGAATAGAAACCTACGTTTTTGACCCCCCGTTATGTTTCCAGTCTAATAAGGATGCAAACAGAACTGCCCTATAGTATTACTGGATCTCAGGGACACCCAAACCTCCATCCTCCCTATGATAATAGACCATTTCAGTCTTGAACACCTCGCTCCGCCTGTTTATGGACCTATTCTGTGTTGCCTAATAGTCCCCAGCTGGTCTACCCTGTGGTTCAGGCTTACTACTCGCTCCGTGTAGGTTACAGTTTGTCTGACTGCTGGCTCCTGTCTGACTACCCGCTCCATCTAGTCCCTGACTTGTCTGACTCTGGCTGACTACTGGCTCAGTACACTCCTAGCGTGCCTACTACTAGTCTCAGTTATCCATGGCTCCGGCCTGGTCTCGCTCCCTGTTGCCTCTGGTTGCATGAACCGAGGTACAGACTGGTGCATCCTCATCTGTACTCACTGGTGCTCCATCTGTACCTCTGTATTAGTCTCCGGTATCTCGCAGTAGTGCAGTGCACAGCACAGTGTGCAGCTATGGGTAGGAGCTTGGAGACGATTATCCTGTGGTCTGGGGTTATGTGGGCTAATACCAGTATTGCTGTACTTATTAAATAAAGGTGGATTTATATTTTATATTCGTGTCTGTCCTTCTTTGCCTGAAAAAATGACAGCACGTAAGGGCCATGTCTACTGAAGGATCAGGCAGTCCACCTAGTCAGAGAATCCTGTCCAGGATGGATTCTCAGGACCAGAGAATCGACCAGTTGTCTTTTGCTATGCAGACACTATTGAATCGCACGGCTCACCTGGATTGCTTCTCTCAGCAACCCGTGGGTTCTGCAGTACCTGCACTGGCTGTGGCAACTTCCTCTGAGGCTGACATAAGTAGGGGGTTGTCTGGCTCTGCTCATTTACCCCAAAGATATGATGGGGAACCTACACTGTGCTGGGGGTTCCTCAATCAGCTGGGAATTTTTTTGGAAATGGTACCACATGCTTTGCCTACTGAGTGAAGTAAGGTGGGATTCCTGGGCCAAACCAATCTGGGAGATGGAGAAACCCATAATTCATAACTTTACAGAATTTGTGGCATCTTTCCGGACAGTTTTTGATCTTCCTGGACGCACAACCTCCACTGCCAAAAGACTTATGACATTATGGCAGGGCTCACGTAAGTAGCAGACTACACGTTTGAGTTCCGTACTCTGGCAGCAGAGGTAGGATGGAACAATGAAGCCCTAGTTGCCGCTTTCTCCCAGGGCCTGTCTGACATAATTAAAGACGAGACGGCAGCCCGAGATCTGCCTGGCAATCTAGAGGAGTTAATCTCAGTCACCATCCTGATGGACACAAGAATCCGTGAGAGGCCTTCGTTCAAGGAACAGGGGCACAAACATTTACCTCGGTTGGCACCTAACTTCTTATGCCCACCTTATCCTCCTGTAACGGTTTGTTTGACACACAGATACAATGGTTTAGGATAAAAACACAGTTTTATTGAAATCACAATAGAATAAGAACTCTCACAGGTCCTGTAGTATACAGGCAGTATAATACAGACACACAACAGGTTAATATAACATTAGAGCAGATGCTCTATCTCGACAATTTGGGGCACAGTCCCAGGAGGAGTCCCTCCAGTACCTATCATTCCTCCTAACCGTATTTTGGCTACAATATGTACCAGTATTACATCTTCGTTGGGTGAGGAGATTTTGCCTGCTCAGGATTCCGTCCCTGTCAAGGATACCAATGAACAGACAGGAGACAGTACTGATTTTGAAACACCACCGTATAGTGAATACTGGGGCTAGGACCCAGAAGAGTGTACGTACAGGTTCCCACAAGGAGAATACTGACTCAAGCCTGCAGTCAGAAGAGGCGGTATGAGACAAGCCAAGGACCAATACCAAAGCGGGTAGTCAGCCAGAGCCGAATATCAATACCAAGCAGATAGTCAGACAAGCCAGAGGTCAATACCAGAGTGGGTAGTCAGCCAAAGCCGATGGTCAATACCAAGCGGATAGTCAGACAAGCCAGGGGTCAATGTCGGAGTGGGTAGTCAGCCAGAGCCGAAGGTCCAATACCAAGAGGACAGTCAGACAAGCCACAACACTGAACACCAGGAAGGACAGATAGCCAAGCCAAAGGTCATACAGCAAATATAACTGGACTTTCCAATTAGGACTCAACCCCAAACTTGATGAATACATAGACTCCTTCAGAGAGAGCATTAGATCCATCATTCTGGATAAACAATGGAAACAACTGTACAACTTTAATAAACAGGAAAGGATGGCCATTATGTCACTAAAGGACAACAAGGACATCAAATTGGGTGCTTCTGTTATAATGAACACAAGAGACTACATTAAGCAAGCACAAGACAATTTTCTGACCCCAGACATTACTGCCAACTACAGGGAGATCCCACACACACACACACATTATATATATATGTGAACTAAAATGTATAATCAACGGACTCCTCTCTACATCTACAGACTCAAAGAATAGGTTCATTCTGTTTGCTGCTTAAAATATATAGGGTAACCCAGGAAGACCTGTAATCTCTGGTGCAGGGATAATGATTGAAAAGATTTCCGACTGGCTAAAAAATTTCCTAAAGCCCTTGCTAAGAATCACAGCCTGCTACCTAAACAAGCTGGCTACTCTGGGTCCAGTACCTGTGGGGACAGTTTCGACAACTATGGATGCTGAATCCTTATATACAAATATCCCACATCAAGATTGCCTAGCAACAATTTTCTTGACCTACAAGATCTACGCAAGGAGACTGTTCTGGAACGTAAAAAAATTATACTCAAACACAATTATTTCACATTTGAGGAGGGCATCTATCTAAAAAAAAAAAAAAAAAAAAAAAAAAAGAAGAACAGGCGCAGTCAAAGGAAGAAAGAAGGCACCCGATTATGCAAACTTGTTCATAGCAAAACTTGGACAAGAATTTCTGTCCACCTGTAGCACTAAAGCACTGGCATACTTCCGCTACATAGAGACATCCTGTTAATCTAGACTGCCTGAACAGGACCTTACACAATTCCATGCCAGATTTAACCAATTATGCCCAACCATTAACTTTACTCTGAACTACTCTGTTGAAAACATACACTTCCTTGACAACACAATCTATATCAAGGACCAAAACATACAGTCATCTGCGCATCACAAACTCATGGACTGACTCTCAAACATTAGATATGATCATTTTCAAACATACCAAACACTCCAACAAACACTCCCTCATCTACAGCCAAGCTATAAAATACAAACACATTGTTCAGATAGTATAGTCAGGAACCAGCATCTCCATTCAGTAAGGAAATGATTCAGAAATCATACCAATGGCAGATTAACCCTTTGAGTGCCAGAGCGGTACACAACACTGAAACAGCTGGTAGCGAAGAGCTCCATTAAGAATGCAACAGCAAATGGGACTTCTTCCGGTCTATAAAAGATATGTGTAACCTGTGCACACATATGTACCACAGATAAGGTGCCCATACTACATTCCCATCAAAACCACAACATCAAGGGCAAATTCTCCTGCGGCTCAGTGTAGAGACAGAGGTAGAGATGTTGTAATTCAAAAGAGGTATTCAGAGTCTAAGAACTTATTAGATACAAAGCAGCCAAGATTTCTCCCATACGAAGATGGTTGGCCCCGAGGACGCAGTAAGAAGCACGGCAAAACATGTTGGCTCTTCCGACGCTCACCAGTCTTCTACAAATCCTGACCCTTGTATCCAACACTTCCTGGAACTGGCAAATATCCCTCACCTACCATCCAGATGTAAGAACCCGGTCCAAAAATTCCTTTTCTGCCATCATTTACAGGTCTGCCTGGTTTTCCAGACACACCTGCTCCACTACTCTAGCTCTGCTATTACCTATCCTCCAGTCTGCTTTCCAGGACATATATCTGATAAAAACTACATCAATCAACCTCACAGACACTTCAAAGTTTGGCTGAGCTGCTCTAACTCTGCTGCTTGATTTTACTGTCTGAGCTTATCCATTGTTCTGCTTTCCATTACTGCTGACTTCCCTTTGCTGAATCAGGCTGAATCAGGCTGAATCAGATGACCTCTCTGTGTTTGCTCACCTGACTGCTATCAGTGAACACTCCCAGGGTATTTAATGCAGCCTGTCTCACTACCTGATTGCCCTTGTGTTTGCTTCTAGTTACAAGAATGTTCTACTGCTTTCCTGATTTCCTGTGCATGACCTGGCTTCCTCTGACGTCCCTTCTGGTTCCTGACATTGCTGATCTCTGTATTCCTGACCCAGACTTGGCTAAAGTACCCGTCTTGGTTCCTGACACCGGCTTGTTTTTTGGTTTACGCTTCTGGATCACGACATTGATTTCTTTGCTTTTGTTATTTTAATAAAGGTGTTTTGCACTTTACATTCTGGTTCCTGGTCCCTAACAGTACACAAGGGCCATGAATTCAGGAGGCGCAGGCAATCCACAGAATGTTTTTTTCAGGCTGGACCAGGTAGATCAGTGCATGGACCAGTTTGAGTTAGCCCTCCAGACTTTGTTGCTCCATACTGCGCATCTGGCTCCACCACCTCAGTAACCCCCGGTGCAGGCTGCCCCTATAACTGCTGCCGCTCTGACTGTCAATAGTGATTCCAATGTTGCTAGAGGCGTGACTGGGTCTGCCCTGCTTCCCCAGCGTTATGAGGGTGACCCTAACCAGTGCAGAGGTTTCCTGAACCAGGTCGGTATCTATATGGAGATTGTACCACAGTCCTTTCTGTCTGATAGGAGTAAGGTGGGCCTTGTGATTTCCTTACTCTCTGACAGGGCTTGGGGCATGGGCTAACCCCCTTTGGGAGACACAGAAACCCACAGTGTAGAATTACCTTGAGTTTGTGGCATACGTTAAAAGGGTATTTGATGTACCGGGCTGCTCCACCTCAGCCGCCAAGCAATTAATGTCCATCCAGCAGGGAACAAGGACGATTTCAGGTTATGCCATAGAGTTTCGTACCCTGGCAGCCAAGGTTGGTTGGCTGTTTTCTCTAAAGGGCTTTTGTATACAGTAAAATATGACATTGCAGCCCGGGACCTCCCCAGAGATTTAGAGGAGATGGACTCATGTTGCATCTTGATTGACTCCCGTATCCATGAGAGACCTTCCTTCTGGGAGCACCTGCAGAGGCATCCCATCCTTTTAGCCCCAAGCTTTTCGTCCCCACCCGTGGTCCCTCTCCTCCCGCACCTCCTATTCGAGACCTTGGGCGAGGTGGAGCCCATGCAGCTTGGGTTCACTCACCTTTCGGTTGCTGAAAGGGCCTTTAGGGGGAGGAAAAGCCTGTTCCTTTACTGTGGTAAGGCAGGGCACATGCTGCAAACTTGCCCCACACATCCGGGAAAACGCACGCACCTAAGGTCCTACAGGGGAAAGACCTTAGGTGGCATCTCAGTGTCACCGGCTATCCAGAAGGATAAACCTCTAGTCTCCGTTGGGCTCTCCTGGGGCGAGTGTTCCATTATTACAGAGACACTTAATGACTCCGGTGCAGCGGGCCTCTTTATCTACAATGCCTTCGTCCAGAAGCACTCCATTCCATTGCAGCTCCGTACCACTCCACTTGCCATTGAGGCGATTGATGGCAGACCCCTACAGCTGCTGCAGGTCACCCATGAAACCGTTCCTTTGTCTATGGCTGTAGGAGCTCTCCATCACAAAACCTTAAAATTCCAGGTGATTTCACTCTCTCTATCCTGTGGTCCTAGGTTATCAATGGTTGCACAGACACAATCCCACGTTTGATTGGGTAAGGGCCAAAGTCATGGCATGGTCACCTAACTGTTCCAAGACATGCCTAGCAAAAGTGGTGAAGGTGCTAACCACATCCCCGGTCTCTTCGCTGCCTGAAGAGTACCAGGAGTTACGGGATGTATTTGATAAGGGCCAGGCTGTTGAGCTCCCGCCTCACCGCTCATACGATTATACCATTGAGTTGCAACCGGATGCCAAACCTCCTTGAGGTCGAGTGTACCCTCTTTCTGTCACAGAGAATAAGGCCATGGAGGAGTATGTTGCGGATGTGCTGTCCCAGGGGTTCATCCGCAAGTCCTCCTCTCCCGCTGGGGCCAGATTCTTCTTCGTATAGAAAAAGAGTGGAGAACTGAGACCCTGTATCAATTACAGGGGGCCTAACCGTATCACGGTCAAAAACACGTACCTTATTTCTCTTACTACTGAGCTATTCGATCAATTAAAAGGGTCCAAGGTGTTCCTCAAGCTCGACCTGCAAGGGGCGTACAATTTGGTACGGATGAACGAGGGCCACAAGCGGAAAACCGCGTTTAACACCAGGAGCGGGCATTACGAATACCATGTAATGCCCTTCGGTCTCTGTAATGCTCCCACGGTTTTCCAGGAATTCTTAAATGACATCCTTTGGTACATGCTCCAACAATGTGTGGTGGTATATTTAGATGACATTCTGATCCATTCCGCCTCCATGGAAAGCCACCACGCAGATTTAGCCAGAGTTCTGCAAAAATTAAGAGATAATAATCTCTTTCACAAATTAGAAAAATGTGAATTCCACCACAAACAGGTCACCTTCTTGGGGTACGTAATCTCAGAGGTTGGTTTCACTATGGACCTTGAGAAACTCTCGGCTGTTCTCGAGTGGCCGAGAGCCGTAGGTCTCCGATCCCTTCAACACTTCCTCGGGTTCGCTAATTACTATAGGAAATGTATCCGCAATTTTTCCTCAATTGTAAAACCCCTTACCGATATGACCAAAAAAGACTAACTCCACGCACTGGTCTCAGTGGGCCATCAAAGCATACTGGTCAGGTTACAGTAATCAATACCCACACAGGCCCAGTATATATATATATATATATATATATCAGCAATAATATAATACTGACACAGGTCAAGTATAGTTTGTGTGATTCCCATAATAGCGCGAGGCCCACAGGACACTCACTATGCAGAGAGTGACACAATAGCGAGTAATGCCACAAAAGTAAATGGAGGCCCAGGACAAGAGGTAGACTGCCGTAGAAGTAATAGAGGACTGCAACTGTAGGCAGAGAGGAACACCCAACTGAGACTGCAATGACTGTGACCCAATGTAATATGCACCAACCCCGAAGGGGTTAACGAACGCTCAGACCTAGAGTCGACTGCCAGATAGTGAGAGCAGCCTGAGGCGCCCCGGGAGTAGACCAACCACATCTTGCAGCAGTAATAGGTCAAGCGTACCGTGGTGCAACCAGATGGATCTACCTGTCACGGTTTTTTGATGAACACTCAGACCAGGTTGGTAAGGTTAAAATGACTTTATTGAGATAAAGATCACACACACACAAACAGAACATCAATGTATGCAGGTAATATACAGTAATAGCAAGCCAGTAATAGAAATGTATGTAGGAATACCACCAATCACTGGCAACGGAGGTTCTGGCTTGAACTGAACAGGCAGCAGGCAACACAGTCCGAGAACGGACCACAGGACCTTGGTGACAGATGGTTCAGGAGGAGATGACTGGCACAACCCAGACGCCTGGGAGGCACAGAACCTAGAGGAGTGAGGCAACACTACTGGCACAACCCAGATGCCTGGGAGGCACAGAACCCAAAGGAGCGAGGCAACACTAACCCTGGCACTGGATGCCGATAGACTCTCATAAGCAAGCCCTAGAACACTAGGGGTGGATCGTAATACAGTGTAAATATATATGACACAACCGTACCTGGACTGTCCAGGCACGCAAAGGGTCAATAGGTAACGCCTTGTGATATATTGCAACTCCCAAAGGGAGTGAGCCCAGCGCTGTAAGGGAGGTGTGTCAATGCGCTAGACACAGATGGTAACGGAATAGATACACAGCCAGGTATGGTCAGTAGCGTAGAGGGTTCTCAGCCAGATACGATCAGCAATGGAGCGGGTTCTCAGCCAAATACGGTCAGAAATGGAGCGGGTTCTCAGCCAGATACAGATAGCAACGGAGCAGGTTCTCAGCCAGAAACAGTCAGTACCCGAAGCGGGTCCTCAGCCAGATACGGTCAGCAACGGAGCAGGTTCTCAGCCAGATACAGTCAGCAACGGATCAACAGTAGTACAGCAAACTCAGGAACGTCGTCAGGCAGGCCAGGTCATACACGATCAGCAATAACGGAGCAAAAGTCAGGAACTAGAATACCCCGAAAGGGCACCATAGTGTAGACATGACAGAGGTTATAAAGGCTATCACTGGGCGGCGACAAAGATACTGGCCAATCAGAAATGAGATATGGAAATAGAAGAAACAGAATGTCGCCACCCGCAGCCAGGAGCACGGGCACCGTGATACTACCACACCGGGGTGTCGGATCACGCAACACAATAGGTAACCGGTCACAGTAACGAGGCTGCCTGAGCAGCAACGAGGCAACAGAGGATCTGTCCATAGACAGAGAGGACACCAGATGACAGCCCCTAGCCGGATAGCGGATGGAGCAGCAGGCCGGACCTGAGATACACGGAGCAGGAATATCCGCCAAAACCGGGTCAGTACACAGAGCAGGAACGTCAGCCAATCAGGGTCGGTAGACAGAGCAGGAATGTCAGCCAAGCCGGGTCGGTACACAGAGCAGGAACGTCAGCCAAGCTGGGTCGGTACACAGAGCAGGAACGTCAGCCAGGCCGGGTCGGTACACAGAGCAGGAACGTATACAGCAGAGTATTTAGGCAGTCCGGGTCATACACAGGAATCACAGGAAATACTGGAGCAAGCGCTAGCAACGGGAACACCACGAAAGGGCACCGGAGAAGTGACAGGGCTCAGTATTTAAGGACTAATACTGGGAGGAGCAAAGCCACACCAACCAATAAGAAGCATCAGGAAGTAGCACTGACAGAATGTTGCTAGCAATAGCACGGGCACCGTGATAGGCACATCTCCGAAACTCAAGCTTCCATTCATACTTGAGGATGATGCATCTGAGACAGGAGTAGGCACCCTCCTGTCTCAACATCCTACTGCTGAAACCCAGTTGCATCCATGTGGGTATTTCTTGAAGAAGCTAAGTCCTGTGGAGTGCAACTATGAAATTGGTGACCATGAGTTGCTGGCTATAATACTCGCTCTTAAAGAATGGAGGCATTTGCTCGAAGGAACTTCAGTGCCAATCCTAATCCTCACTGATCATAAAAACCTCACATACCTGTCCTAAGCCAAGCTCCTGACTCCAAGACAGGCCAGATGGGCCTTATTTCTGTCCTGTTTTAATTATGTGGTCTCGTACCTGCTGGGCACCAAAAATGTCCAGGCTGATGCCCTATCCAGACAGTTCTCGGGCGCTAAGGAGGAGACCCCTCCTAGTCCTATTATCCCTCCGGACAGAGTACTGGCCACCATACTTACAAGTATTAAATCTCCCCTCGGGGAAAGAATATGGGTGGCCCAAGTAGATGCACCTGCTGAGACTCCTGGGTGCTGTTACATACCTAGTAACCTCCGTACCAGGGTACTTTCCACATACCATAATACAAAGTCAGAGGGGCATCCCGGTAAGAACCAGCTCCTCTGGTCGGTTTCCCGTCTTTTCTGGTTGCCAGAACTTAAAGATATTGCTGCATTTGTCACTTCCTGTCCAGTCTGTGCGTAGACCAAATCACCTTCCAGTGGGCCTTTGTCACAGCTTGGATTCTCACTGGTCAGTTCCCTGAACTTTGCCCCTGATAGTCATTGGTGCTTCTAGGTTCCTAGGATGCTGGAGATGAGAATCCAGCACCCAATTATTGAGCTTCAGTTTGTCTTTGAGTATTCTGCTATCCTGGTTTGTTTTCAGTTACTACTCTTGCTCCGATTTCCTGGCTCCGTTTTTGACCTTGTCCCTTGACTTACCTGTGATATAGTATTTGCTCCTATCGACTCCGGCTTTCCTGACTTAGGCTTGGTACCTCTTGCCTGCTCTATCCGCCCTGGTGACTCGGCCCTTCTGACCTTGCTCTTGTCTGTCGCGCTGCTGGCAGTGCTCTCCTCTCCATTTACGCCCGTTCTGTCCTCCACTCGCACTTCTCTGCTGGATGGCCTAACCTTGTGATTGGTGTCCCGATCATTCATCCAGCCCTAGCTGTGTCTCCTCCCCCTGGGGCATCGCACCCTCGCCAGTCAGGCTGTTCCGCTGACTGGCGGGGCCTGGGCCCTGCAGGTGGTAGAGATTTGCCAGGTGCTGACTTGGATGACGATGAGGGTGTCTGCATGGGGATAAGGCTAAGAGGGTAGGCTGTGGTTAGCGGCACCATCTGGAGGCAAGCATAGTGTACCTAGCCTTTGTCTTCTCTAGGAAGCCCTGGGTTGTGCAGTACTGGTGGTAACCCTGGTTGGTCTTTCTGAGCTAGCTTTTAGGGGATTTGGTGATGCTATTGTCTCTTTGTACTGCTCTTGGATAAGACTCCACCACATTGCAGAGCACTGGTTCTTTTGTCTGCAAGCTTTATTCCTTGGATCCTGTATTCTCTCTCCTGTACTGCATTACTTAGCCCATCCTTAGGGTGTTGGCAGTATTGCAGTCCCAAACTGGTGCTATTGTCTCTTTGTGATACTGCTCTTGGATAAGACTCCACCACATTGCAGAGCACTGGTTCTTTTGTTGGCAAGCTTTATCTCTGGGTTCCTGTACTCTCTCCTAACTGCGTTTTTTAGCCCATCCTTAGGGCATTGGTGGTATTGCACTCCCCACCTGCATTTCTTTGCCCATTCTCTGGGCATTGCTTCATACGCAGTCCTAGCCTGCTGGTGTTAGCCTTTCCTTAGGGCATTGGTGGTACTGCAGTCCCAACCTACATTTCTTTGCCTGGCGTCTGGGCAGTGCTTTATAACAGTCCTAGCCTGCTTTACCTCGCCCAACTTCGGAGTAGTTTGCTGTGGCGATTCCTATACTCTGCCATTATAGAGATGGGGTTGGTGTCACCTCTGCTCTAGGATCCTCTCCTCTGGTCACTACTTCTTCCAGTACCCTATCTTCCTATCCAGGCCAGGGTCCCAGCTCAACCGGGATCAGGCATCTGACTTCTCGGCCAGCACATTTATTTGGCTTTGGCTGCAGCAAGGGATTATAGGGTATGGCAACGCACTCTAGCAACGATATTTAGCAACACACCCGAGCAACTAGAAATATCATACCAGATGGATAGTATACGTGACAGAATAACTGGGCCATTACGATGGATTCTGCAGATCTGGCAAGAATTAATGCAATCCTAACCTCTCAAGAAAACCATTTGTGATGCTTGGAGAGGAAAATGGATGCTATCCTGGAATTATTGAGAAGCTCGACAACCCCAGGGAACCCCCCTACAGGCATCCCCACAGCAGCTGTACGTAGTGCCAGCACAAATTCGGGGAATGAATCAAAATGTACAAGCTTTCCCCAAACTACCATTGCCTGAAAGATATTCCGAAAACTCCTCGAAGAGTAAAGGATTCATTAACCTTTGTCTTCTACATTTCAGTAATCTTCCTAATTATTTCAGTACCCTCAGTTAAAGAGTCTCATTTATTATTTCTCTACTAAAGGACAAAGCCTTGGCATGGGCCTCTCACCATTATTACAAGACTCTGAAGAATTTTTGAAAACTTTTCTTTTGGTATTTGACGTCCCAGGAAGAAAAGCCGCAGCTGAAGCTTCCTTATTGGATTCATGCCAGGGCTTTCACTCGGTAAGCCAGTATGCAATAAGAGTTTAGAACTCTCGCCTACAAAACTAATTGGGAACAGGGAGCTCTTAAGGCAACCTTCAGCAGAGGACTTAATGTAAAATTAAAAGATGCTCTTACTTGCAGAGAAATACCAGAGTCATTGGAGGATTATATTTCTCTCTGTCTTGAGTTGGATCGACGGATGACAGAAAGACAGACGGAAAGGGATCAGCATCATCGAGGAAGAAATTTTCCTCCCTCCCACCCATTCACCATGTAATCAAGAGCTTCTGAGGAACCTATGGAGGTGGGAGGAGTATCCAAGCTATCTGAGACAGAAAAACGTAGGCGACGATCTCTGGGCCTGTGCTTATATTGTGGCAATAAAGGTCACTTCCTCAGACAATGCCCAACACAGCCGGGAAACTCCACCACTTAGAGAGTAGCGGGAGGTCCTCTCTGAGTGATAGTCTTGTTTCTCCTTCCACTCCTTCTTATTTAATGGTTCCAGTATCTCTACAGTGGACTAATGGTAGAGTCAGTACCTCAGCTTTTTTGGATTCTGGAGCCGCAGGTATCTTCATCGATAAGGACTGGATGGTTATCACTATCGATGGTAAATCTCTGGGTATCGGGAAAGTTATACTGGAAACCACCCCGATTTACAGTATCCACAGGCCACTGGCAATCTGAGTCACTGGTACTGGATGTCATCACCGTCCAACATACTCCAGTCATCTTGGGCCTCCCTTGGCTCAGGACGCATAATCCAGTTATCAGTTGGCGATCTGGCCAAATTTCGTCATGGAGTCCCCCCTTGCCTTCAATCCTGCATTCGACCTATCCGGTCAACTACAGCTATGGTGGAAGTTCAGACTCCAGATAACAAGACTATCATTTCACTTCCCTATAAGTATATGGGTCCAGCATTTTCCACCAACAAATGCTCTCCTCTACCACCTCATCGAACATCTGACTGTGCCATCAACCTACTTCAAGGGACCATACCTCCTAAAGGACAAACATTTTTACTATCCCCTCCGGGGAACCTAGCTTTAGCCACATACACCCAAGAAAATCTTGAAAAAGGCTTCATTCGTCCTTCATCTTCCCCTGCTGGGGCAGGATTTTTTTTTTGTCCAGAAGAAAGATTGTACCTTGCATCCATGTATCGGTTACAGAGGCCTAAATAAAATAACTATTAAAAATAGTTAGCCTCTTCCCCTGATCCCAGAACTCCTAGAACAACTAAAGCAGTGGTTCTCAACCTTTCTAGTGCCGCGACCCTTTGATAAAATTTCCGAAGTTGTGGAGACCCCTAACAGTAAACTTATTTTTGTTGCTCCTTCATCGCTGTAATTTTGCTACTGTTATGAATCGAAATATAAATATATGATGGTTTTAGGCGACCCCTGGCAAATCGTCATTCGACCCCCAAAGGGGTCCCAACCCACAGGTTGAGAGCCACTGAACTAAATGGAGCTTCAATTTTCACAAAACTGGATCTTCAAGAAGCCTATAATTTAATCTGGATAAGAACAGGGGATGAGTGGAAGACAGTGTTCAATTCAAGATATGGTCACTACGAATATTTGGGAATGCCATTTGGCCTCTGTAATAGCCTGGCAGTTTTTCAAGGATTTGTTAATGGCATTTTTCATGATATGCTGTTATCTCAAGTCATGTATCTCTAATGGTTTGTTTGACACACACACACACACAGAAGGTTTGGATAAAACACAATTTTATTGAACAATAATAACAACAACAATAACCCTCACGGGTCCTGTAATATATATGCAATATAGTACAGACACAAGACAGGTTATAATGATGCAGGCCCACACGGGTCCAGTATATGCAGGTAATCCAGAGTTCAATACACTGACACAGGTCAGGCAGTTCTCGTGTGATTCTCAGTTGGAAAGCACTGAGTGGGTTACTATTAGGCGAGAGTAATGACAGGCCCTAATAGTGCAAGGCCCTTTAAGAAGCTCAATCAAAAGGAGAGAGCACCAAATCGAGTAACGCCCAAAAGTAATGGAGACCAGAACAACTGGTGGACTGCCGTAGCAGTAACTGAGATTAAGCAACTTGTGGACTGCCGTAGCAGTAACGGAGACTGAGCAACTTGTGAACTGCCATAGCAGTAACGGAGACTGAGCAACTTGTGGACTGCCGTAGCAGTAACTGAGATTAAGAAACTTGTGGATTGCCGTAGCCGTAACAGAGACTGAGCAACTTGTGGACTGCCGTAGCAGTAACTGAGATTAAGCAACTTGTGGATTGCTGTAGCAGTAACTGAGACTGAGCAACTTGTGAACTGCTGTAGCAGTAACGGAGACTGAGCAACTTGGGCACTGCCTTAGCAGTAACGGAGACTGAGCAACTTGTGGACTGCCGTAGCAGTAACTGAGATTAAGCTACTTGTGGATTGCAGTAGCAGTAACGGAGACTGAGCAACTTGTGAACTGCTGTAGCAGTAACGGAGACTGAGCAACTTGGGCACTGCCTTAGCAGTAATGGTGACTGAGCAACTTGGGCACTGCCATAGCAGTAATGGACTGAGCTGCTTGGGCACTGCCGTAGCAGTAACAGAACTGAGCAGCTTGCCCTGAGAGGCACCCAACCGAGGACTGCACGGAAGTGAGGACACACAGAAATGTCGCCTTGGCGACACCGAGGCAACGGAGACCAGACTGCAGTGAACTGTCCGGAGACAGCGAGGATCCTGATACCACCCTAACCGGAGACTGGATAAGGCGTGCAGGAGGGGTACTCAATCACAGTAGCCCAGCCAGGCTGGAACCACACACAGAACAGGAACGTCAGCCAATCCGAGTCGGTACACGGAGCAGGAACGTCAGCCAGGCCAGGTTGGTACACAGAGCAGGAACGTCAGCCAATCCAGGTCGGTACACAGGCAGAAACGAGATGCAGAATAGTCAGTCTGGGTCAGTACACTGAGATCACACAAATAACAGGAACAAGCGCTGGTACTGAAACACCACGAAAGGGCACTGGAGAAGTGCCAGAACCCAGTATTTAAGGACAAATACTGGGCGAGACCAAGACAGTGTAGCCAATAGGCATAGGCAGGAGTGGAAACTGACAGAATGTCACCGAATAGAACAGACACAGTGATAGTATCTGTGACGGAACTGTGGCGACCATGGGAGATATTGGTGTGTTAGAGATATGGGATCTCATGTCTTCAGACTATTTCTACCCAAAAGACAAACACCCATAGACTGAGCTTAGCCATAGTTGATTCCAGTACATTGCTGGAGTGCAGAGATAGTGGGGGGTTGGGTTTTCATTCCACTCTACTCCAGGCCTGTGCTAAGGAATGTTAATTGATTCCTGCTGTGCTTCCTTGACCAATCAGAGGCGGTTATTGATGAGCCAGTTAAGAATGTATGATTTCAAGTCTTAATATGCATTCGTATCCTGATAAGGATGCTGGTGGCTGATTGGTCAAGCATAGAAACACTGTCCCAAGTATTCGTTTGCATGCTGATCTAGATTAGAGTCTCTGTAGTGTATATGAGCTGTGTGTTTGAGTCAATAAAAGAGAGTTCTTCCCTTCATCAAGTCTCGGCTGATGTTTGGGAATAGGAGATTCGTTATACTATTGGAGTGTTACTCTGAGGGAGAAAGGAACTATAACGGAGGTATCCAGCTTATGATACAAGGCGTCACGTTACAACTGGTGGCAAGTGGCGGGATTCGGCTTATCCCAAGGAACTGAAACTGAGACCAGCATCCAGGGGGAGATATAGCCGCTGGCTTGACCCCGGTCTCAGCAGCGCAGCGAACAGTGGATGGAGCAACAGCGAAACTGAGACCAGCATCCAGGGGGAGATATAGCCGCTGGCTTGACCCCGGTCTCAGCAGCGCAGCGAGCAGTGGAGGGAGCAACAGCGAAACTGAGACCAGCATCCAGGGGGAGATATAGCCGCTGGCTTGACCCCGGTCTCAGCAGCGCAGCGAGCAGTGGATGGAGCAACAGCGAAACTGAAACCAGAATCCAGGGGGAGATATAGCCGCTGGCTTGACCCCGGCCTCAGCAACGCAGCGAGCAGTGGATAGAGCGTTGGTTCATCTGAACCGGAGGAAGCAGTGTTGCGGCGGGCTTAGCGAAGCCCTGGAGGATCTGCTGGAGTCCAGAGTGCAAGAGGGCCCCAACCTGTGGATGGCCAAAGCAATTTGGATATCCTGGAACTTGGAGTACTAGTATCCACTGCATTAGGAGGTACCTGGGATCCTGCCTGTGGAATATGGCAAATCTAGGACCAATGGGCGCTGTTAAGCCCAACTGGAGACGGATTGAGAAGCTGGTGGCATTGCGATGGCCGCTTCTGGGGGACAATCCTCTGCGGGATTGGGAGGACAGCATGGACTGCTTTGTGAAGGTGGAAAGTAAGCTACAGGATCAGTATATCGCCCTGTACCGGAAAGCGGAGCAGAAGTATTACAGCAGGATCCGCCCCTCTTGTTCTGCTGCAGGCAATGGATACAATGGCCCAGGAGTAGGATGGGAGGCCATCTGTGTCGACCCCAACTTTGGCAGCAAGGAGGAGAATAGGTTTTGGGAAATCAGGGATGCCCGGGAGGAGATGATGGGGTTCCAGAGTATCCCTGAGCTAGCAGAGGAGCTGGAGGACCTGGTGGAGCAAGAGTGGCATCTGGAGCGAGCTTACCAAGGCCTTATCCGGAAAGTTGTGAGGCATACGGGGGAGGGACCATGGGCAGCCCCCCATATACTATACCGCAGGAAGACGTGGCCTGGCTGGCCAACCCGCCCTGGGATGGAGGCTCCGACCTTGGAATCGAACAGTCCTTTGAGTCCTGCGACCCGGTGGGGTGGAGAATGAGGAATCTACTGCCCCACCTAGGACCCAATCCGTCGGAAGAGACGGTTGCCCAACTTAAACTGTCGGTCGAGCAACAGTACTTTCAAGACATCCAGAGCCCCTGGGTTGCCCCATGCTGGGGGAGTGAGACAGTGATACGCACCAGCCCCTTTGTTACCCCGGACCTGAGGAGTGGGAATTCGCTGCTCCTCAGCCCCAAGAATGCCCCTGTACCAGGGGGTGGGACAACCATCCCCCCTGGTGGACATTTGGCCCCTTCCCCTGTTTTTCCTACTGTTGTGAGCGAGAGAGAGCTCACCAGCAGCCCCAAGAAGATGCTCCCTTTGTTAATGGACACTGCCCTGGAGAAGGAGCAATGTGTGCTCTCCAGGGGCACGGTTGATACGACCCTGAGGAATGGGACTGCGGTCTTCCTCAAGGCAGAGAATGGCCCTGCGGTTTGTGGCCTGAAAGAAGAGGACCCCAGCAGACTGAAGGAGAACAGTGCTGCTGGCCCTCTTGTTGATCCTATGGACTGTGAACTGGTGGGTGGGAATGCGTTCCCCACCAGCCCCCCTGTGAACCCTGGCCTGGTGAGTAGGAGTGAGCTCCACAGGGCCTGGGAAACCCCTGTTGCTGTGGATGAGACGCAGGTCCCCACCAGCAGCCCCTGTTCTTCCCCTTTATTATTAGATACTGCCCTGGAGAAAGAGAAATGTGTGCTCTCCAGGGTCGCAGATGTTATGGCCCTGAGGAATGGGACTGTGGTCTTCCTCAAGGCAGAGAATGGCCTTGGAGTTTGTTGCCTGGAAGAAGAGGACCCCAGCAGACTGAAGGAGAACAGTGCTGCTGACCCTCTTGTTGACCCTATGGACTGTGAACTGGTGGGTGGGAATGCGTTCCCCACCAGCCCCCCTGTGAACCCTGGCCTGGTGAGTAGGAGCAAGCTCCCCAGGGCCTGGGAAACCCCTGTTGCTGTGGATGAGACTCAAGTCCCCACCAGTAGCCCCTGTCCTTCCCCTTTGTTATTGGATACTGCCTGGGAGAAAGAGAAATGTGTGCTCTCCAGGGGCGCGGATGTTATGGCCCTGAGGAATGGGACTGTGGTCTTCCTCAAGGCAGAGAATGGCCCTGGAGTTTGTTGCCTGGAAGAAGAGGACCCCAGCAGACGGAAGGAGAACAGTGCTGCTTACCCTCTTGCTGTACATGTGGACTGTGAACTGGTGGGTGGGAGCGAGCCCACCAGCATCTATGTGACCCCTGGCCTGGTGGTTGGGAGCGAGCCCACCAGGCCCTGTGAAACCTTGGCTGTGATGAGTGGGACAACAGTCCTCATCAGCAGTCCAAAGCCTGTTGCCCCTTTTCCTGATACCCCAGCCTTGGTGAGTGGGACCACGGTCCTCACCAGGGATGCCCTTGTTGCCCCTGGATCTGTTGACCCCAGCCTGGTGGGTGGGAAGTCATTCCCCACCAGGCCAACTGTTGATCCAGCCCGAGGGAGGGGGACCACCGTGTTCCCTAAGGAAGTTGGGAGTTGCCCCAGTTTTGCCAGCAGCCCACAGTCTGTTTGTCCTGGATTGGTGAGTGGGAGTGCGCTCCTCTGGATGCCCCTACCCTGAGCAAAAGAGTCCCCAGTGTTTCCAGTAGCCCTTTGGATGTTGCCTCAGCCCAGGAGAGTAGGAGCAGCATCCTCTCCTGTTCCCGTGGGGTACTTGCCCAACCAAAAGGGGGAGATGTCCCCAGCGTCCACCAAGGTGACCCCCAGGCCATTGGGAACCCAGAGACACTGTTGCTAAAAGGAGGTCCACCTTATAGACTGGCTATGGACCCTGAGCCACTGGACCCAGACCCAGGAGGGTCTGACCCCAGCTCTGCCTGGAGCCTGGCCCAGGAGAGGCCTCCCAACTTAGTGAAAGCCAGGACCAAGAGGTACACGTTTCACCGGCCCAGGACCAAGGACCCCAGTTTTACTCCTGGCCCCAGACACGGGGCTCGTTTATTCTTTCCAGACCCCAGGACTGTAGGGGCTGGCTGGGGACAAGACTTTTGGGACAAGTACTGTTGTGGACATGGCACTACCAGATTATGTGTCCACTCCGGACAGCAGCGAGCTGACCCGTGTGGATCATGCTGTGGCTGTCGGAGGTGGACAAGGGGGAGATATGTGACGGAACTGTGGCGACCATGGGAGATATTGGTGTGTTAGAGATATGGGATCTCATGTCTTCAGACTATTTCTACCCAAAAGACAAACACCCATAGACTGAGCTTAGCCATAGTTGATTCCAGTACATTGCTGGAGTGCAGAGATAGTGGGGGGTTGGGTTTTCATTACACTCTACTCCAGGCCTGTGCTAAGGAATGTTAATTGATTCCTGCTGTGCTTCCTTGACCAATCAGAGGCGGTTATTGATGAGCCAGTTAAGAATGTATGATTTCAAGTCTTAATATGCATTCTTATCCTGATAAGGATGCTGGTGGCTGATTGGTCAAGCATAGAAACACTGTCCCAAGTATTCGTTTGCATGCTGATCTAGATAAGAGTCTCTGTAGTGTATATAAGCTGTGTGTTTGAGTCAATAAAAGAGAGTTCTTCCCTTCATCAAGTCTCGGCTGATGTTTGGGAATAGGAGATTCGTTATACTATTGGAGTGTTACTCTGAGGGAGAAAGGAACTATAACGGAGGTATCCAGCTTATGATACAAGGCGTCACGTTACAGTACCTATATTATATTCTCATATATTCCAGGTCTTTAGAAGAGCATCATGCTCAAGTAAGAACAGTATAATGACTGCAAGATAACTCCCTCTCAGATAATCTCAACAAATGTGAATGTGATAAGCCACAAATCTCCTTCTTGGGATATGTTATCTTCCCCTATGGTCTAGAAATGGATCCCAGCAAAGTTCAAGCTGTTACTCAATGGCCAGTTCCTAAAGATATACGAGCCATTCAACAATTTATAGGTTTTTTGAACTATAATCGAAGATTTATCCACAATATCCCTCACATCATTTCACCCATCACGGCTCTAATCAAGAAGGGGTCTAATCCACAGAACTGGTCATCTGAAGCCCTACAGGCCTTTGAAGTATTAAAGACCTAATTTACTAAGATTTCCAGATCCTACTCTACAATTCATTCACAAAGTTGGCGCATCAGAACTAGCTGCAGGAGCAGTATTATCTCAGAGATACCCAGATTCCGCTAAAATATATCCCTGCTCTTTTTTTTCAAAGAAATATTCTATGTATGAATGTAACTACAATGTAGGCAACCAGGAACTCCATACTATTAAATTAGCCCTGGAGGACTGGAGACATCTCCTTGAAGGAACTACCCTTCCAGTACCCAGTACTCTGGGTACAGCTCTTACCATTTGCAGAATTTGCATTCAACAATCGGATACACGACTCTCTTCAGTGCTCACCCTTTTTCGCAGCACTGGGATATAACCCTCAAACCTTCCCCGTCAGTACCTACTGTAGGGGTTCCGGCAGCAGATTCCATGGTAGATAACCTACAAGAACTTTGGACTACCATCCAAAATGCCTTATCAAGGTGACAGCCTCTCATAAAATAGCTGCAGATCAGCAGCGCAGACCAGGTCTTCATTATTGCCCAGACAGCAGAGTGTGGCTATCTACAAAACATCTTAAAGTAAGAGTTCCTTCCTTGAAGTTTGGACCTTGGTTCGAAGGTCCATATCGAGTCACACAATTCATGACCCAAGTTACGTTCCAAATAGCCATTCCATCTTCCTGGCAGATCTGTAACAAGTTCCATGTTTCATTACTCAAACCCTTTGTTCATAACAGTTTCTCCTCCACCCGGGTTCCTCCGGCACATATTCTACTCAATGGAGAACTAGAATATGACATTGAGAATATATTGGACTCTAGATCACTACAGTACCTCATTCATTGGAAAGGTTATGGACCAGAACATCTCTCCTGGGTAATGGCTTGAAACTGATTTCTGCTTTTCATAAAACCCATCCACACAAACCCGGTCGCCCAAAGGGCTCTTCCTTGTGAGAGGGGTATGTCACAGCTTGGATTCTCACTGGCTAGCTCCCTGAACTTTGTCCCAATAATCATTGGTGTTTCTTGTTTTTTTAGGACGCTGGAGACAAGAATCCAGAGCCCAATTGTTGAGCTTCCGTTTGTCTTTGAGAGTTCTGCTATCCTGGCTTGTTTTCAGTTACTACTCTGGCTCCGATTCCCTGGCTCCATTTTTGATCTTGTACCTTGGCTTACCTTTGATATAGTATTTGCTCCTATCGACTCCGGCTTTCCTGACTTTGGTTTGGTATCTCTTGTCTGCTCTATCTGCCCCTGGTGACGTTGAGGGTATCTGCATGGGGATAAGGCTGAGAGGGTAGGTTGTGGTTAGCGGTGCCATCTGAAGGCAAGCAGAGTGTACTTAGTCTTTGTTAGTTCTCCTCTCTAGGAAGCCCTGGGTTATCACGGTGCTGTGATTCTGTCTAGCGACATTGTTACTTACGGGTTTACTCTAGCTGCATTCTTATTGGTCCTGCGCTATGACTCCTCCCTGGGCCTTGCCTTTATATACGCCCTCCTGTCACTATACCGGTGCCCTTTCGTGGTGTACCCGTATCTAGCGACTACAAGTTCTTGTTTCCTGTTTCTGTGTATGACCCGGCTCACCTGACTACGCTTAGTGCCTGACGCTCCTGTGATCAGATTCCGTTGCTGACCTTGGACTGGTTGACTAACTCCTTTGTGTATCGAACTGGCTTGGCTGAGTATCTGATTCCGTTACCGACTAAGGACTGGCTGACTAACTCCTTGTGTACCGAACTCCTTGTGTACCGAACTGGTTTGGCTGAGTATCCGATTCCGTTACTGACTAAGGACTGGCTGACAATCCGTTATCACCGATCTGGCTGGGCTAGTGTCTGGTGGTTCTCCTGACTGGCTGTAGTCCGTGTGTGCCGACCTGGTTGTGCTTCTAGCTCAGTTGTTCATGGGACTAGCTTATTACCTCCGTATACTGTCAGGGAGACACCGGTTGCGGACCGGTTACATTACATACCTATCTCTCCCACTCGCTTACCACTCCTATAGTTTCCTGGAGCCTGTGTCAGTCCCTGCACTCACCAGTGTCTGTGTTGCCTCCGGTAACCCTATAATATCTGGGTCCAGTCTGTACCACACTTTTGCCCACATTGCCTCAGTTCACCCTATTAGCTTAGGGTTGTTATATTGCCAGTATCTGGTGTCTATTGCCTCCGTTAACCCTAGTGTGCTAGGGCTCCGTCACTGCCAGAACCCTGTCTGTGTTGCCTCCGTTTACCCTAGCGTTTTAGGGTTCAGTCACTACCTGAGCCACAGCTGCGTTGCCTCCGTTAACCCTAGCATGCTAGGATCCAGTTGCTGCCAGAGTCCATTCAGTGTTGCCTCCGTTAACCCTAGTGTTCTATGGTCTAGCCGTTGCCAGAGTACTGTCTGTGTTGCCTCGATTAACCCTAGCGTTCTAGGGTTCAGTCACTGCCAGAGTCCTGTCCGTGTTGCCTCCGTTTACCCTACTCTCATAGGGTCAGTCCTCTGCCAGTGTCTTGCCAGTATTGCCTCCGTTAACCCTAGAAGTGTAGGGCCTAGTTATCACAGTGCCTGTGATCCTCCTCTGCCACTCTAGCTTGTGGTGTGCTCCGATTTGCTGAGTCGGTATGGCCCGCCCCTGGTGACCTTTTTATGCCTGGTCGTGACACCTGTCAGGTGCCCTTTCATGGTGTTTCAGAGCCAGTGTTGCTGTTGCTGTGTTCCTGATTCCTGTGTACCGATTTGGCTTGTTTTGACTACGCTCCTATGTTCTTGCTCATGATTGACATGGCTTGTCTGTGAACCATCTCCGTGACCCGACCCGGCCTGGCTGACTTCCTGCTCCGTGACCTTAACCGGCTTGTTCCAGTGACCTGATTTGTTCCTGCTACCTGCTCCTGTTGTCGCCATAGCGACATTCTGACTTCCGCTGTGCTTGCTTACCGGGCTGATCATGTTGCCTCCTTAACACTTGCAGTGCCTAGTCTCCAGTGCTGAGTCTCCGTTCTCACTTGCAGAACTGTGCTTCCGTGACTGAGCCCTCCTTCGTACTTGCTGAGCTATACCTCTAGTACTGAACCTTCGATCCTTAAAGCTGCAATTTAACCCTTGCCGTGCTGCCGTCTCCTTAGCTGAGCCTTCTCATACCTTTGCAGAGCCTACACTGTTATTTCGCTACTTCTGCTGAACCGGCTGCATATATGCCTGGTCTGGGCGGCGGCTCATCTTGTCACCCGCAGAGTAGTCGAGTTCATTAACGCTCCCGGTATTGGCTATTGGCTCTTGCTCTAATGGTGATCTCTCTGGTCTACGTCTGTGGGGGCTATTGGCTCAAGCTCTTGCAGCACAGCGTGTTCTCCGGTATACGCCCGTGGAGGGGCTATTGGCTCCATCTCTTGCAGCGCATTGTGGTCTCTGTTGTTACGCCCGTGGGGCTACTGGCTCAAGCTCTTGCAGGCTGTCTCCGGTATACGCCTGTGGGGGCTATTGGCTCAAACTACTCCTGTGCAGTTGGTCTCCGTTATTACACGCGTGGGGCTATTTGCAAGCTCTTGCAGTGCAGGCTACTACCGTTGTTATGCCAGTGGGGGCTACCGACTCACGCACTTGCAGATTAAGTTGTATCCGTTGTTACGCCCGTGGGGGCTATTCTGTGCAACTTTTCTGCTGATTCTACCTCTAGTCAAGCACTGCCTAGCAGCTTTCCAGTCTTTAGAACTTTAGGTGTTGCACCATCTACACCAATAGCTGCTTTGTCACCACCTTGGGTGTGCCAAACACCACAACCGAGACTGATTATTGCATTTAACCCTTGATTTGCTTCACTACTGTGTGCCTGTCCTGAGACAGTATATGTGATAACTCTGTGTCTGTATACCAGGCCTGTGGGGACTGTGTTTTATTCTAACCTGATAGTCTGAGTGTCTTAAAAACCTTTACACTAGTGTCCACTTATACACTATTTGTGCTGCCTCCGTTATCCCTAGTCCACTAGGGGATTACACTTCAGTTACCCATCGCCTGTGTCACCTATTGCGGTGTGGGGCTGTCGAGGATATACTTGTTCCTGAACTTTGCTGTGAATCTGCCTACAAGTCCAAGATCATCACACTTATTTTGCTTACTACTACTGTGTGTGTGTGTATTTTTGCCCTGACCTGCGTCAGATCTGGAAAGTACCTGGTACGGACCTTATCTGGACCTGAGTGGGGCTATTGTGCATTATTTTCAATAAAGTTTTTTAACCTTACCTAACTGTCTGAGAGTTCTTTAACAAACAGTAACAAACCGTGACAGTTGTGCAGTACTGCTATTAGGGTATTTGATGGTGCTATTGTCTCTTTGTGATACTGCTCTTGGATAAGACTCCACCACATTGCAGAGCACTGGTTCTTTTGTTGGCAAGCTTTATCTCTGGGTTCCTGTACTCTCTCCTAACTGCGTTTTTTTAGCCCATCCTTAGGACATTGGCGGCATTGCACTCCCAACTTGCATTTCTTTACCCATTCTCAGGGCATTACTTCATACGCAGCCCTAGCCTGCTGGTGTTACACCTTGCCATGGACTTCATAGTCAACCTCCCTTTGTCTAACAGTAACACAGTTATACTCATGGTTGTTGACCGATTTTCTAACATGATTCATTGCATACCTTTTAAAAAACTTCCATCTGCTAAAGAATTGGCTACGGTCTTTGACAAAGAGTTCTATCGGCTACATGGGGTTCCCAAAGTCAGTTTCTGACCGGGTAGCCAGGTTGTCTTGGGATTCTGGAGGGCCTTCTGTGCGCAGCTAGGTATACAACTCTCCTTGTCCTCAGCCTATCACCCGCAATGGAATGGGGCCGCGGAAAGGACTAATCAGGCCTTGGAGCAATTCCTGCTGTGTTACATCTCAGACCATCAGAATAATTGGTCGGACCTGCTACCTTGGGCTGGGTTTGCTCATAACAGTGCTGTCTCGGCTTCTACCCGGCTCTCTCCCTTCATGATGAATTATGGGTATCAACTCTCCATGATTACAGATTTGTTCTCTCCCCAGGGGATTCCGGCATTGGAGGATCATCTCCAGTGATTCCATTCCACAGGGATGCAGGTCCAAGAGTCGTTGCAATGCTCACAACAATCCCAGGAACTTCAGGTCAATCGTAAACACCTACCCGCACCCTCCTATCAGGTTGGGGAGAGGGTTTGGTTGTCCCCCATAAATTTCCACCTCTAAAGTGCCCTCTGAGAAACTGGCTCCCTGCTTTGTGGGGCATTTCCCTATCCTCTGTAGTTTGAACCCTGTGGCCTATGCCCTAGACCTCCCTCCCAATATGCGGATACACAATGTGTTCCATGTCTCGCTGCTGAAACCTCTGGTATGCAATAGTTTTACTACGGTCACACCTCGACCCCATTTGATGCCTGTTGACGGCCATGAGGAGTTTGAGGTCCACTTCATAGTTGACTCTCGTAGGTTGTGAGAGAGTCTTCAATATTTGGTCCATTGGAAGGGGTACAGTCCAGAAGAGTGCTCATGGGTTCCAGCCATAGACCTGCATGCCCCCGCCCCATTTCTCCATGCTTTCCATGCACGCTTTCCCCATAAACCTGATCCTGCCCCGTGGGGGGGTTTCATTGAGGGGGGGATATTGTCAAGGTTTGGCTGAGCTGCTCTCTTTCTCTGCTGCTAGATTCTGCTGTCTGAGCTAATCTAGTGCTCTGCTATCTATTGCTACTGCATTCCCTGTTCTGAGTCTGGCTGAACCTCTTTCTTTGTTCACCTGACTGCTATCTGCCAACCCTCCCAGGGTGTTTAAAGCAGCTTGGCTCACTTCCTAATTTGCCCTTGTGTTTGCTTCTGGCTGCAAGATTGTTGTACTGAGTTCCTGATTTCCTTTGCAAGACCTGGCTTCCTCTGGTGTCCCTTGTGGTTTCTGACTCCCTGGCTTTTTCCTGACATTGCTGATCTCCGTATTCCTGACCCCGACTTGTCTGAGTACCTGTCTTGGTTCCTGACCCTGGCTTGTCTTTTGGTTTATGCTTCAGGATCATGATTTTGCTTTGTTTGCTTCAGTTATTTTAATATTGGTGTTTTGCACTTTATATTTTTGTGTCTGTCTGGTTCCTGGTCCCTAACAACAGGTTTAAGATCCTAACAGGGTATAAACATCTGAAGTATTAGGTAAAGCCCAAATACAGTGTCTTAGATTAATATTTCACCCCGGAAATAGTGAATATACACTTAACTGGCAGGCGAAGGGTTAATCTGCTGAGGAGAGAAAGATAGTCCAAGCCCTGCGTAAGATACTCGTGAAGGGAAAGGAGAAAATGTCATCCTCGATGACAGCAAATCAGAAACGTGTGCGCGAAACGGGTGTTCATGGGAAATGTTTCCTTTCAAGTACTCGAAAAACATTGCCCGAAGCCCCCTAAAGACTTAGAACGTTAACCGGATGACAGAACAAGGCTAGCCAAACAGAATGAGCTGCCTCTTAAGTCGCTACGCTGAGCGGTTGCAGAGATATGCCCCAAAATGTAAAGTCCCATAGAGGTGAATGGAGCATGGAGTCTATGCGGTAACTCAAATAATGCAAGATAAGCAAAATGATTCTAACGGTAGAGAAACACATAAGAATCACCAGAATAAGAGTAGATAACACTGAACTCAGTAGGGAAAGTGTAATAAACCCCATAAAAGTGCTTAAAATGGCAACTAAAGGGTAAATTTACCACAGAAACCACAGTGCTCTAAACCCCAAAGGACATACATATAAACCCAATGAGTGCAGGAGTATGTATTAGGAACTCCAAAGGAGACCCCTGTGCAGAGGGGAAGCGTGGGACAAGTGGACCTCAGCACTCAAAGGGTTGCTCACCTTTCTAGCAGGTCTTCTGTCTTCAGATCATCATTTTGTGAAGAAGCCTCAGTGGGCTTCTCCTAGGGAAAAATCATGCTACACAACATTTTCCCCTCAGGGCTGGAAGGTCCACAGCAGTACCTGGGAATTGAGCACTCCACCATTGGGACGCCAGTAATGGTAATCTGCCTAATGGTGGGTATTCCATATCTAACAGAAAACAATAAATATAACTAAAAACTATAGCAGAACTGTTCTCATGCCTTGCTTGACCAAGGAACAAATCTTACTGGATGGGGATTGGCTGGGAACCAGCTAAGGAGAGAGGAAGGCTCTACCCTGCACTTCATTTCAAGAATTGTTCCTGCCTATTTAAAGGGGAGGTCGTATTCCCAAAGTTACCTGTAACCTATATTGAACAACAGAGAAAGCTAAATAAACACATTAATCCAAAGGAAAAATTAGATAAAAATCCCCAACTCAGAATAGCATGGCAAGACAGGGGTTAAATAATACCACACAGCGCAAAATGCTCCAGAGACTCCAGTAACAGAATAATGAAATAACCAATATGAGTGCAGGAGTTATGAGTAACTCCAGAAGGGCCCCTGTGTGGAGGGCATCATTGGGACATGTGGACCATGGCACTCAAAGGGTTGCTCACCTTTTTGTAGATCTTTTCTTCAGATTACCATTATAATGGAAGAAGCCTCAGAAAGAGACTCCTTCTTGAGAGAGAGAGAGAGACATGGGCTAAATGGTTCTCTCCCAGGGCTGAAAGGGTCCATGGACATAACCTGTTAACGGAGTAATCCTCCAGTGGAAGTCAGTAATGGTAACCTGCCTAATAGGGTTATTTTGACACCCCATAGCTAAGAGAAAATAATAAATTAACTAAAAAAAAATAAGCAGAACTGTTCTCAGCCTCTTATTAGGTGAAGGAACAAATTTTATCTGGGAGAGGGGAGTGGCTAGGTAGCCTGTATGGAGGAGAGGGAGGCTCCATCCTGCACTTCTTGAAGAATTGTTTCAGCCTACTGGGAGGAGCTGTCAACTCCCCATGGTACCTGTAAGCTATATTGGACCACAGAGAAAGTGTTTTAGCAGTCGTAACCAAACACAGCATATCCGCTGTTGTCCAATTTCAACTCATAATACATCTAGCAAATCGAAAACCTGTAATGTGTTGTTGTTACAGTTTTGGCGGCTGCCGAGCTGATCGCAGCCTTACCCGACAGCCCAGCCGCAGCTCTCATTCGGCGTCTCCAGCGCATCGCCTGTCCGTCCGCCTCTCTCTGCAGCCGCCCACGTTGTGTGTTGGTGGCTTTGCAATGTAGATGTGCTAGGGTTCCAGTCATAATGCTGCTTACCATGCAGCAATTTGGCACGCATCCAGGCTGAGACATGGGTCGTATTTAAAGATACAGTGCATGTTTTTCGGCTCCTCCTCTTCCTGGGCCAATAGGTATATATATATATATATATATATATATATATATATATATATATATATAAGCTTCCTGGACACCATTCTCAGTCGCCCTTTCGTGGTGTCCTGTGCAGTTAGCTTGAGTCCTGTGTATGACTCAGTTTGTCTGACTACGCGTTGTGGTGCCAACCTTTGGATTGTCTGACTACCTGCTCTGTGTATGACCCCGGCTTGGCTGACATTCCTTCTGGTGTGGACCTGCGGCTCTGGTAGACTAACTACTCTGTGTATGACCTTTGGCCTGGCTATCTGTTCTGGTGTTGACCTGAGGCTCTGTCCGACTACCCGCTCCGTGTATGACCCTGGCTATCCGAGCACCTTCTGCTGTTGACCTGCGGCCCCTGGTGTACCTATTGTTCTGCGTATTTCCTACCGGTCTGACTACCCACCTTGGAGCTACCTAGGGTTATCCACTGAGCACCCAGCAAACCAACGCTCCAGTGGGTAGCTGGTTGGGGGCTCCTGGTGGCTCTGGCAGATGTCTCCTTGTCTCTGTTTACATTGGCGGTGTTCAGGTGTGGACCTGTACGCAGTAGCCTTACCCAGTACCTTGTCTGTACAGGTGCAGACCTGTACACAGTAGCCTCTCTCAGAAACCTTGTCTGTACAGGTGCGGACCTGTACACAGTAGCCTTACTCAGGACCCTGCCTATACAGGTGCAGACCTATAGAGCAGTAGCCTCCTCAGAAACCTTGTGTCACGGTTTATTATGACTCTCAGACACAAGTTTTAGGTAAAAAAATCAATTTATTGAAATAATAAATGATAACTTAGGATGGCAATAACATACATATATATATATACAGAATATAGCACAGACAGAAGGCAGACTCTACCGGTCCTGTCAATATACCGGACAGGACAGTCTTTAGGCTCTACCGGCCTTGCCAATACCGGGTAAGGCAACCTGCAGATGGAATAGCATAACGGTTTTACCGGCCTTACCAAATTACCGGGCAAGGCAGCCTCAATAGATACACAATGTAGGCTCTACCGGCCCTGCCAATACCGGGTAAGGCAACCTCAGATGGAATGTGGTAAAAGGTTCTACCGGCCTTACCAATACCGGGCAGGGCAGCCCAGAGATAATAGCAGCAGTCAGATGGAACTGGCAAATTAGCAGAATCGTTAAGCAGCAAGACTTAGGAGCAAACCAGCGTCCGCACGCTGGGACCAACACAGATTAGTATAGCTGATAGGCTTTGGAGCAAACCAGTGACCGCACACTGGCGTAACAAGCGAGTTAGTATAGCCGCAAGGCTTGGGAGCTAACCAGCGTCCGCACGCTGGGACCAACACAGATTTGTATAGCTGAAAGGCTTTGGAGCAAACCAGTGACCGCACACTGGTGTAACAAGTGAGTTTGTATAGCCGCAAGGCTTAGGAGCAAACCAGCGTCCGCACGCCGGGACCAACACAGACTTGTATAGCTGATAGGCTTTGGAGCAAACCAGTGACCGCACACTGGGTAACAAGCGAGTTTGTATAGCCGCAAGGCTTAGGAGCAAACCAGCGTCTGCACGCTGGGACCAACACAGATTTGTATAGCTGAAAGGCTTTGGAGCAAACCAGTGACCGCACACTGGTGTAACAAGTGAGTTTGTATAGCCGCAAGGCTTAGGAGCAAACCAGCGTCCGCACGCCGGGACCAACACAGACTTGTATAGCTGATAGGCTTTGGAGCAAACCAGTGACCGCACACTGGGACCAACACGGAATTGTAGCAATGTCACCAACGCGACCAGGCAGAAGGTCGCCAGGATACTGAAGACAGGTGATGAGATGACAGGAACCAGCAACGATCAGTCAGGTCAGAAAACAGCAGAGAAGTTCAGCAGGAACTGCAACACCAGAGACTAGGCCAGAACCAGGACTGGAAGTACTTCAGCATGCAGGAAACACTGGAACAGTAGAGATCAGGAACTCAGGAACACATGAGATCAGGAACTCAGGAACACTGGAACAGAGGCCCAGCTATCACTAGCATAGTGATAGCAAGAAGGCCAGAAACAACACGAAAGGGCACTCAAAGGGTGCCCAATCCAGGTTTAAATAGTCAATAAGAGGCGGGCTATCTGCAGACAGCCAATAGAAGCCCCCTACTGGTGACAGACAAGTAACTGCAGCAAATCACGGGCACTGTGATAGTACCCCCCTTTCAAAGACCCCCTCTCCTAGAATAGGGTTTAGGTTTCTGCGGGTAATTGGCATGAAAGGCCCTAGTTAACCTAGGTGCATGAAGGTCCGTACTATCCACCCATGATCGATCCTCAGGACCATACCCTTTCCAATGTACCAGGTACTGTACCCTTCCTCTAAGCCTACGGGAATCAATAATGCTCTGAACCTCGTACTCCTCCTGGCCCTCGACCTCAACAGGTCCTGGCACCACAGGTGTGGTAGTATAGCGATTGCAAACCAGAGGCTTAAGAAGGGACACATGGAACACATTATGGATACGCATGGATGCAGGTAGGTCTAGTGCATAGGAGACAGGGTTAATTTTGCGAATAACTCTGTATGGACCAATAAACCGAGGAGCCAACTTATTAGACGGAACCTGCAGCTTGAGATTTCTGGAGGAAAGCCATACTCTATCCCCAACCTGAAAGGAAACCGCTGGAAGCCTTCTGCGATTAGCATGGCGCTGATGACGCTGAAATGACTGACCAAGTGCCCTCTGAACTTGTGCCCATGTGGAACGGAGTTGCTTGATATGCTCATCCAGAGCTGGAATCTGTTGCGTCTGAAATGAGTCTGGAAGCAAACAGGGCTGGAACCCATAATTAATCAGAAACGGAGAGCTCCCAGATGAAGAATTGACCGCACAGTTCCTGGCAAACTCTGCCCAAGGCAACAAGTCGGACCAATTATCATGATGGTCAGTAACGAAACAACGGAGAAATTGTTCCAAGCCCTGATTAGCTCGTTCAGCGGCTCCATTGGTCTGGGGATGGTAGGCAGAGGAGAAGGACAGCTGTATGCCCATCTGTTGGCAAAATGCCCTCCAAAATCTAGACACAAACTGGCTCCCCCTGTCAGACACCAGTACCCTAGGCACTCCATGCAACCGGAATACTTCTCTGGCGAACACCATTGCCAATTCCTTCGCTGAAGGAAGACCACGGAGGGGCACGAAATGAGCCATTTTAGAAAACCTGTCCACCACCATGAATATAAAGGAGTACCCCTTCGACATAGGCAACTCTCCCATAAAATCAATGGAAACATGAGACCAGGGGCGTTCGCCATTAGGCACCGGTTGAAGTAAGCCCACAGGGAGATGTCTCGGGGTCTTAGCGCGGGCGCAGGTGGCACAGGCATTCGTAAATTCGGCACAATCGTTTCTCATGGAAGGCCACCAAAATAACTGAGAAAGGGACCATAACAATTGGTCTCTACCAATATGTCCCGCAGCCTTAGAGGAATGGTAGGTTTCGAGCAGCCTAGTACGAAATGATTCAGCGACAAAACATTTGCCCACTGGGGTTTCATGGGGAGCGGACCCCTGAGAGGCCAGGATCTCCTCCCCTAGAGGAGAAGTGATACTCGTGCGTATAGTAGCCAGTATTCTATCAGGTTGGATGATAGGAGCTGGTGCTTCCACTCTGTCACTGTCGGCCTCAAATTGTCTTGACAGTGCATCAGCCCTGATATTTTTTGACCCTGGCAAATATGATACAATGAAATTAAATCGAGACAGGAACAGTGCCTACCTGGCCTGACGAGAGGACAATCTCTTGGCCTCCGAGAGATAGGTCAGATTCTTATGATCTGTTAGGATTAAGACAGGATTCTTAGTACCTTCAAGCAAATGACGCCATTCCTTAAGAGCAAGGATAATGGCCAATAATTCTCTGTCACCTATCTCATAGTGGCTTTGAGTGACAGTCAACTTTTAAGAGAAAAACCCACAAGGTCTGAGAGTTCCACCTTTCTCGTGTCGCTGCGAAAGTACTGCCCCGACCCCAATATCTGAGGCATCAACCTCTAACGTAAATGGAAGTAAAGGATTGGGGTGGGATAACACAGGAGCCGCAGCAAATGCCAGCTTCAAATTCTCAAAGGCTTTCTCAGCAGACACCGGCCAACAAGAAGGATTAGCACCCTTGTGCGTAAGATCGGACAGAGGTTTGACAATGGAAGAAAATTCTTAATAAACCTCCTATAATAATTAGCGAAACCCAGGAAACGCTGTATGGCTTTAAGACCCTTGGGTTTTGGCCATTGTAGGACAGCTGACAACTTTTCTTTGTCCATGGCAATGCCATCATTGCCAATTATGAACCCCAAGAATGGCACACTGGTTCTATGAAACTCACATTTTTCCATTTTACAAAATAATTTGTTCTCACGGAGTCGTAGCAATACTGCGGATACATCTTTGATGTGCTGTGCCATGTTTTGGGAGTAAATCAGTATATCGTCGAGGTACACCACAACACATGTCTGTAACATATCTCTCAGAACATCATTTATCAGTTCCTGGAAAACTGCGGGTGCATTACACAGCCCAACAGGCATTACTAGATACTCGTAGTGCCCAGCTCGAGTATTAAAGGCAGTTTTCCACTCATCACCTGCTCGAATGCGAACCAGATTGTAAGCGGCCCGTAGGTCCAACTTGGTAAATATCGAAGCGCCCTTAAGCCTGTCAAAAAGCTCGGTGATGAGTGGTATTGGGTATGCGTTTTTAGCCATTAGTTTATTCAAGCCCCGGTAGTCAATGCATGGTCTTAATTCGCCATTTTTCTTTTTTACAAAAAAGAACCCAGCCCCAGCTGGAGAGGTAGATTTACGTATGATCCCTCTAGCAAGGGCATCAGAAATGTAATCCTCCATAGCCTTATTTTCATCACAAGATAATGGATAAGTGCGTCCTTTCGGAGGTACTGCACCAGGCTGCAATTCAATGCAACAATCATAAGGTCTATGCTGGGGTAGCATACTAGCCTCTCCTTTGCTAAAAACATCGCCAAACTGTTGGTACACATCCGGCATAGCAGAGGAGGTGCACATGACCTTAATAGGCTGGATGACGCACTTGTCCATACAAAACTGGGACCAAGCAGCAATTTCACACTTTTTCCAATCGAATTGTGGGTTATGTAACTGTAACCACGGAAATCCCAATATCACCGCATGGTGCGGGGAATTAATCAGTTGAAACTGCTGCTCTTCTCTGTGAAGTGCCCCAATAGTCATAGACAATGGCATAGTTTCAAATATAACCTGAGGCGGTTCTAAGGGTCTACCATCAATCGCTTCAATAGTCAAGGGGTTTTCTCTTTCAATGCGTGGAACTCCGTGCAATTCAGCAAAGGTATTATCCATAAAATACCCTGCTGCACCGGAGTCAACCAAGGCCAAAACCTCCACAGAGCGTTGTGCCCAAGACAATACCACCTGTATGGTGGGTTTCATTATGCCCGACACTGGGGACGATTGTACACCACCTAGGGCCTGTCCCCCAAGATACCCTAGGTGTGTGCGTTTCCCGGACGTACCGGACAGGAATTTAGCAAGTGCCCTTTTTTACCGCAGTATAAACATAACCCTTGTTTTTTGCGATATAGTCTCTCTGCCTTGGATAGTCTAGTGAAGCCTATTTCCATAGGTTCACTTGTTTCCCGTACTGGTTCACTAGACTTCAATGCCAAGGGAGGGATGGGTGGGCAAAACATGCTACTAGGCTCATTATTTTTTGACCGTAACTTACGATCTCTGGCAATTGATCTCTCACGTATTCTGGAGTCAATTATCATAACATACTCAATGTAATCATCTAGATCAATAGGTAGATCTTTAGCAGCGATTTCGTCTTTAATGTGGTCATTCAGGCCTTGAGAGAAGGCTGCCAATAATGCCTCGTTATTCCAACCTACCTCTGCTGCCAATGTGCGGAATTCGATGGCATAGTCGCCCACTGTACGCCTGCCCTGTTGTATCTCCATAAGGCGTTTGGCAGCAGAGGTGGTTCTACCAGGAGGCTCAAACACTCTTCGAAAGGAACGCACAAATTCACTAAAGTTCTTAGTACAAGGTTTAGCATTCTCCCACAAGGGGTTAGCCCAGGCCAATGCTCTGCCAGTGAGCAGTGATATCGTGAACCCCACTTTACTACGATCATTGGGAAATGCGTGTGCCGTCAATTCCATAAAGATTTCGAGTTGATTGATGAACCCTCTGCAGAGACTAGGGTCACCATCATATCTTAGCGGCAAGGGTGCAGAAGCCGTTAACCCTTTAGCAGTACCCCCTAGGGGTCTGGTATCACTTTCCGGTGTCTGACTTGGCGAGACCACCGGGCTAGAGCTAGATTGGTCAGCAGGTACCGTGCGTTCAAGGATCGTTTGAATTGCAACTGCCAACTGATCCAAACGTTGCTCGAGCACATCCATCCTCCAATGGATATTCTGTGCGTTACCTTGACCCTTGCTGTCTGAAGTCACGGCCCTTTCGTACTGTCACGGTTTATTATGACTCTCAGACACAAGTTTTAGGTAAAAAAATCAATTTATTGAAATAATAAATGATAACTTAGGATGGCAATAACATACATATATATATATACAGAATATAGCACAGACAGAAGGCAGACTCTACCGGTCCTGTCAATATACCGGACAGGACAGTCTTTAGGCTCTACCGGCCTTGCCAATACCGGGTAAGGCAACCTGCAGATGGAATAGCATAACGGTTTTACCGGCCTTACCAAATTACCGGGCAAGGCAGCCTCAATAGATACACAATGTAGGCTCTACCGGCCCTGCCAATACCGGGTAAGGCAACCTCAGATGGAATGTGGTAAAAGGTTCTACCGGCCTTACCAATACCGGGCAGGGCAGCCCAGAGATAATAGCAGCAGTCAGATGGAACTGGCAAATTAGCAGAATCGTTAAGCAGCAAGACTTAGGAGCAAACCAGCGTCCGCACGCTGGGACCAACGCAGATTAGTATAGCTGATAGGCTTTGGAGCAAACCAGTGACCGCACACTGGCGTAACAAGCGAGTTAGTATAGCCGCAAGGCTTGGGAGCTAACCAGCGTCCGCACGCTGGGACCAACACAGATTTGTATAGCTGAAAGGCTTTGGAGCAAACCAGTGACCGCACACTGGTGTAACAAGTGAGTTTGTATAGCCGCAAGGCTTAGGAGCAAACCAGCGTCCGCACGCCGGGACCAACACAGACTTGTATAGCTGATAGGCTTTGGAGCAAACCAGTGACCGCACACTGGGTAACAAGCGAGTTTGTATAGCCGCAAGGCTTAGGAGCAAACCAGCGTCCGCACGCTGGGACCAACACAGATTTGTATAGCTGAAAGGCTTTGGAGCAAACCAGTGACCGCACACTGGTGTAACAAGTGAGTTTGTATAGCCGCAAGGCTTAGGAGCAAACCAGCGTCCGCACGCCGGGACCAACACAGACTTGTATAGCTGATAGGCTTTGGAGCAAACCAGTGACCGCACACTGGGACCAACACGGAATTGTAGCAATGTCACCAACGCGACCAGGCAGAAGGTCGCCAGGATACTGAAGACAGGTGATGAGATGACAGGAACCAGCAACGATCAGTCAGGTCAGAAAACAGCAGAGAAGTTCAGCAGGAACTGCAACACCAGAGACTAGGCCGGAACCAGGACTGGAAGTACTTCAGCATGCAGGAAACACTGGAACAGTAGAGATCAGGAACTCAGGAACACATGAGATCAGGAACTCAGGAACACTGGAACAGAGGCCCAGCTATCACTAGCATAGTGATAGCAAGAAGGTCAGAAACAACACGAAAGGGCACTCAAAGGGTGCCCAATCCAGGTTTAAATAGTCAATAAGAGGCGGGCTATCTGCAGACAGCCAATAGAAGCCCCCTACTGGTGACAGACAAGTAACTGCAGCAAATCACGGGCACCGTGATACCTTGTCTGTACAGGTGCGGACCTGAGGTGGCTTATCTCTAGCCTACCCCCTGGAACTCAGTTTGGCCCCACCACAGCAGTACTATCCTTCCTGAAGTCTTCTGTATTGTACTGTATTCTCGCTGTTGCCGTTCATTCTGTACATGTATATCCTAATAAAGATTGTGTTACCTACAGTACTGGTCCAGTTCTCGTTCTTGAGCCCGTGACAGTACGAAAGGGCCATGTCTACGGACAGTACTGGTAACCCTTCTACACAAGACCTCCTAGCCAGGATGGAGGTACAAGAGCAACGCATAGATCAGATCACAATGGCCTTGTAAACCTTGTTAAATCGAACTGCTCACCTTGACCTCCCTTTAGGACTACCAGTGGCCTGTCCTGCTGCTAACCCGGCACCGGTAGCACCAGCTAACCCTGTTGTGCCGTGGGTTCATAAATCAATTGGGCATGTATATGGAGATGTTACCTCAGGCGTTTCCCAATGATCGCAGTGGAGTTGGGTTTTTGGTTTCACTACTTTAGTGCAAGGCTTTGGCGTGAGCCAACCCATTGTGGGAAAACAAACAAACACATTATTTATGACTTTATGGCGTTTGTGGACTCTTTCAAGTCTTTGACATGCCCAGTCGTAAGGTCACCGCCTCCAAACACCTCATGACAATAAGCCAAGGGTCTTGAACTGTAGCAGAGTACGAGATTAAATTCCATACTTTGGCAGCGGAAGTTGGGTGAAACAACGAGGCTTTAGTAGCAGCATTCTCACATGGTCTTTGTGATACGGTCAAGGATGAAATTGCTGCTCGCGAGATACCTAAAGACTTGGATAAGTTAATCTCCTTTACTATACTAATCGATTCCAGAATCAGGGAGAGACCATCTTTCAGGGAGCGCCTGCGTAGGCCTCCATCTCATTTGGCTCCCAGCTTTACTTACCCACCCATTCCTCCCTCGCCTCTTGGTCTTGTCTCTGGGGGCAACGAGCCCATGCAGTTGGAGGCAACTCGCCTTTCCAGGGAGTAGAGAGCCTTCCGATGGAGGGAGGGTCTTTGCTTGTATTGTGGCAAAAACGTCCATCTGTTGAAATCTTGCCCTGTGCATCCAGGAAAAGCCTGCACCTAAGATCCTGTCGGGGACAGATCTTGGGTGGCATATCCCAGTCCCCGGAGGTAGCAAAGGGTAAACCTATCCTCGAGGTTATCCTGTCTTGGGGTAATTCCTCTACTGTTGCCACTGCATTGCTCGATTCAGGGACACAGACTTCACTGAAAAACATGGTATTCCTCTGCAGTCTCGAGTTTCACCTTTGGCTATTGAAGCCAGCGATGGGCGACCCTTTCAACCCTTCAATCTTCTGGCATCCTTGGGTCACACAGTGACCCTTATGATAGTGGACAGATTTCGAAAATGGTGCATTTTGTACCTCAAAGGGTTGCCTTTGGCCCGACAGTTGGCAGAGATATTTGCTAAAGAAGTTTTCCGTTTACATGGCATTCCGAAAGTTATTGTCTCCGACAGAGGAAGTCAGTTTGTGTCCCGTTTCTGGAGATGTTTTTGTGCACAACTGGGGATCCAGCTTGCCTTTTCTTCAGCATACCACCCTCAATCTAATGGTGTAGCTGAAAGGTCTAACCAGGCCCTCGAACAATTCCTCCGTTGCTACATAAATAACCACCACTACAACTGGGCTACTTTGTTACCCTGGCCTGAGTTTGCCAGGAATTGTGCCGCCAACTCCTTGTCTCAATGTTCTCAGTTTCTGATAAATTATGGGTTTCAGCCCTCCACTCTTCCTGAGACCTTCGAGGCACAACCTACAAGTACAGAATACTCTACGTGGTTCTATGCAACTGCATAAAAGGCAGGCTGACCGTCGGCGATTACCTGCACCCACCTTTCAGATTGGAGATAGGGTATGGCTGTCATCCCGGAATATTAATCTCCAGGTCCCATGTAGAAAACTGGCCCCTCGTTTTGTTGGTCCCTTTCGAGTCATTCGGAAAATCAACCCTGTGGAGTATGCCCTGCAGCTTCCAGCTACTATGCGCATCCATAACGTTTTTCTTGTGCAATTACTTAAACCAGTTACCTGTAACCGGTATACTTCCACCACTGTTCACCCAGCCCCCATTAGGGTGGGAGATCATGACGAATACTAAGTACAACACATCTTGGATTCCTGGAGGATCAGGGGGAGATTGCAGTGTTTGGTGCACTGGAGAGGTAATGTTTCTGAAGAACACTCCTGGGTCTCTTCCGAAGATGTGCATGCTCCCATTCTGATTTGTAGATTTCATTGCCGCTTTCCTGACAGACCTCACCACGATCCATGGAGGAGGGGGCCTTGTGAGGGGTACTGTTACAGTTGCGGCGGCTGCCAAGCCGATCGCAGCCTTACCCGACAGCCCAGCAGCAGCTCTCATTCGGCGGCTCCAGCCACATCGCCTGTCCGTCTGCCTCTCTCTGCAGCTGCCCACATTGTCTGTTGGCGGCTCTGCAGTGTAGATGTGCTAGGGTTCAGGTCATAATGCTGCTTCCCACACAGTAGTTTGGCACGCATCCAAGCTGGGACATGCATCGTATTTAAAGATTCAGTGCATGTTTTTCGGCTCCACCTCTTCCTAGGCCAATAGATATATAAGCTTCCTGGACACCATTCTCAGTCGCCCCTTTTGTGGTGTCCTGTGCAGTTAGCTTGAGTCCTGTGTATGACTCAGTTTGTTTGACTACCCGTTCTGGTGCCAACCTTTGGATTGTCTGACTACCTGCTCTGTGTACAACCCTGGCTTGGTTGACCTTCCTTCTTGTGTGGACCTGCGGCTCTGGTAGACTACTCTGTGTATGACCTTTGGCCTGGCTGACTATCTGTTCTAGTGTTGACCTGAGGCTATGTCCGACTACCCGCTCCGTGTATGACCCTGGCTATCCGAGCACCTTCTGGTGTTGTCCTGCGGCCCTGGTGTATGTATTGCTCCGTGTATTTCCTACTTGACTGACTACACACCTTGGAGCAACCGGCATACCAACGCTCCAGTGGATAGCTGGCTGGGGTCTCCTGGTGGCTCTGGCAGATTTCTCCTCGTCTCTGTTCGCATTTGCGGTGTTCAGGTGTGGACCTGTACGCAGTAGCCTTACCCAGTACCTTGCCTGTACAGGTGCGGATCTGTACACAGTAGCCTTTCTCAGAAACCTTGTCTGTACAGGTGTGGACCTGTACACAGTAGCTTTACTCAGGACCCTGCCTACACAGGTGTGGACCTGTAGCGCAGTAGCCTTCTCAGAAACCTTGTTTGTGCAGGTGCAGACCTGCAGTAGTTCCTCAGGTGCAAACCTGAGGCGGCTTATCTCTAGCCTACCCTCCGGCACTCAGTTTGGCACCGACACAGCAGTACGATCCTTCCTGAAGTCTTCTGTATTTGTGTTTGGAACACAAATATATCCTTCACAGCAACAAACTTACTTAACCTAGGTTGTGTGTTCTTCAGGGCTGTGCTTGTGGGTGGTGGTGGAGTCTTAGACTCCGGAGATGCCAGTGGGGCACTCAGTGCATCAAAAATATGTGTGTTCTGCAACCCTCTTGCATTCCAATCTCCAGGCTGGCTGAACATATGCAAGATTCACATGTTCTGCCAGAACTGGTCAAACTTCACTGTTGAACCATCTTGATAAGGACTTCCTTCTCAGTTAGACTTTGATGAGAATGTGCATTTCATGACTGTCCAATATTTAAAAAAGGGACTCTTGAGTTTGGAAAAACATATGGATGTCATGTGGCTCCTCAACACATTGATCCTCATGGTGCCGATGACCTCTGATACATCAACTTTGTGTCAGGGCAAACACATATCAGTGGCTCATTGGGGATTGGACATGCCTCTCCTTTGTTCCATTGTGCAGGAACAGATGTGCTCTCATCTAGTCATACCATATGGCTCATGAAAGTGACATGACTGTTACGGTTTTCCGACACTCAGACCAAAGTTTGAAATAAAACACAGTTTTATTGAAGAAAAAATAAGGAACAGTGCCCCTGGGGGCCAGAATAGGTAATAGCAGTAAGGCAAGTAATAGATAAAATACAGGCCCAATATAGCAGGAGCAGGTAGAATACAGCAAAATCACTAGATAAGGGTTGAAGGCCAATACAGGTATTCAGTCTCTGTGGTGGTGATTAAGCCAACGCCTGGTGCTATAAACAGTCCCAGAAGTAGTGATGAAGGCAAGCTCAAGCAGTGCGACTGAACTGAATCACAACCAGATAACTGTATCGTAATGCCCAACAGTACAGCAAGGACCAACTGGAGCTGGAGCCAATGCCCCTACTTGGGTGCAATAACGGATGAGAGACACTGCCAGAGCCAAAGGAACCAGAGCCAGGAGCACACCTAGGTGCGGTAACAGAGGAGACACTGCATATGCAAATAGAACCAGAGCCAAGAGCACCCCTTAGGTGCGGTAACGGAGGAGACACTGCACAAGCCAATATACCATGAGCCAAACGCACTTCCAGGTGCGATCTGATGGAACAACACTGTGAGCGATATGAGACCAGAGCCAAGGCACCCTTCCGGTGCCAGAATGGAGCAACACACTGCCAGAGTAACAGAATGCCCAATAGCACCACGTGGTGTGACAACTCTTAGGAAACGAGCACCTAGATAGAGGTACTGCTCTGCAGTGTAAATGGATAGGCTCGGTGATGAAGGCGCCCAGCTCAACAAGTGTTAAACGGCTCAGGATCGGAGGCAGCAAGCTCGGCAAGTGTATACAGACTGGCTCGGTAACGGAGGCAAAAAGCACAGCAAGTGTTCTCTGACAAACTCAGTAACAATGGCAACAGCTCGGCAGGTACTCTCTGACTGGTTCGGTAACGGAGGCCACAGTAAACACAGGAGGCGTGATCAGTCAGTGCAAGCTGCGAGCAAGCTCAGAATGTCGCCAGGCAGGAACGTCAGTCAGAGCTGGGTCGATCCGGAGCAGGGACGTCAGCCAGAACCGGAACAATCACGGAGCAGGAACGTGAGCCAGAACCGGGTCAATCACGGAGCAGGAACGTCAGCCAGAACCGGGTCAATCACGGAGCAGGAACGTCAGCCAGAACCGGGTCAATCACGGAGCAGGAACGTCAGCCAGAACCGGGTCAATCACAGAGCAGGAACGTCAGCCAGAACCGGGTCAATCACAGAGCAGGAACGTCAGCCAGAACCGGGTCAATCACGGATCAGGAACATCAGCCAGAACCGGGTCAATCACGAATCAGGAACGTCAGCCAGAACCGGGTCAATCACGGAGCAGTAACGTCAGCCAGAACCGGGTCAATCACGGAGCAGTAACGTCAGCCAAAGCCGGGTCAATCACGGAGCAGGAATGTCAGCCAGAACCGGGTCAATCACAGAGCAGGAACAGCAGAGTAGTCAGACGAGCCGAGTCGGTACACAGGAACGCAGGAACACAGCAACAAAGAACCGGAACAATCACGGAGCAGGAACGTGAGCCAGAACCGGGTCAATCACGGAGCAGGAACGTCAGCCAGAACCGGGTCAATCACGGAGCAGGAACATCAGCCAGAACCGGGTCAATCACGGAGCAGGAACGTCAGCCAGAACCGGGTCAATCACAGAGCAGGAACGTCAGCCAGAACCGGGTCAATCACAGAGCAGGAACGTCAGCCAGAACCGGGTCAATCACGGATCAGGAACGTCAGCCAGAACCGGGTCAATCACGGATCAGGAACGTCAGCCAGAACCGGGTCAATCACGGAGCAGTAACGTCAGCCAGAACCGGGTCAATCACGGAGCAGTAACGTCAGCCAAAGCCGGGTCAATCACGGAGCAGGAATGTCAGCCAGAACCGGGTCAATCACAGAGCAGGAACAGCAGAGTAGTCAGACGAGCTGAGTCGGTACACAGGAACGCAGGAACACAGCAACAAAGGCGCAGGAACAGGAACACCACGAAAGGGCACCTGACAGGTGCCATAGGCCCAGTATATAAAGGGACACCCTGGACGGGCCAATCAAGCTCCGCCAATGGAAAAGCACCACCACAGAGAGTGACAAGGAATCACGGGGACCGTGATAGTACCCCCCTCTCAAAGACCCCCTCCCCTGGCAGAGAGTCTGGGTTTCTGAGGATATTTAGAGTGAAAATTGCACAGTAATCTTGGAGCATGAAGGTCCCTCTGGTCGACCCAAGAACGCTCTTCAGGCCCGTAACCCTTCCAGTGGACCAAATACTGCAATTTACCTCTAAACCTCCTAGAATCAATAAAACTCTGTACTTCGTACTCCTCTTGGCCCTGAACATCCACCGGCCCGGGAACCACCAGAGTGGTAGTATAGCGGTTGCATACCAATGGCTTCAATAGTGACACATGGAACACATTGTGAATGAGCATCGATGCCGGAAGTTCCAATGCGTAAGCCACGGGGTTAACCTTGCGGATAACTTTGAACAGACCAATGAACCGGGGAGCCAATTTGTTGGATGGTACTTGCAGATTGAGATTTCTGGAGGAGAGCCATACCCTGTCCCCAACCTGGAAGGAGACCGCTGGCAGCCTTCTACGATTGGCATGCCGCTGGAAGGACTGGCTGAGGGACCTCTTCACCTGTGCCCAAGTGGAGCGGAGCTGCTCAATATGCTCGTCCAGAGCTGGAATCTGTTGTGACTGAAATGAGTCCGGGAGCAGACACGGCTGGAACCCATAATTGATGAGAAATGGGGAGCTCCCAGACAATGAATTAACTGCACAGTTCCTGGCAAACTCTGCCCACGGCAACAGGTCGGCCCAATTGTCATGATGATCAGTCACAAAGCAGCGCAGAAACTGCTCCAGTCCCTGATTGGCACGCTCAGTGGCCCCGTTGGTCTGGGGATGGTAGGCGGAGAAGGACAGTTGTACGCCCATTTCGCTACAGAATGCCCTCCAGAATCTCGACACGAACTGACTCCCTCGGTCTGACATTATCACTCTGGGAACCCCATGCAAGGAACACCTCTCTGTCAAAAACTACTGCCAGCTCCTGGGACGAAGGAAGACCAGAGAGGGGCACGAAGTAACCATCTTCGAGAACCTGTCTTCCACCATTAGGATAAATGTATATCCCTTAGATACCGGAAACTCTCCCAAAAAATCAATAGATATGTGGGACCAAGGGAGTTCACCGTAAGGCACTAGTTGGAGTAGGCCCACTGGGAGATGTTCGGGGGTCTTCGCGCGGACACAGGCTGCAGTAAATGCAGAGCAATCGGCTTTAAGAGAGGGCCACCAAAACACTTGTGAGAGAGACCATATCAACTGATTCCTCCCAATGTGCCCAGCTGCCTTAGATGAGTGGTAAGTCTTGAGCAAACGGGTACAGAAAGGCTCATCCACAAAGCACTTGCCAACTGGGGTTTCTGGAGGTGCCCGTGCCTGAGATGCCAAAATTTGCTCCCCCAGTGGCGAAGTGATACTGGTGCGTACTGTTGCCAGAATCCGATCTGGCTGAATAATAGGTACCTGGGCTTCATCCCTCTCAATGTCAGGGCTAAACTGTCTGGATAGGGCGTCTGCCCTAACGTTCTTAGAGCCTGGCAAGTAGGACACTATAAAATTAAACCGAGACAGGAATAGAGCCCACCTAGCCTGACGGGAGGACAGCCTTTTAGCCTCTGAGAGATAAATCAAATTTTTATGGTCGGTTAGAATTAACACCGGGGTTCTTGTGCCTTCCAATAAATGTCGCCATTCCTTCAATGCCAGGATGATAGCCAACAATTCCCTATCACCAATCTCGTAATGGCTTTGGGCACTAGAGAGCTTCTTGGAAAAGAACCCACAAGGTCTCAGGTTGCCACCCTCTTTGGGGCATTGAGAAAGAACTGCCCCTACCCCAACTTCGGAGGCATCGACCTCCAATGTAAACGGCAGGGTGGGATTGGGGTGGGACAGTATAGGAGCGGAGGCAAAAGCAGATTTAAGTGTCTCAAAGGCCATCTCAGCTGCCTCAGACCATTGAGAGGGATTAGCACCCTTGTGTGTGAGGTCAGACAGGGGTTTCACAATAGTAGAGAAATTCTGAATACATTTTCTATAATAACTGGCAAAGCCCAAGAACCGTTGAATAGCTTTTAACCCTTTGGGCCATGGCCACTGTAGGACTGCTGCCAATTTCTCTTGGTCCATGGCAATGCCATCCTTAGATATCACAAAACCCAGGAAAGGTACTTTGGATCTATGAAATTCACATTTTTCTAATTTACAGAACAATTTGTTCTTGCGTAAATGGAGCAAAACTTCAGAAACATCCTGGATGTGCTGAGTTAGGTTAGCAGAGTGTATCAATATATCGTCAAGGTATACAACCACACAGGACTGTAGCATATCAAAGAGGAGATCATTGATGAACTCTTGAAATACGGCAGGTGCATTACATAATCCAAAAGGCATCACTAAGTATTCATATTGCCCTGACCTAGTATTGAATGCTGTTTTCCACTTATCTCCGGCCCTGATCTTTATCAGGTTGTAGGCGGCCCGTAGATCGAGTTTAGTAAATACAGAGGAGCCCTTCAATCTGTCAAATAACTCTGTAATGAGTGGTATGGGATACGCATTCTTGGACATGAGCTTATTCAGTCCCCGGTAATCAATACATGGTCGTAATTCGCCATTTTTCTTTTTCACAAAAAAAACCCCTGCACCTGCCAGAGAGGATGATTTGCGAATGATTCCCCTCTTGAGGGCATCCTCAATGTACTCCTCCATGGCCCTGTTGTCTTCACAGGACAAAGGGTACATCCTGCCCCTAGGTGGCACCACCCCCGGGGGTAAATCAATAGCGCAATCATATGGCCTATGCTGCGGCAATGCGCTAGCCTATCCTTTACTGAATAAGTCACTGAACTTGCTATATTCAGTTGGCACGGAGGGAGAGGTACACATAATCTTGACCGGATGTGACAAACAGTGACTAGTGCAATACTCAGATCATGACTTAATCTCACATCTTTGCCAATCAAACTGGGGGTTGTGCAGCAATAACCATGGGAACCCCAGAATGACTGCATGATGGGGCGAGTGTATAATTTGGAAACACACCTCCTTCTTGTGGAGAGCCCTAATTGACATAGTGATAGGAGTTGTTTCCATAGTGATGAAAGCTGGTTCTAAAGGTCTACCGTCAATGACCTCAATGGCTAGCGGAGTATCTCTTTTAGACAATGGAATATTGTGCCTCTCAGCAAAGGAACGGTCCATGAAATAACCTGCTGTGCCAGAATCTACCAGAGCCAGTACCTCCACAGCTTGGTCACCCAGGAGAAAACTCACCTGGATTGTGGGTTTTTGTGTACAGGAGTCTGGGGATGACTGTACTCCACCTAGGGCCTGTCCCCCAAGGTACCCTAGGTGTGTGTGTTTCCCGGCTGTACCGGGCAAGTGCGTAGTATGTGCCCATCTTTGCCACAATATAAACATAAACCCTGCCTTTTACGGTGTGCCCGCTCCTCCTTTGAAAGTCTAGTGAACCTGAGTTGCATAGGCTCACTTGGTTCGGATACTCGATCAGGAGGATTGGGAGGTGAGGGTGGGTTTAAAGGACTACTGTGCCCATAGTTTCTGGATTTTGCCCTTTTTGCCAGGCGCCTCTCGCGAATGCGAGAGTCAATGAGCAAGACATAGTCTATATACTCGTCTAAGTCACTGGGTACATCTCTGGCCGCAATCTCATCTTTAATGGAATCAGACAACCCCTGAGCAAAGTCTGCCACCAGAGCCTCATTATTCCAGCCTACCTCTGCTGCCAGTATCCAAAATTCTATGGCATAATCGCCTACCGCACGATCGCCCATTTGTATTTCCATCAATCTTCTGGCAGCAGAGGCGGCTCTCCCAGGTATTTCAAATACTCTCCGAAACTTCTTTACAAACTCATTGAAGTTCAGAGTACATGGATTGGCATTCTCCCATAGGGGGTTCGCCCAAACAGGGCTTTACCAGTTAATAGAGATATCATGAACCCCACCTTGCTACGGTCATTCGAGAAGGCATGAGGCGTCAGTTCTAAGAATATCTCTAATTGGTTGATAAACCCCCTGCACAGTGTAGGTTCGCAATTGTATCTTAACGGTAACGGAGCCGCCACCGTTAGACTTCTGGAAGGTGCAGCAAATTGGCCAGCATGATTATCCGGTGTCGGAACTGGGGGGACCACCGGATTTTGGTTAGGTTTATAGAGGTGTACCATACATTCCAGTAATGTCTGCATGGCCAGTGCCAACTGGTCCAAGCGTTGCTCATGGACATCCATCCTCCAATGGAGGTTCTGTGTATTACCGTCACCCTTACCGTCTGAGGTCATGGCCCTTTCGTACTGTTACGGTTTTCCGACACTCAGACCAAGGTTTGAAATAAAACACATTTTTATTGAAGTAAAAAATAAGGAACAGTGCCCCTGGGGGCCAGAATAGGTAATAGCAGTAAGGCAAGTAATAGATAAAATACAGGCCCAATATAGCAGGAGCAGGTAGAATACAGCAAAATCACTAGATAAGGGTTAAAGCCCAATACAGGTATTCAGTCTCTGTGGTGGTGATTAAGCCAACGCCCGGTGCTATAAACAGTCCCAGAAGTAGTGATGAAAGCAAGCTCAAGCAGTGCGACTGAACTGAATCACAACCAGATAGCTGTATCGTAATGCCCAACAGTACAGCAAGGACCAACTGGAGCTGGAGCCAATGCCCCTACTTGGGTGCAATAACGGATGAGAGACACTGCCAGAGCCAGGAGCACCCCTAGGTGCGGTAACGGAGGAGACACTGCATATGCAAATAGAACCGGAGCCAAGAGCACCCCTTAGGTGCGGTAACGGAGGAGACACTGCACAAGCCAATATACCATGAGCCAAACGCACTTCCAGGTGCGATCTGATGGAACAACACTGTGAGCGGTATGAGACCAGAGCCAAGGCACCCTTCCGGTGCCAGAACGGAGCAACACACTGCCAGAGTAACGGAATGCCCAATAGCACCACGTGGTGTGACAACTCTTAGGAAACGAGCACCTAGACAGAGGTACTGCTCTGCAGTGTAAATGGATAGGCTCGGTGATGAAGGCGCCCAGCTCAACAAGTGTTAAACGGCTCAGGATTGGAGGCAGCAAGCTCGGCAAGTGTATACAGACTGGCTCGGTAACGGAGGCAACAAGCACAGCAAGTGTTCTCTGACAAACTCGGTAACAAGGGCAACAGCTCGGCAGGTACTCTCTGACAGGCTCGGTAACGGAGGCCACAGTAAACACAGGAAGCGTGATCAGTCAGTGCAAGCTGCGAGCAAGCTCAGAATGTCGCCAGGCAGGAACGTCAGTCAGAGCTGGGTCGATCCGGAGCAGGGATATCAGCCAGAACCGGAACAATCACGGAGCAGGAACGTGAGCCAGTACCGGGTCAATCACGGAGCAGGAACATCAGCCAGAACTGGGTCAATCATGGAGCAGGAAGTCAGCCAGAGCCGGGTCAATCACAGAGCAGGAACAGCAGAGTAGTCAGACGAGCCGAGTCGGTACACAGGAACAGGAACACCATGAAAGGGCACCTAACAGGTGCCATAGGCCCAGTATATAAAGGGACACCCTGGGCGGGCCAATCAAGCTCCGCCAATGGAAGAACACCACCACAGAGAGTGACAAGGAATCACGGGGACCGTGATAATGACATTTTGCTATACGGTATTAACATACAGTAGCACCCATAAACAGCAGGATAAGCACTATAACTTGGACATCCCACTGTTCCATGATGGGTTATGTCATGGATGCCTATAGGAAGGAATGACAGGAGTTGAAATTGCACTGCATTACTCTCTGGTACCCAAAGGATTATCCTTTTGAATTCCAGAGGGGTATACAAACCATTGTTTAGCAATGGGTTGTATAACCCACTGAAACTCATGGGTTAATAAAGAGGGGATGATAACCAGCCATAGTATATGAATTGACCCCCATGAAACAGAAGCTCGTATCGGGCCATTGACATTATGCTGCATGCATGCACACACGCACTGACGCACACACACGTCAGCATGTTGGGCCTGCCAACCACCCTTTGGGCTACCCTGTTACCTTGGGCGGAGTTTGCCAGAAATTGTGCTGTTAACTCTTCTACTCAGAGTTCCCCGTTCCTGGTCAACTATGAGTTCCAACCCTCGGTCCTTCCTGAGACCTTCCAAGCGCAAGCAATTCCGGCTCTTGATGAGTATTTGCAGGCACTCCGTTCCTCTTGGGTTCGGGCACAGTATACTCTACTTGGTTCTGTGCAGCGACAAAAAAAGCAGGCTGACCGTAGACTATTGCCGGCACCGACCTTCCAGGTCGGAGACAGAGTGTGGTTGTCTTCCCGTAACTTGCACCTCCAGGTCCCATGTAATAAATTGGCTCCTTGATTCGTTGGCCTCTTCCGGGTGTTGCGCAAAATTAACCCAGTGGCTTATGCATTGGACCTACCAGCCAACATGCACATACACAAAGTTTGCCATGTTTCCCTGTTAAAGCCCTTGGTCTACAACCGATATACCACCACTCCTGTCCATCCTGCTCCCGTGATAGTTGCAGATCACAAGGAATACGATGTACAAAGTATTCTGGACTCGAAGGGAGGCTACTTCACAGTAGCTTGTAGCACCGCAGCTTCTGGCGATGCTCACTGTGGCGCTCCAGCGTAATTTCCATGACCAGTTGGACATATCAATGCTAGATGCGTCATCTGCAGGTGCGAGGCTTCAGCATGTTGCAGGCCTCTGTTTTATGTGTTTGAGGCCTGTAGCCTCCTTCCTACCTACTTCCTCCCTCTGAGCTGCTCCTCCTACCTACTTCCTGAGGAGGAGTTTAAACGGCAGACTCAGTTAACCTTACGTCGTTGTTCTGAGCAGTTCATTTATTTGGTATTCCTGATTCCTGTGTATGACCCGGCTTGTGTGTCCATCCATTCTGGTATTGATCTGTGGCTCTGTCTGACCATTCTCCTTGTGCTTTCTGATTTGGCTTAGACATCCTTTCTGGTGCAAACCTGTGGCTCTGACTACCCGTTCTGGTGTTGACCTGGGGCTCTGTCCACTGCGCATCCAGCATACCTACGCTTCAGTGGATATCCTATCTAGTACAAACCTGTGGCTCTGGCTGACTACCAGCTCCGTGTATGACCTGACTTGTCTGACTAGCCTATCTGGTGCTTACTAGAGGGCTCTGTCTGTTTGCTCTGTGTGTTGGTCCCGTTCCACAGACATCCTTCCTAGTATGGACCTGGGGCTCTATCAGACTCCTAGCTACTGACTGCAGGCATGAGTCAGTAGTCTCCGTGGTTGCGTACGATATTGAGACTCCTCTTCTAGACTGACTGCAGGCTGAGTCGGTGCTACCTCTGGGCGTTACTTTTTACCACGAGACTCCAGTGGGCTGAGGCCTAGTCTTGGACAGTGTGGTGGATATATTGGAAGACTGCTATTTCTGATACAGTGCTTGCCTCTTTGATCACCCTGTGTGTGTTGTTATTTGCATTACTGTTTATATATTTCTAATAAAGGTGATCTTAACTATACCGTCTGACTCCTTGTCCTGCTTTCCAACCATAACATGCCTTTCTGTTGACTAGTAGGCGAACCCCAGATTGGCCACTGTAATGGGTGACGTAGACAGCAGCCTGTGTTTGTATTGCAAGATGTGCAGGACAGGTATGAGCTCACCTGATTGGTTGCCTCTTGTCCCCTAGTTGTCACTCCGGTCCCCAATGGCTGGGAAGCCAGACTGACATAATTGAGTTATGCGAAAGATCTGGGAAATTCAATCTCCTGTGGAGAACAATGGCCCAGGTCCTGATTGGTCATCTGTTCCTTGTCGCTCCAGTTCCTATTCTCTGGGAATTGGAGCGGAAAGATTGAATCATGTAAAGTTCCCCGTTCTGTACTGTGTCCTGCTGTATTATGTTCACACCTCCATTGTCCTATGTACACACACCATTGTTCCCACAAGTACTATACCATTGTATTACTGTCCCTATGTATTGTTCCACCGTTTATACTATCATTGTTGCATTGTGTGTGGATTTATGATAAAAGGTCTGATGTCCCATGAATAAAGTCTGTTAGTTGTTCTGAACTACAAGGAGTCCTGTGTCATTATTGTGAATGGTTTAAAGGGTCCCCTTTGACCCCCATTCACGAATGCTGTGTTCAAGATTGACAGGCCCTGGCCAGGGCCGGATTTACATCTCAGGAGCCTGTAGGCACAGAAATCTGAAGCGCCCCCCCCCCCCATAAAAAAAAAAAATGCAAAAAGTGTGACCAACTGTGTACAGGCAGCTCCTCTGTGGCTGTGCTGTTCGTGGGCTCCCTACAGCATCTGGGAAAGGATGGGGCAGTCTCGGCAAGTGAGGAGGTGGGAGTAATGTGCCTCCCTGACTCCAGCTTCAGATCTGCTCTTCAAGTTCTGTCACTGATGACTCACATCCGGCCACGGCACGCAGAGGTGAGAGAACGAGGAGTTCATCACCCCCTATGCAGCAGCTTGATGTGCAGCAAGGCTAATTACAGACCTCCCAACATTTCAAATGGCCAAAAAGGGGACATGGCGTTACCGGGAATTTTTAGGTTCTTTTATGACCTACGGACAATTCTTAGTGGAACTGAATAAATGATTTAGAACAATTTCATTTACACAGACTAATTTACATACACATATACTGACATTTATATAAACATTAACATTAGTTTTATTGCTGTAGAGCAAAGTGATACACTTATATACACACACCACACAGTCTGATCTCCTAAACACAGGGACACCAGGGTGATACACTAATATACACACCGCACAGTCTGATCTCCTAAACACAGGGACACCAGGGTGACACACTTCTATACACACCACACAGTCTGATCTCCTAAACACAGGGACACCAGGATGATACACGTATATACACACCACACAGTCTGATCTCCTAAACACAGGGACACCAGGATGATACACTTCTATATACACCACACAGTCTGATCTCCTAAACACAGGGACACCAGGGTGATACACGTATATACACACCACACAGTCTGATCTCCTAAACACAGGGACACCAGGATGATACACGTATATACACACCACACAGTCTGATCTCCTAAACACAGGGACACCAGGGTGATACACTTCTATACACACCACACAGTCTGATCTCCTAAACACAGGGACACCAGGGTGATACACTTCTATACACACCACACAGTCTGATCTCCTAAATAGAGATATGCATTCCAAAAACCTCTCTTGCATTCAACTGGTTAAAAATACCATTTAAATAGAGCATTTTGAATTTGTTTTTATAAGTTCCCTATGGTGCACTTAGTTTGCACCAGAATTGAGCCACTTTTACTTAGTATAGCATTCTTTAAGAATCTGAAGTACTAAGCTGCTATTCTGGACCAAACCACCTGCACCATAGGGAGGAAATATAACTCCCTAAAATTCATAATTAAATTAATGGGAATTTTAATTTGTTCCATATTGTGCAGTTGGTGTGTCTCATAATTCAAAGGGGTTAAAACCTATCTTTAAAATCAGTGGGATGTTTTGTTTGTTCCCTGGTGCAGTTGACTGTACAGTCCTATGTGTACAGAGTGAAGCTGTTGTTGCCCCACCACCCCCCTGTTGTTATGTGATTTGCTTCCCTTAGAGATGATACATGTGGCTGCAACACTGGCCCTGTGGGAAGCAGCCAACTCCACCTGTAATGCCACAAGACCCCCACCAAGTTTATAGCCACCCTGTCTCACCACAGCACTGCTACCTCCAAGCAAGGCAAGTGAAAGTTACCTCCTTCTTCACAACTGAGTGCTGCTGGAAGTTGCATGGGGGGGGGGCAGATCTGAGGGGGAGCAGATCTGGAGCACCGGCTGTGAATCACTATGCAGGCACCGATATTCACTGATTCCCCTCAGAATAGAGTTGCCAGGAGAGTAAGTGGGGCACCTGTAATCCAGAACCCATGCATACTGAGGCTCTGTGGATGGCATGGGCTGCAGCAACGCTGGAAATACATTCCATCAAGTAAAACATAGCTAAGTGGTTAGCGCTGATCTGAAATTTAACCCTTTGAGTGCCAAAGAGGTACGGAACGCATTGCTTTGCAATGCGTTCCGTACCTCTCTGGCACTCAAAGGGTTAAGCTCCAAAAAGATTTGTAAACCTTTTAATGCCATAGAAGTTTACAATGCATGAAAAATACTGTGACAATGACATTTTTCTTTATAATTTTTTTTTGCAAATTGCAGAGGAAATAAATATTAACCCTTTGAGCACGGTCCACGTAGCACTGCATGGTCAGCCATGATACCCCCGTAATGAACTGAGCTCAGCCAGGTGCCACCACTAGTAATTAGTATTCTACCTGTCACAGTAGGATAGACCAGATGATTTGATCAGTCAGTTTGCATAACTTTCTCAGATTTGTCGCCCGTTCAGTTTGCTGCAAAGTGCTGCCATCAACTCACAATCAAACAACTTCTGACTGGCTCATGCAGACCCTGAGTACAGCGCGATTGCGTTGTGCGTGCGCATATATCAAGTGTGGCACGCATGTTCAGTGAATTAGGAGTGAAAATAAAAAAAAAAATTAAAAAAAATTAAAAATCCAATGACAGGCGCCCCTCTGTGGGCTGCGCCTGTAGGCAGATGCCTGCTCTGCCTTATTATAAATCCGGCCCTGGCCCTGGCTACCCCCCTGTAGCTGACATGAGGAGAGAGAACCCTGGAGCAACGGCTAAGAACAACCCAGCATCCTTTGCTTCCATCACACACATCTTCCACTACATGGCTGCTGCTTCACTCACACAGTCTGCACTACATCACTTACCCATACTGACCTATTTCACTACATGCATGATCTCACAATCGCCACCATACATGCAACTTCACACATGGCCCACTGACCTCCGTATCAATCCTATAATATACACTCTCTCTCACCATCCCCCATATAGCCAAAATAACATACAACTTACAGCTGTCATCCTGTCACTGACTCCATCCACGACACTCTTTTGACAATACAAGTGGTCCGTGCAACGCACCCTCTGTGTGTTCCTATCATGACTTTAGTCCGCCAACGAGTTAAATAAAAACACTTCACAACTCCAGCCATACATGAACGTTCCACAATTTCACTAAATACAAGTTATCCATTCATCCAATTAACCCTCTGGTTTCCCTAAGATGCCTTCAATTGACCATCACCCACTTCCATAAAAAAAACAAAAAAAAAAACACTAAAATCCAGCCATGTATCAATATTGCATTGCTGACGCATTTCAGATTTAAGCATACTTTCCCTACATTCCTTCACGTACTAACGTTTCATTGATCTTAACTATATCATCACTTCAATGTGTCCAACACAACATTCACTCTCTATATTTACAACCCAATGATGTGCATCATCCCACCATGTTTCAGTTATACCAGTTATGCCCAAATGCTCATTAACCACCAGCAATTCTAGTTCTCCCATTTTATGTACCATAAGTCTTGCATTTGCCAACACACTGTGCAAGGAACAGTAAAAAGCACCCATCCTCACTCCATAGCCTTCCTTGAGTACAATAATAGAGTAAGAAAGACCCATAACAGCGCCAGAGCAAAACTATGCTCATAAGAAGAGGCACACAAACTGGGACAGTAGTGTACCAAGGCACTCAAAGGGTTAATTACCAATCTTCTGTATTCGGGTTACCAACATAGGAGAGGACAGAATCTGAAAAGACTCAGTAATGAGGGAAAACATGTAAGAAAGATTCCCTCTGCAGGACAGAATGGAGCACCTGTGAACTGGACAATCCAACTCCTAGGAAACCCAGTGATGGTAACTGGCCTAACTGTGAATTATACAGCCCCATATCGAATAGTAAAACAATAAAAGCTAAATAAAAACAGGATGGTCAGACAAATTCTGGGAGTAGGTGGGGGGGGGGGGTTTGAGCTGGAGGAGAGAATCTCCACCCCAAAGACCATGTGTTTTTTTTTTTTGTGTGTCCTGCCCTCCAGGAGGAAGAACTCAACCCCATGGTACCGGTGTTCGATACTGAATGTAAGAGGAAATATACTTTTATAAGGGACATCGAGATGGACTAAGAGGTATTTTAAATAAGGGGTAATTTGTTTAAATGTATTGTTTGACTTTAAAATTCATAGGGGATGGGGACTGAGTATGATTTCATTGTGTGGGGGGATTGTGTGGTTTAAATCACAGATGCACAGGGGTATAAGGGGAATTTTTAACTTGATGATAAGGGTTTTTTTTTTTTTACTTACCAATAAATCCTTTGCTCTTAGACCATTAAGTGATGCAGGAACCATGGGGATGCCGGGACCATGGGGATAAGCAGTGTGCTTATAGGAGGCAGGTCACTAAGAAAACTCCTCCCACTTCCTAGTTGCTAAATCCTCCACCTGCGGCTCAACTGTAAATATTAATTTAGCAAAGTCAGGAAGGGAATAGACATGGGCAGACTGTCCTATCAGGGGATCGGGCATCCCCTGGTGGGCCGCTAGATCATGGGCCAGTGGGGGAGATCAGAGGATCTCACCTCACCATCCCACGATATTTTGAAGGAGAGTTCTGTGTTGCCACTGGCACAGGCATTCTCTGTGACAGCCTTCGCGTTCCTTGTTAATGCAGAGCTCCAGGATATGACATAATATCCTGGCACCTGCTCTCCCATGCCGCATAGGGACCACAAGGGGTCGTCGATAAGGACGTCGGTGCTGGAGGGTGCACTGACTTATCACTGCCCACACTGGAACACCAGAGAATGAAAGAGAGGTGGAAAAGACACATAGCAAAGGGATATGTTGAGAGGCAGAGGAAAAGAAGACAAAAAAAACAAAAAGACTAGATGGAGGTGGTGGTGGGTAGGAGAAAGGCAGGGGACTGAGGAGGTCTGATTGAGCAATATTAGGGAAGAGGGAGAAAGCAATGGGAGAGAGTGGAGGGGGACAGGGAAAAGAGGGGATGAAATAGACTGGAGGAGAGAGGAAGCAGCAAAGGGGCCTGTTGGTAGAAAGTGAAAGGGGGTAAAAGGCTGGGAATGAGCGCTCTGTATAACTATAAATATCAGTTTATTTCAAGCATAAATACAATCCAACAATGAAAAGCAAAATAGTCTATCTATATTCCAAGACTGAGAATAAATTTCCAGCTGAACTAGAAGGGCGATAAACCAATACTCCAAATATATAAAAAGAGTAAGACACCAACTATCTAACTGGACACCACAGTACAAATAACCATGTATCCAGTAGATACAATATATAATGTTACAACGTGATCAGAATACGGATACAATGTTGCAATGTAAACTACTATACAGACAATAATAAAAACTATCCTACTAATGCTGGCCAGCACTATATAAAAAATGGAAAATATAAAAATAAAAAATAAAAATGGATATATGTCCTCTGTAGTATAAGGAAACCAGATGGAATAGATAATCTATGCACGTGTCCACATGCAATGGGTACAATGCAAATCCTCTTTCAAAGATCAGCCTGTTGAAATAATATGGGTAAATATCCCTCCATTCACCCCAACTTCAAGTGGAGTTAACAAACAAAATAGGGACCTCCGCTCTATCTAGCGGATCAGATGGCACTTATACTCAGTTAGTGATTCGCTCCACTCTATCTAGCAGTAACCGTGAACCAACACTCCGATGGTATACAAAGAGTTACTCTGACCTTACTCCGGTTCAGCTACGATCACCTTTGCTGTACCCTTTATGGACTTCTACATCCATGTTCAGCATCCATACACACTTTCACAGGATCCTCCGTCCTTGTTCAAATCTGTGTACTTCCGTGGGTAAGGTCAAATAAACCGTCACGAGGAGTAGGTCAAACTTGGCTCAGGTTCAATATTAGCGATCCTCACTTAATCCCTTCACAGTTGCCTGTGCTCTAGCTTAACGTCTGAGAACACCTGAGTATATGATCCCAACAGCTTCTTCTATTCAGATACCATAACAGGCAGACTGCAATTCCAATCTGTAATTTCCAAACCAGTGGAACAAAATATTCTGCAAGCAGTAAAACCATATAATGGTGCCCACTATGGGTATATGCCAACGCGTTTTGTATCACAGATACTTCATCAGGGCTAATACCCCATAATAAATCTACCGGCTATTTAAAACATATATTTAATTGGCTGTCCAATCATTGACATCCTTATATCACACATCTAAACTATTCTTAAAGAGAAAGTTTATAAAAGGAAATTCTCTTAAAGGGAATGTTGCACAATGAAGATATTGCATCCTTACCATGTGATTACACAACCCTAACTAAAATATCAAAAATTACTTTATAATATACATAATAATTAATAAATCAACCAAATCTAAAAATAAATTAAAATATAATAAAATAAAATAAAATGAAACATATGTTTAGATGAAGGTACTAACATCTAGCTTATCGTTATGTCCCTTAGGGACTAGGGTATCACAATAAAATATCCAGAAACTCTCCTTTTGACATAATTGTTGGAAACGTTGTCCCTGAGACAAAACAGAAGCAATATTTTCCAAGGGCATAATTACAGTTCCATCAATACTGCTATTATGATATTGTTTATAATGTAATGATAAGGGATATTTTGGATCTTCATTTATTATAGCCCTACGATGTTCAAGAAACCTGTCCTTAATCCCTTAAGGACCCATGACGGACCTGGACCGTCATGGGTTGCAATCCACTTAAGGACCCATGAATTCCAGGCTGAGACTGAACGCTCCGAGACTGGGGCGTTCAGTCTCAGCCCTTCTTGCTTTTGCTGGTTCATGCGATCGCCGTACCAGCGATCACATGTACCGGCATTCTGACAAACAGAGTCAGCATGCAAAGCTACGTCTGTCTACGTCTGTCTCTCTTACTATTAAAGTAAGGGAGAGAGAAGTAGAGAGGAGACACCTAGTGGCAAAATAAAATACAGCAGCTAGGGGTATTAACCCCTTCACTGCTGGTGCATGAGGCTGGCTAAATGCAGGTCAATTTTTGACCTGCAATTATTTACTTATTTAAAAAAAAAAAAAAAAAAAAAAAAAAACAACACACTTTTTTTTTTTTTTTACAAAAAAAAAAAAAAAATTATTAAAAAAAAAAAAAAAAAAAGACATAATTAAACAATATTGCAAGTGTGATTCTTGTGGAGCCATGTAATACACTTATATACACCACCAAATGTCAGGGATAAAAAAAGTGTCAAAATAGGGTGGGAAAAAGGGACATGGGGATTTTCACCCAGGGGGGACAGTGGCCACTTTAAACTGCGCATTTTGTAGGTATGACTGACTGGTCATACTTTTAATGCAGTCTCTATAAATATTTAACCCTTTGTGACCAATTGATCCCAAGAGGAAATCAAAAATGGTGTTTTTTTTTACTTTTTTTTCAGTTTTCATAAAGTAAATGGTGGGTTATCCATGTATATGGGGTATCAAAAGAAAACCCTATTTGTGCTTAAAAAAACAGTATATAATTTATGAGGGTAGGATAAAATCCTAAGAGGGAAAACACTGTTGAACAAAGATATAGTCAAAAAGGTCGTAATTGCTCCGGTCCTTAAGGGAAAACGACCTCAGATTTTCCCGGTCCTTAAGGGGTTAAGTTTCCTCTTTGTACGCCCTATATATTTTTTATTAAGGGGCAAATAATACTCTATACAACAAAATTGGTATTACAAGTGATGTATTGTTTTATCTTATGTGTTTTATCTCTTCCATCCCTAAACTCTTTAGTATTATGTGAAATAAATTTGCACGTAATACACCGCTGACCCCCACAATTATAAACTCCTGCCGGTCTAAAAAGACTTTGTGCCTGTTTATTCTTATTGTTGAGGATTTCTTTCCTATCCATAGAGGCTACTTCTTGTAAAGAACTAACAACCAATTTCTCAGGATAACCTTTCGAAATAAATTTATGACTGTGCTCTTCAGATTGTTTTTGGAAATCTTCATCTTTTTTACAATTCCGTCAAATTCTTTTAAATTGGCCCCCTGGTATACCTACTTTCCACCTATCTAGATGGCAACTTCCATAATGTAGGTAGTTATTCACATTAGTAGGTTTAATATAAGATTGTGTAATGATTTGGTTGCCATCATGACTAAAAGTCAGATACAAATAATTAACACTTATTTTACTAATGTGATAGGTAAATGAAAGACCCTGTAGATTATTATTCTACTTACATATCCAATTTTTCAGTTCCAGAGCATCCCCACTCCAGATGAGGAGAAGATCATCAATATAGCTTCTGTAGAAGATAAGCTCCGCCCCCATACCCCCCCCCCCACATGCTCCATCTTCCATACCCCCATATATAGGTTAGCGTAGCTGGGGGCGAAGGTGGCCCCCATAGCCGCTCCCCTCACCTGGAGGTAGAACGACTGCTGGAACTGGAAATAGTTGGTATTAAGAATAAGACCTATTCTATCCAAAAGAAAATCTCTTTGTTTTTGTGGCATATCCAGGTCTGAATACAAAAAGCTAGAAACAGCTTTAATTCCCAATTGGCGGTCAATACTGGTATAAAGTGATTTGACGTCCACTGTCACTAACACATAGTCACTCAGCCATATCATCCAATAACTGTAGGATATGTTGTGTATCCTTCACATAACATCTAAGTTTCATTACATATTTCTGTAAAAGAGTGTCTATATCCTGGGACAGGTTAGACGTAACAACCCCCATACCAGATATAGATATATATATATATATATATAGATATGGCAAAGGCAAAAATGTAGAAGGCGCTGTATTGGGATAAACACTCGGGTGCACAAAATAAACAAATAAACAACCAGATAAATATAGTATCAGAACGCTATATTTCCAATGGCCTGGAAGTGGACAGACCAGAAAATACAAAATAAAGACAAACAAGGAAAAGCGCTCTGTAAAACTATACATACCAGTTTATTACAAACATAAATACAATCCAATACATCAATAAGAAGTGTAATCATCTAACTATATTCCTAACTGGAATAAATATCCAGCTGGACTATATAGGCAATACTCCAATACACAAAATGTATAAAAATAGAAATAGAATGACACCAACTATCTAACTGGACACCACAGTACTAAATAACCATGTATCCAGTAGATATAATATATACTCATGCAACGTGTTCAGAACACTGATACAACGTTGCAATATAAACTGCTATACAGACTAAAAAACTATCCTACTAATGCTGGCCAGCACTAAAACAGTAAAAAATATACATGAGTAAAAAAATATATGTCCTCTGTAATATAAGGAAACCAGATGGAATATGTATGATCTTATCACGTATACACATGCAGAATAGGAAATCCTCTTGCACAGATCAGCCTGTTTAAAACAATATGGATAAATGTCTCTCCATTCACCCCAACTTCAGATGGAGTAGACAAACAAAGATTGGAACCTCCGCTCTATCTAGCGGATCGGCTGACGCTTATACTCAGTAAGAGATTCACTCCGCTCTATCTAGCGATAACCTTACACCGTCACTCAGATGGTATGCAATAGAGTTAATCTGACCTTACTCTGGTTCAGCTATGATCACCTTCGCTGTACCCTTATGGACTGCCACATCTGTGTTCAACGTCCATACACACTTTCACAGGATCCTCCGTCCGTGTTCAATCTGTGTACTTCTGTGGTAAAGGCCAAATAAACCGTCACGAGGAGTAGGTGAAACTTGGCTCAGGTTCAATATAAACAATCCTCTGTGTATCCCTTCACAGATACCTGTGCTCTAGCTCGGCGTCTAGAAGCACCTGAGTATATGATACCAACAGCTGCTAATCAAGCACCGTAACAGGCTGACTGCGATTCCAATCTGAATTTTCCAAACCAATATAACAGTGTTCTGCAAGCAGTATAACCAAATAATAGTGCCCACTATGGGTATATGCCAACGCGTTTCGTATCACAGATACTTCTTCAGGGCTTTGAAGAGATTATATATATATATATATATATATATATATATATATATATATATATATATATAGAGAGAGAGAGAGAGAGAGAGAGAGAGAGAGAGAGAGAGAGAGAGAGAGAGAGAGAGAGAGAGAGAGAGAGAGAGAGAGAGAGAGAGGGAGAGGGAGATACACCAATCGAAACAGCACTCTCAGGACTTCCAATGTTGTGAAAAAGTGGGATTTATTTTAACAGATCAACGTTTCGGTTATCACTTGGTAACCTTCATCATGGATGCTTACACAATAAAACAACCTTCTTTTTATCCCCCCTGAGAACAAACAGGCGCCAAAACGGCGCAATGTGAGTGGGCGTGACGTCATATATTGCAACAAATTACATCATGATTGACATAATGAAATACCAACCAGTTGAAGTGCCGTGCAGTTAATAAATGATCCAGTGAATAACATAAAATCTAGAACCAACGTATTGTAAACACAGACTATATACATGTTACATTGTATCCGGTGTTAAAACATAGCATCAGTTCTCACCGATACAAAGATGAAACGGTGCCAAGTTGAAATGCAATTCACTCATCAGGATATATATACTAAATATAACATCCGAATGGCCGGCGCATTGCAGCGCATCGCCTACGGAATTATTATCTATACCACATTATCCAATCCGTACGAGTGAAAGTTCCGCTAGTTTAGCATTCAAAAGTAATCCATATAAGATCGGATACTCAAGGCTATAAATATCTGTATATATAAACTAACCTCATATACGAGATAATAGTTATATGAACACAAATAATAGCAGACATTTACATCTCAAAACTAGGCACTGTAATATTGTATTCTGCAAATCCCAATTAAAGCACATAAACTCAAATTAGATGGGGTCAACAAAGGACACTCACCAGAGCACTTCCTAAACAGAACAAACATAACAGCAAAATCATCATTAAGTTGGCCCAAATTTTGGCGAACACTTACATAACACACAAGGGCACTTTAGTGTTATATGAATCGCATTAACACCGATAGACTAAAGTCAAACGGGGGGACACGCACCAGAGTGCCCCCTACAGAACACAGACCTAACGCGAAAAAAAATTCATTAAATGGGTTAAGAACACTATATAATATGTATTACTCAAAGTTGGCACAAAAACTCAGCGATCAAATTATAACCCATCATAGTGCCATTCAACAAGCGGACAGAAAATATCAATCCGCAAATCGAGTGGGACAGCATATCATTGTGAAATTTGTAATATAAAAATCTATGTACATTGTCCACCTAGTAATCAAGAATAATACAATACTTAATATGAGATATGACTCAAATGTGCATCGGAATGAGTACCTACAGTAAAAATATGAACGTTATTTTATAAGAATGTCAAAACTATATAAATACAAAGCCCATGAAAAACAAAATCTTCATATCGGTATAAATTTCTTCTGATCCATATAAGATGATGTTCCATAATCAAATCAAATGACTGAGAGAAAAATACTGAAAGAGATAGGGACTCTGTTTTACTTCCATATGTATATCTGTCATGCTGTTTCAAAAAGATCTCTGAAAATGTCCATCCGATTATGATGATCACAATACCCGTTCTCCCAAATATCTCAACTTGTAGTATGATAAAACATGTGTCCAATGATCAGATAGGCATAGCAGCATCGATTAATCGTGCAACAACCATTGTAGCAATTCCAGATTTGATTTTCTTTGCATCAAAAATGCTGTATTAGATTGTCAAAACCCACATTCTGATGTATCATCAAGGGTCATTTCTCATTTAAAGGAACACAGCATTGATATTGTGCTGGACACAAGGTCCTATTCTGCACAAAGGAAATCTTTGATTGGAGACACATTCCTTATTCAAAAGGCGGATGTAGAGGATATTAATAGCTAGGTATGCTAAACATCGTTGATCCCATTAAGCATCCACATATGCCATAAATCCTCATAATGTAAAGAGCAGACATTCATATGAGTTTCTTTTCTTTTGTCAATCCAACCATAACTTATTTTGAGAAAAGTGTGTAGCTGGAGATATTGACTTTTCCAAAGAATATATAATAATGGATATAGGAGGATATTAATGGCTAGGTATGCTGGACATTTTTAGTCCCATTACGCATCCACATATACCATAGATCCTCAGTAATGTCAAAGACAGGTATCCATATCAGTGTCATTTCTTGTCACTCCAGCCTGACACTTAAAGTACTCGTGAGATGCATTTGTCCATATTCAGACAGATGTCATGATATTTGTTGTCAATAAAAGGCTGAGTAGGATAACTTCTCATTCAGTCCCTTTGGAGCAACAGTGTCCAGGGTGCGGATCCAATATGTTTCTTTTTGGAGTAATCTTCTGCCCCTATCTCCTCCTCTAGGAAAGGGTGGAACATGATCAATTGAGATAGTACGTATAGATGCCACTGAATGCTGACACTGCAAAAAATGTCAGGCTACAGGTTTGTCAGATGTTCCTGAGTGTAAGGCAACTCGGATGGAAGAACAGTGATTCGCCATTCTTTCCCGAAATGTTGCTTCTGTTTTACCCACATAGTATTTAGAGCATGGACATATCAAGGTGTAGATGACAAAATCAGTAGTGCATGTCAATCTATGATGAATTGTAAAAGCTTTATTAGTATGTGGATGTTTGAATGTAGTAGTATTGATCATGCTGTTGCATGTTGTACAGTTAGAGCAACGGAAACAGCCTCTCTGGTCTGATCTTCTCGTGAGCCAAGTTGACTTATACTCCGAGTTCGAACTCTTTGGTAACATGTCAGGTCTCATAAGATAGTCCTTTAAAGTTTTACCTCTTGTAAACACCACCAATGGAGATTTTGTGGTGTAAAATGGTAACTTAGGATCTGTAGCTAGTATAGGCCACTGTTGTCTCAATATGGTAGAAATCCTTTCAGCTCCTGGAAAGTATTGAGTGCTAAAAACCATCCTAGATGAATTCTTATCTTTATTCTGAATGTGCAAGAGATCACTCTGTCTCATTTGTGTAATCTGTGCCAGATCCTGTTCAAGGAGGTCTTTTTTGTAACACCTTTGAATAAATTTTAGTTTCTTATCATTCAATTGTTCCTTGGCTTTATTGAAGTCATCATTGTTCCGCAGCACCCTAAGAAACTGTGAGTGGGGTATACTTTTCTTTAGAGCTGGTGCATGGCAACTAGAAGCATGAAGAAGAGTACTTCTATCGGTCGGCTTAGAATATAATGTTGTGCCTAGTGTATCAGCTTTTTTATAAATTTTTAGATCCAAAAAAATCTGTCTGTAAGGCTATATGCATATTTGAATCTAATGGGACTATCCAATGTATTCAAAGAAGAAACCCAATCAGTGAGTTCCAATGCGGCGCCTCTCCATATGATGAACAAGTCATCAATGTATCTTTTATAGAAAAAAATACTGGGATGGATAATATGTTGTTTCTCATATTGAAACATAAACAAATTTGAGTAAGTAGGCGCCACATTGGAACGCATCGATGTACCGGAGACCTGTAAGTAGTAAGTTTTTTCAAATCTAAAATAATTATTTGTAAGAGTCAAAGTCAAAAGGTCACATAGAAAGTCCACCGGATATTGTGAATGTTTAACAACGTCCAACATGGAACGCCTCACAGCCTCCACACCGTCACCGTGAGGAATAACGGTGTAGAGGCTATCCACATCCATGGTGACCAGGATGTCTGTTTCACATATATTAGTGAGACCCTTAAGAGCAAATAGCAAATCTGAAGTATCCTTGCAATATGATGGCATAGATTTCACTAATGGTTGAAATTCACGATCCAGAAATGTGGTTATAGAGATATCTCTCTCTCTCTCTATTTATATATATATATATATATATATATATATATATATATATATATATATCTCTGTCTATCTATATAGATATATATAGATAGATAGATATATAGATATATATAGATAGATAGATATATAGATATATATAGATAGATAGATATATAGATAGATATAGATACTAGCAATGTGGGACGGCATTGCCCATCAGGATATATAGGGAATTAATGCGCACACACGGATGCAATACAAACACACACAGACACACGCACGCAAATGCACACGCATTCACTGAGATGCATAAAGATCGACACAGTCATACATACATACATGCAATGCACAACATGCAGACACAGAAGTGAGTCATAAGGGGGTGACTTATGTGTCATTGTAATGAGTTTGTGTTTGTACTTATGCCTCCACCGTGGCATTCATTCATATAGATGAAATGCATGTGGTAATTGCACATACTATGGTGGAAGGTGGCTCGTGCTGGCTCCCGGGGTGTGAGTACGAGAGTGAGTGAGTGTGTGTGAGTGTGTAGGAGTGTGAGGGTGGTGAGAGAGTGTGAGTGTGTGGGATTGAGTGTGAGAATGTGAATTATTGTGTGTATGATTGAGTGTGTGTTTTTTGTCTGATGTGTTTGTGTCTGTGGTGTAGGAGCGAGTGGCTGCCATGTTGTTTTTTCAGTTACTTAGATAGTGGTGGGCAGGCTGGATAGTGGGGGCAGGCCAACTCCCTGCATAATTTAAATCACCCCCCCCCCATTGAATCACCCAATGGGAGCAGTAACTCCTCCTTACTTAACCCTTTGAGTGCCAGAGGGGTACGCAACGCATTGCTTTGCAATGCGTTGTGTACCCCAGGGGCGTCGCTAGGGGTGGGCTAAGGAGGCTGAAACCCTGAGTGTGTCAGTGAGCGGCCCAGAATGTCAGACAATCAGCAGACTCACTCCTCCTGCTATTTATCCTGAGGCTGGCTGGCTGCTGCCCAGGAACTTGAGGGCATATATAGCTTGGAACAGCAGGCTGCTGCCTTACTCTGTTCTCAGCTTCAGCCCACAGCCATCCGCTCCATACTGGCTATTCTAGCACTTCCTGGTGCTTTGCGATGAGGTCATCAACATGCACCTGAAGTACCAGAGGAGGCAGTGTGGAGCCCATGGCTCTACACTGAAACAGAAAGCAGAATGGGGCAGAGCAGAAGAGAAGGTATGAGGGACAGTATAGATGGGGGAAATATATTGCTACCAGTGGCAGGTAAACAAGGCTGGTGGGTGTCACATTGTATATGTGGAAAATTTGTGGGCTGGCTACCAGAGGGCAGGGGAACAAGGCTGGTGGGGTCACACAGTTTATGTAGGGAATCAGTGGCTACCAGTGGGTATTGGAATAAGGATGGTGGTCATATAGTGTATGTGTAGAATCTGTGGCTTTCAGTGGGCAGGATAATAAGGCTGGTGGGGTCCACAGTGTATATGGGGAATCAGTGGCTACCAGGCTAGGGGAGGTCACATAGTGTATGTAAGGAATCTGTGGCTACCAGTGGGCAGGAGAGCAAGGCTAGGGGGTTATTTAGTGTATGTAGAGAATCTGTGGCTACCAGTGGTTAGGGGAATAACGTTGTTGGGGGGGGTCACATAATGTATGTATGGAATCTGTGGCTATCAGTGGGCAGGGGTAAAATGCAGTTGGGAATCACATAGTGTATGTGAGGAATCTGTGGATACCAGTGGGCAGGGGGGGCACACGCAGTGTATGTGGGGAATCTGTGGCTTCCAGTGGGCAGGAGAACAAGGCTGGTGGGGATGCACAATGTTTGAGGGGAATCTGTGGTGACCAGTAGGCAGTTGTAGAAGGCTGGTGGGGTAACAAAATGTATTTGGGGAATCTGGGCAGAGAAACATGGCTATGGCTACCAGTGGCCAGTGGAACAAGGCTGTGGTATCATAAAGTTTATGTGCGTTGTTCTGTGGCTATCAGCGGCCAATGGAAAAATGCCGGAAATCAGACACTGTATGATTGGCTACAGGTAACCAGTGGATCAATGATGGGGTATCACACAGTGTATGTATGGTTCTATGGATACCAGTTGCCAGTAGAAGAAGACTGAGATATCAGTTCATGTGTGGGCCTGGTGCTACCGGTGGCAAACCACTGGAGTATCAGACAGTGGATGTGTGCCTAATAGGGGCTAGAAGCGCAAGGTTATCAGGCAGTGTATGAGGGGTTCTATGGCTACCAGTGGGCAATGGAACAATGCTGGGTATAAGCATACCTCCCAAGTGTCCCTCTTCGAGCACCAAATCCCTCTGTCCCTCTTTCACACCCTGGTGTCCCTCTTTTTAGGGCATCAGACTGTGTGGTGGGTATTTAAGTGTATTACTTTGCTCCGCAGCAATAAAACTCACATTAATGTTTGTTTAAACATCGTTATACTTTGGTGTTGCTCTTGATAATTTATTCAGTTACATCAATGGCTCATATGTATTAAAGCAACCTGGTTTTATTCTGGAGTAAACCAACTGCACAATAGGGGACAAATAAAAGTTCTTAAAATCCACTGCACTTGAATAGAGTTTTTAACCTCTTGAATGCTAGAGAGGTCTCCAATGCATTGCTCAGCAATGTATTGAAGACCGCTCTAGCATTCAAGGAGTTAAAACCCCAATTTAATGTGACAGGAATTTTGATTTGTTCCCTGTGGTACGGTTGGTTTACACCACAATAACTTCAGTTAGTTAGAACAAAAAACAATGGCAAGAGTTGAACATAAAATGGCTTACTTCTTAACTCTTTGCATTGCATTATATATAGATTAGTAAAATAAACATATATGTTGTGTAAGGATAACTCAGTCCACACTATAGCGTTATCATCACTACCACTGGTGGCAGGCACTCTGTTGAATTTTGCTGTGGGCTCTAGCCCCAGATCGTTTTGGAACCTAGAAACGCCCCTGGTGTACCCATCTGGCACTCAAAGGGTTAAGTTGATGTAACATAGCAATATAACACACGGTGGCTCTTCAGTTGAGGCAGCATAGCAATATGCTGAGGGAACAAATAGAAAGTGGTGTTTGAGGCTTGCCATCTGTAACATACAGCAAAGCATCTCTCTCCCTTTAAGAAGAAAGGGCGGGAATCAGGAAGTGGAGGAGTGACAGTTGAGACAGTTAGTGAGGTGACTGAAGAGATGAAGAGTTAAATAAAAGAGTTGCTATTAGGTTTATCTCTGAGTTTTTATGTCTGCAGGGAGTACTGGCATTACTTCAACCTCTCTGTACCCTTGGGCTGACCCCCAGTTTAAGTGAACCTGAGCCATGGGAAGCCTGTACAATTTTTACCATGGAAAGCCTGTACAATTTTTCAGGGTCCGCTGAATTCGGTGACAGGGGTCCAGGAAATGGGGCTGAAAGAGATTGAGGGTAGTCCCCAAATCCCGCAGTCCCTCAGAGGGTCGTCCATCTAAGTGAACCGGTTGGAGATTATGCCTTCTATTGTCAGGATCCATGTCCTTAGCCAGGGCACTCATGAAAGTAAGTGCCTGCCCCATGTCTTCGGAGAAAAGGTAAAATTTCCCTAGGGATGGGCCACCCTCCTCCTTCACTGAAGGGAGGCTCCTGTTATTGGGGGTAAGGGTCCTCCCTTATGCAGTGAACTTGTCGGTACCCAGGGCGGGTCCATACCTGCCAAACCGAGGGGGTCTGGGATGGGGAAAGGGAGCCCTGGGTCGCTGGGGACAGTTACGCTTGATATGGCTAAGCTGCCGGCATCCAAAACATTCAAGCCCGGGGTTGACTACAGGCCAGGGTGGGGTAGGTTGGTGTGCTCCAGGGCAGGGCACGTCCTGTATGGGGTGGCCAAAGGGTTCAGGGCAGGGGCCTTGGGTCCTCTTTATCTCACCCCCTGAGTGTCCTCGTACTTGTTGGCCAGTTTTGTCGCTAAGGTCACGGTGGCATGGTCCTGGTCCCTGACCCAGTCCCTAACTGGGGCTGGCAGATGCATAAAAAAAAACTGTTCCAACAGTAACAACTGGTAGGATTTCTCCACTGTGGTAGCCCAGGACCCTGCATCCAGTGCCTAAAAGCCCTTTCAAGGTCATAGGCTAATTCCACATTGGAGCTCTCCTCCTTCCACTCCATTTCCTGGAATGCCCAGCGATAGGTTTCTGGACTGATAGCATACCTCATCAGCAGTCTCCACTTAACTTCAGGGTAGTCAGCTATGTATTCAGCGTGCACGGCCCAATAGGCTTCCGACGTCTTTCCGGTTAGCTTACCGGCCAGGTAATTGACCCAATCCCAGGAATCAATGTGGTTCAATTTATATTGTTTTTGGAAGCCCTGCAAATACCCAATGTCTCCAGTCTTTTCGTCAAAGGGCTGGAACATCTGATGAGACGGCCGGGATCTAGTGTTCTCCCAGTCTGATCGTGCGGTGCTGACCGGACTGACTGCGCCAGGTTGCTGAGCCTGTAGTTCGTCCAAGTATTCATTCTGGGCATCTTTCATAAGTTGCTGGACATTTGCCCAGGCAGTATTAAGAACCAAATGTTGCATCTGCTGCTTGATCTTCCCGTCCACATGATGCAAAGCCACCAGTCTTAACTCCTCCATCTGGGGATCCGGGCTAGGACTCCTAGGACTTGTGCTGGTATCTCTAGGCAAAGCTGTTATTCCTTGCCTGCTCCTCTGTTTCCTCATCCAGCTCCTGCAACAAGGAAAGGAGGTCTGACCGATTGAGTTCTCGAGTCTCCAGTCCCTCCACTAGGGCCTGGAGATCTGCCACAGAGGGAAGTCTGTACCGTTCTGCCGGCAAGGATCCCAGGTGGTGGTTTGGATTCCCTCAGGGTAGGGATAGAGAGAATCCCACCGCTACCACCAGTGTAATGGAAAACCTGGTCACTGTGCTGTCCAGGGCAGTCGTGCCGGGTTTCTCCCTCCTAAGGTCGGCTACAGTTGGGTAGCCGGTCTGGTCACTGTACCACAAGAGCTGGGATCATGGTTGCTGGAAGGCAGGCTGGAAGCAGTCAGTGGAAAAAGCTGGAACGCAGGTAATCTGTCCACTGGAACCTCAGATGTCTGAATGGGGGACAGAGGGGTCCCTTTAAACCATTCAGCATAAGGACACTGGAGTCCTTAGTTCAAAACAACACACTTTATTGCTGGAACACAGCTCTTTTAAGCAGAATTGCTATACAATGCACAATGGGGTTACACAAAAGGCATACTGGGGGGACAATAGTGTCTGGCTACAATATACGTCTGAACAATGGGGAACACAAACATGATAACTCAAGGGAACAAAAGGCACAAAGGGCATTCAATCTTGATGCTCCAATCCCTAACTAATAGGAAGAGGAGAGACAAGATACAATGGAAGTCAAGGGACCAATCCGGTCGCTCCCTCCTTGTCAACCAATGGTAAACGGAGCAACATCTTGTGTGCCAGCCAATCGCCATGGTGCCTACTTTTCCCCGTACAACTCTATGGAGGCCCTTTAAACTGGTCACCTGGGTGATGGCAGCCAATCCAGGGGTCTCCTACTTTTCTCTTTGCAAAAAATAGTCTTTTAATGTGAACCACTCTTTTAATGTGATTTCCGTAGGAGGCCTGAAAAGACCTCCATGTAACGGCCTAGGGGTCCGTTACAAGTACCCTGCACACTATTTATGTTGGTTACAGTCATAAGCTTGTTGATCAACCATTTATAAATGTGAGTTGATATAGTACAGTTGTATTGTTGGCAATACGCTACTGGCACCCCTCTGTTTTCTTCTGGATCTTCAGTCTTCAGGATCCTATGTAATCAATACAAGAAACAGGCTGGTAAAAGTCTGCTCCCTGAGTAATTTCCATCCTGGAAGGACAGGGGATAGGAGTGCTCCTAATGGAGGATTGATCAGCCCTATACAAGGTTTTTTTTATTTTCACACAAAGATATTTTTCATGACACTAAAAGGCAAGATCAAAATCCTAGCCCAGTTGAAATCATCTGAGTTATTTTTTTTATAATGCTCAGGGCACACCAATTTATTACATCTGTGCTTGATCACTGCTAAGTAGTCAGTAGCTCATTGACTGGATTGAGCTACATGTGCTTAAACGGATAGTAATGTTTCTCAATAAGTGCAGCTCCAATTAATCTTCATAGTATTTGGGCCATAGAGAGTATTATTTTAATACTGTCAGAGTTGTAGTTCAAGAGTATTCCCCTCCTGCCCAACCCTTTTACGGATGTAACACCACAAGCCTCAGATCGTCAAGACTGTTCGGATGGATTGCAGAAATGGACAGTCTTCAATGAGCATAAATTAAAACCTGCAAAACACGTCAAGGTGGGGGCAGGGTTTTCCTAATGCTCAAGGGAAGAAGATTGTTCCTTACTATGATATGTCTAGTCCCAGGACCAGATTCCCCATCTGAGGGGAGGCTGTTTACAATAGGTAAAAGAGATGGGAGGTGGATATTTTATCAATTACTCTTGAACTACAACTCTGATAGTATTGAAATAACATTCTCCATGACCCAAATAATATGAAGATTAATTGAAGCTGCTGTATTTGTGAAACATTACTATCCCTTTAATTATGGATATCCTGAGACCCCAATATTTTGGAATGCCCCTGAGGACTGGATCTGAGAATTTACAGATCTAAAAGTTATGGATATCCTGAAACCCCAATTTGTTGGCATGCCCTGAGGACTGGATCTGATAATTAGACATATAAAAGTTATCTACCAACCCAAACTCCTGAGGCAAAGAATTCTACACCCTTAATGTTTCAAATCTGCAGAACTGGTGGTTTCAAAAGAGTATGTTGGAGATCAGCCACAGTGGAACCACACCAGAGGGTACAATATTCCTTTGTACACAACAGGAAAATCTATCCCACCACCCATGTAGCTACTACACAAACCTCGGGATTGGACTGCAGAAGCTTTCCAGATGTATACGGATTTTGAGCTCACGTCAACCTCATAGAGCAAACAAGACAGACACCTGCAGCCCCTTTGGATCAACAGACACCAAACTATGGGATTCCAGAATTCAGGAGCATTTGCCTCTGTGGACCACATAAATTGAAAAACCAAAGTAGCACTCTCAGAATTTCAGCTCTTATGAATAGAGCTGCTTCCGTGGTCTCAGTTTGTTCCTGACAAAAGACATCAGTAGCTGCACTGTTTATACGTTCCACAAATCACAGGAGTTGTAGAAGAGTTGAAATCTGAAAACATTGTGAGAATGCATTAAAGAGCAAGTAGCAACACATTTTCCAACATAATTCTGGCATTTCCCCTGTAGCCCATCCCCAGTAAGTAGCTAACACTGCATCCTATAATGGAATAGGCAGAAGACACCCAGAGACTGTTCCTGCTAGCCTACGTGAACCTAGACTTTGTAAGGTGAGGGAGTCCTACATGGAGGCAGGAATAGACCATCAATAAACCTATGTTGTATTGGACAAAGATGTGGGCCCCGTGACTGCCAGTACATGTTGATCTCAACAAGTTGCACTTTGGAGAGATCCAGAGTGGGTGTATGACCTGTGCAGTACTCTCTATGGATACAATTTACATCTTTTCCTTCCTGAACCAACAGGTTCTGACAAAGACCTACTGCCCTCCACAACTGCAACAGATATTCAACCATTAGTTGAAAATCAGATCAGTGCATGAACAGTGGGATTCTATAGAGACCAGTGGCAGATGAAGTGTTCTATAGAGTGGTGGCCTCAGTTGCCTGGCAGAGACTGGATGACCATTCAGCAGACAACTATGCCACAAGAGTTTTTGTTTTTGCTATTAGCTCATGAGAACAACCTAGAAGGCGATGGTTGTGTTGGGAAAATGTGGTCCAAGTTGATCCAATCCCTTTGGCAACTGAGTTCCTGGATGCACATAGCAAAAAACAGTAGGGCCAACTGGATGTCACCCCTACAACCCATGCCAATTAAAAATTAACTCATCTGCTGCCTGACTATGGGAATTTTAATTCCTCTTACAAGACCCAGTCTTTTGTGTCAAGTAAATACTAATGTGGTCAACTATTGCAATGCCTGTAGGCTCTGCCCTCGTATTCTGTCATAACTACCAATCTGGTAGACACCCTAACAAACCTGTAACAGAGGAGAATTATTTAAGTACTGTGCATTGGACATGAAATACAGATTCTTGCAGGTAAGTGGCGAATGGATGCTGATCTGGCCACTGTAGGGTTAAACATTAACAGCACTACAACAGAGGCTATTGATCTTGACTTGAAATACAAGCACAGAGGCTGAGAATGATCAAGCACAGACAGACAGCATCAGTTACAAACAAGCAAGAACAGATAGGAAAATAAAATTACATAAAACTGGTCAAAGGTGCAGCATTGCTGCTGATCATTAATGCAGAGAATGTAGCACTAGTGTGCAGTGGAACAACAGGTTTCAGAGAACATAGTGTATAGCTGAAGACAGAGGTTAGAGAACACCACAATGTATTAAAAATGTGTCAGACATTCACTATTGACATTCTGTCCAGTGTTTACCAGTTTGCTGAATGGTAGACTCTCACCCTCACTCCTGGCTTCCTCTTTGGTGTCCATCTGATTTCCACTTTCAGTCCCACTTTGTTCATGTAAGGAGGGGGAGGGGGGAAAGGTACTCACAGATATTCCTTTTTCTTCTATGTCACTCCATGGTATTACAGTGGGTATAGCCTCTGCCCTTCAGTTTCGGTTTCATTTTTGACCAAGCTGTGCTGTGGAGGCACACAGAAAATGAATATTGGCGAGTAAATCCCCCCGTTTCTTCTGTGTGTCTACCGACTGTGTTACACTGGGATTTCCTAAGCAGCGAAAGAGTGCACCAGTCAGTAAAAAGATTAGACAGATAATCGTATAACTCAATGCAGAACAAGGAAGGATCCTACTGGTTAAACTGGAACAAAAGCCTGAAGAACTTGTCTTCCAAACCCTACTTCTGCAGAGGTTTGAACATCTAATTCATACTGTTATGAAAGTAAAAATGGTTGACCTACTCTCTGCTTTGTTGATTTCTTGTAACGGTTTGTTAGGACACTCAGACCAGCAGGTTAGAATAAAACACAGTTTTATTAAAACAAAACAAGAAAGACCGCCCTCTATAGGCAATACAGAATAAGAGAGAGATTAGTGGCTTACAGATGCCTTCTCAGGCCCAGTATACAGATGCAATAAATATACATATACTTTCACAGGACAGGCATAGAAACAGAAGGGTGCTCAATGGTTAAAGTACATGTAAATAAGTCTCTGTTGTGGTGTCTGACACGCCCAAGGTGGTAATGGAGCAGCAAGTGGTGGTAGATGAAACAACACCGTCAGTCTACTGAACAGAGATTGCTGCTTAGGCTGAGCAGGAACTGAGGCCAAATCACTGCAGAGATGAGCTAGAGCCAATAGCCCCCACGGGCGTAGTAATGGAGACAACCTCACTACAAGAGCTTGAGCCAATAGCCCCAACAGGCATAGTAACAGAGACAAACTACACTGCAAGAGCTTGAGCCAATAGCCCCCACGGGCGTAGTAACGGAGACAAACTACACAGCAAGAGCTAGAGCCAATAGCCCCCACGGGCATTTAACAGAAACTAATCACTGCAAGAGCTTGAGCCAATAGCCCCACCGGGCGTATAACGGAGAGCAAACACTGTACTAGCTAGAGCCAATAGCGCCTCCCGCGGGTGTGGTAACGGAGACCGACTACACTGCAAGATAGACAGGATGAGCCACTGCCTATACAAGGCTCTGAAACGTAACCGGCTCAGCAAGTGTAGTGGAAGATCTGGGTAACGGCTCTGCAAGTGTTAATGAAGGCTCAGTGAATGGAGACAGCAGCTCTGCAAGTGTAAACGGATGATCAGGGAATGGAGATAACAGCTCTGCAAGTACAAACGAAGGCTCAGCAAACAGAGGCACGACTCAGCAAGTGTTAACGGAGGCTTATGACACGATCAGCCCTGCCACAAGCACAGCGGAAGTCAGAATGTCGCCTCGGTGACACCAAGCAGCAGCAGGAACGGAGGCAGTGTCAGCAGCAAGCCAGTTCAGGTCACGGAGCAGGAAGTCAGCCAGGCTGGGTCAGATCACGGAGCAGGGTCCTCAGACAAGCCAGATCAGGTCACAAGCAGGAACGCCAGCCAGGCCGGGTCAGATCACAGAGCAGGATTCTCAGACAAGCCAGATCAGGTCACAAGCAGGAACGTCAGCCAGGCCGGGTCAGATCACGGAGCAGGAAACCTGGAGCATCGTCAAAACAGGCCAAATCGGTACACAGGAAGCAGGAACACTGGAACACAGCAACAGCAACACTGGCTCAGGAACACCACGAAAGGGCACCTGACAGGTGCCAAAGGCCAGGTATAAAAAGGCCACAATGGGTCAAACAGGCTCAGCCAATGTGAGCGCCCACAACCGAGAGTGACAGTTAAGGATCACAGGCACCGTGATATTTCTGTAGGAACTGCTGATGCCTTTTTGCCAAAATGTAGAGTTTGCTCTAGTAGACTGTGCTTTGACGTTGAGAGCAGCTGAAAGCCCCACTTCTTTATAATCCATATTGAAACAGAGGGCTTTGAGGACTGGAGACCCTTGAATTTCCCATGAAAATGAATGGACTGTCTGGTGTTCTGACATCCTCAGTTCTCTGTAGATAAATCTTTGTACATCTGACTACATCTCAAAGTATGTAACTGCTCCTCTCTGTCCCCTTTAGGGTTAGTGTAGAAAGGAAGAAGGAATCATTTCCTGATTTAGATTAAACTAAGAAGGAAAGCCTGGGTCTGAGAACAAACTTATATTGGTTAATGACCAAATATGGAGATTTACAAGAAAGTGATTTGCATTCATTAACTTTTCAAGCAAACATAATAAGCTGTTAGGGAGGTGGTATTTAGCCCTTTGAGTGCCAGAGGGGTATGCAACACATTGCTTTGCAATGTGTTGCGTACCCCTCTGGCACTCATAGGGTTAAAGTGATTCATTAATGGGACTTTGTCAATAGGCTCAAAATGTGATGAAGTGGTCAGTTGTTCTAAGACTAGATTATGATCCCAAGGGGGAGTAACCTTATTAATACTAGTGGGGATTTAGAAATGGCATTTAGGAATCTTCTTCTTCAATATCAGGGATATACAAAACAGTTAAAAAACGTACTGGCAATTTATATGATGCACTCATAAAATATTAAGTTAAGAAGCTATACTTTGCAAAACTCAAAAGGGGTAAGAAAATGGTAGTTGTGATTTTAATGAATATAAACGGAAGAAACTTCTGTAAGTTGTATTCCCTGGCGAGCCAACAAACCACTATGTTTTGAACAGCCTCGCAGCCTGAATACAAGATCTCAGCGGTTAAGAGAAAGTGCCTAAAACAATAGACACGAAGGAACAAAATCACACACATCACACTACGCACCATTGCCTATAGTACCCAATGATTATGTAAAAAAGCCGCGGAATTGAACAATTCCCAAAATATCCTCAAAAGAAGGTGCTACCAGAGATTTCACAGGCTCAGGACGTGGAACCCGCGCTTCAGCCATTTTGATTCCTGACAAGAAAATAGCTCGTCTACATTCGACCATACAATTATATCATCTTGCGAATAAGGGGGCGCCATCCTGCGATAGCAACACTAGAATTTTTAGATGCAGCGAAGTATGTCCCAGGTTGTAATTGTACAGCCAGCATTCGCCACCTAAACAAGAGGCTCCCCTGGTGACTAATTATAAAATGGCGGACGTCGCCTAAGGAGAAAACCATAGCGGGCATTAAAATGACAGCAGCAGAAAAACCATATTAATCGCTATGTTTAAAACGGTTTATAGTCAGTGTAATGTTAGACCTCGTAGACCTGCCCCCATTATATATTATTAGTCAGATGACGTTTACTAAATAATTACACATAATTACTTCACCCGTTCTGCTTCGACGGGGACTCATAAGTAAAATACCACTGCGGTGTTTACTTTTCTGTCACGCTTGGATATCGATAAGTTGAGAGAGGGAGCGTATAATTCTGTTTATCATGTTACCTACTAGCGTGCGATGATTTAGTACATCTGCGTTACATGGAAAGTGATGTCTGCGCACATTTTTCCCCGTTTCGGGTACGTAACACCCAAACAATATTTGTAATTTAGCGCTATTAAAGCATGTTCTGTAGGGTAACTTGTGACACACAGTACTATTATAATTTTGCAAGAGAATATAATCGCCAGCTGTTGTAGTAACCATTAATATCCTGGAAATGATATACCATCTACAACTGAAGAGCTAGACATTGCCCGTGATACAGTAACGATAAAGGTAACTTTCCTGCTACACTGGCACCAAAAGGGTACGCACGAGAAAGCAGCAGTGTGTCACTCCGTAACAGTTTACATCCTCCCTTACAAACAACCACGCCCCCACAATGAGGCTCCTCCTACTGCACACTACCGTGCGTCGGAAGAGAGTGCTTCCATGTCACCACTGTAACTTCATTTTCACCCCCAGCCCCACCACCGTCTTGAATAGTCTGCAACGCATGGGCGGTGCCAAGCCATTCTGCCGATGCCGCCCTTTACTAAAGCAAGGTGGGGTAGGCGGAGCAAACAGTGCCTGACCGACACTTCCACTCGCCAATCATCCACTTGAATCTTTTCCTTGATATTACAAGCAGCCATCCAATGAATGTATAGGAGTGGGCGTGGTCATCCATCCCTCTCCTGTTCCCAGTTTGCTAGTCTATGTTGACTCCTCCCATCCGTGCTCCGGGACTGGACGCAAGAGTTTCGTTGCGGAGGAAGCCGTGGTGTCTGTGGCGGCGCAGAAGGTCCTTTTCGTGTCGTGCGACGGCAGGTGAGTGGCGTTGTAGGCTCCTGAGTTTAGGGGACGCGTATAAAATCGACAATGTCCTTTGGAGGTTTTCTCAGTATTTCAGTCAGGCGTGCTTACACATGCCCCCTAGTGGGGGCAATTATTTAATACCCTCCCTACCACTTCCTGCACTGGAGGTATCTATCACCAATTGTTGGTGAAGTGCATTTGCAATGTATTCCCCCCATGAGGCTCTGGGGTTATTCTCCAAGTAGAGGGTATCGGGGGTAATTTGTCTTTTCCTGCCTCTGTATGTAATGTACGTACGGTGTTTGCAGTTGGGGAGCTATTACGGTGTTGCCTTTAGCAGGCTGTGTGAGTGCCTACTTATTGTTGGGGTTAGCTCACTAATGGCGGACAGGAGGCAGCGCCGGCGGCCGAGTAGGGGTAAACCACTGCTGGGGGCATATATACATGACCATTTCTTTCCCAGAAGGGTGTAACGTCACGTACAACGTCCCCTCGTTCGGCCACTGTATCATAGACTGCTAAGAGTTGCTATAAACTCCGTATCAACAAAGCCGTTTATATTACCCCCGTCTGAGGCCCTCTGTTGCCCTATGTCCCGCCCATCCTGGGCTCCACATACCAAGGGGGGCGGGGTGAGATCCCCAGGCTGCTTTTGTTTAAGTACTCAGGAGCCTGCTTGCGCTGTTCTTTACCCTCACAGGACTTACTACATCGGGCCTGATTAACCATTCGAGTGCCACAGGGTAACAGAAAAATTGCATTGTATTATTATGTAGGCACCAGCAAAAGCACACCGTGAATAAATCACCCTAATCCCAGACATGTATTTGTACATGATGTATGATTATATGCAGAGGTTTTTACTTCCCTGCTTATAACTACGAAGATTGTGAAACTGTAATTATACTGATGGGAACATGCTATTTTCACAGTCCCCCTAGATGTGATGTGTGCATTTGTATGTTAGGAGGGAAATCCTTGTATTGTGAAGGGGCTGGGCAGATCCAGGCAGTAATGCTTATGAAGGTTGGTGGTTGAATGAGGAGGCTGTAGGTTGTGCTCCGTGCAGTTCTTACTATAGCTGTTGGGATCACTCCTGTGGCCTGCACATTCTGTTTAGGGGCAGATTACAAATGTCCTCTACAGGTATCAAGATTAGTTTCCTGGGGGAGGAGTCATTTTATTGGTATAATGCATTCTACTATGATAGTATGTTGTGGATTTTTTTAAACTTATTTTACTTGTGAATAAATATAATTAACAACTAATATTCTAAATATGAAGGAAATAGCTTTATTTCTCCCCTTTTCATGATCTAAGTACACAAGACACTTTGATTGTCAGAGGGGTAAGCAACACATTGCAGAGCAATATCATTTGATTTACTGCAGCTATTACTTAGTTTTGCAAAAAAAAGTGTGCTGCCTTGTCTATCAAAATAAAAACGTCTTTCTATATATGAATACTAGCAAATCTGACACAACATTGCCCATGGGAGTGTGTGTTCAATCATGGAACACAGCTTCTTTGTTTTTTAATCATTAACAAAATTAAACTGTCAGTAAACATACACTGAATGTATATTAAATGTCATATTATGCAAAAGGTTTATTCAAGACTCTTAACCCTTTAAGAACAAGAGGAGTGTGTAACTTATTGAGAAGCAATGTGTTGCACTCTACTGTGGTCCTTAGAGGGTTAATAACATAGGCAAGAATCAGATGTCTTGGGATATATACTAAATGAAGCTGTAAGGATCACCTTAGTGTGGTCAGTGAGTATTACTTTACTGTCATTGAATTAATTGTTGTATTTAAATTACAATTAAGAACGCTTGTGTGTGTAAAATATATATTATATACACACACAATTTTTAGAGTGCTCTGTAGAGTTGTCAGATTGATCTAACTTTGTGTAGTTTTCACATTTTATGGTCCTTACTTGTTAATGTTTTTTTTTTTTTTTTCCCCCACCATGTGCAACAGTAGTGATCAGAAGGCTATCAGAAACTCACCATTCAGGGTATCAACTCTTTTGTAGGTCACAACATACACCATTCCTGTTTAGAAATGCAGGCTTCTCAATTTCTCTGTATTTTAACAATTCATTTGTGTTTTAAAGGGATCGTAATGTTCATAAAATCAGCAGCTCCAAATAATCTTCATAGAATTTGAGCCATAGAGAGTGTTATTTCAATACTGTCAGAGTTGTAGTTGAAAAGTAATTGAATGGAAAAAGTATCCCCCTCCCTATCATTTTACCTACTGGAAGCGGCCTCCCCTCTGATGTGGAATCTGGTCCTGGGACCAGACAGCTCACAGCAAGGGACAGTCTTCTTAATGTGAGCATAAGGAAAACCCTGCCTCCCTTGACAGGTTTTTCCTTATGGTCACTGAAGATAGTCCCTCGCTACGATCCATCCGGACAGTCTTGCTGTTCTGAGGTGAGAAGTGTTTCATCAGTAAAAGGGGCGGGAAGGGGATATTCTATCATTCAATTACTCTTGAATTACAACTCTGACAGTATTGAAATAACACTCTCCATGGACCAAATACTATGCAGATGAATTGGAGCTGCTTTTATTGTGAAACATTACTATCCCTTTAAAGGGCAATTCATATTTTGGGAGCATACTGTGTAAAAAGACCGGGGCTGCACTGTACTGCCTCAAAATGGTCTATAGGGATCTGCATCACGTAAGATGGGAAGTTGTACAACAATAAAGTATCACAGCTCAGTCTTTTCCTATAGGACCATGGAAGTTCAGGTTTCCGACCCTGGTTTTGGTCACCAGTTGATCCACAGTGGTTTTCACTGCAGCCCTAGTTTCATAGACAGCATTCAAGCTGAGAGCAGGGGAATCCTCTCCTGAGATCAGCCGGAGGCTCTGCAGCAGAGCCGAGATCGCATTAGTAAAGAAGAAATACATCACTAAAAAGGTGTTATACGTGTGCTTGGTTTGCAAGCACATGTAGAAGACCTTTTAAGTGAAGAATTTATTTTTTTTTGTTAGTGATCTTGGCTCTGCTGCAGAGCCGCAGACTGTTCCGGGACCGGATTCCCAGGCTGTCAGCTAGAATTCTGACGTCAGCCAGGGGTGAACTTTGAAAGCAGTTCTCTCTCAAACCATAAGGATTTGAGAGATGCTGCTGGGGGCACTTTTCATCTTTATTGAAGGGCATTAAAATGGGGATTAGTATTTAAGTAATACTATCCCTTTAATATTTCCATTTAAATCAATGGGAATTTATCCTATATAGTTTATTTTGGTTTGCTGTATGATAGCTTCTCATAACAAAATGCCTTAGGCCATTCCATTAGTACATTTACTTTATTATCTTTTTGACCATGTGATTATTCTTTTAAACACATTTTTATTTTTTAATACATTTTGTTAAATTTTCAAGTATTTAGTCACTGGCTCTTGATCGCTCTGAACTTTAATGTAATGGGATTCTACTAAGCACATAAAAGAAGGTTCAGCCAGAGTTAAAGGGATAGTAATGCCTTATGTTAAGAAACTTTAATATTGTAGACATTAAAAATAAAAATTCAATGATGTATGCATTGTCTCAATCATGTATAGTGTGAAAGATATAAGCTTTAAAGGGATAGTAATGTTTCATAATAAAAGCAGCTCTAATTAATCATCATAGTATTTGGACCTTGGAGAGTGTTATTTCAATTATGTCAGAGTTGTAGTTCAAGAGTAATTCAATGGCATAGTGTCCCCCTCCTGCCCCTTTTACTGATGTAACACTTTTCAGCCAGAGCACAAGGGAGGTGCCCAGGTAGACTGCAGAGAAGGATAATCTTCAGTTAAGATAAGGGAAAAACCTGAAAAGCTTGTCAAGGGGGGCAGGGCTTTCATTGTTTTCATTGTAACAAGATTGTCCCCTGCTGTTATCTGTCTGGTCTTACAACCAGATACCCCATCTGAGAAGAGATGGCTTACACTAGGTAAAAGGGAAAATTTGCTTGTGAATATCTCTTAAACCATAAAGGTTCGAGAGATAAGACTTGTATCATTCTTCATATTTTTTTAATGCCTACAAAATAAAATAAAGTTAAAATGAAGTATTACTATCCCTTTAAAAAGTTCCTCCCTCTGCCCCTTTCACATACATCAGCCTCTAGTTGACAGCAGAAGATTTGGGGCGTGGTTTGCAAGCACACATTGTAGACTGTTACAATGAAGTAATTCTTTTTTTAGATAGTGCTATTTCAGCTCTGCTGAAGAGCCGCCGTTGGATCGCACGACCTGAATCAGGCTGACTGCAGTGAAAGAGGTGGGAGGGGAGAACTTTAAAAGCTTATATCGCTCAAACTATACATGTTTGAAAGACAATGCATACATCATTGAATGTATATTTTTAATGTCTACAATATTAAAGTTTCTTAACAGCAGGGATTACTATCTATTTAATATTAGTTATGTCTTGACCCATTATTCTGGTGGCGGATTCCACATATATTTTTTCCCTGTTGAAGTATTTAAGGAGTAGATATCTACCTTACTGGCAGAACAAGCACACTATGCTGGGATTAGAGCTGGTGCAAGTGAACCGAGAGGCAGGATATAGCCTCTGGAATATGTGAGTAAATATCTTGTTTCTGATGTTGATGAGGGATTATTCCAAAGTTATTTACTACTCTTGGATAGATCTCCTGCTCTGCACTTTTCTCATTCCCAGTTCGTATTTGAGTGGGAACCCAACCCACGGGAATGAGCAGCATTCTGATGTGATTTAACTACAAATACATGTAGTATATTGATATCTATTGGACTGTATTATTCCCAAGTAAGTTGCAACTCTTTATATATTCTATATCTCCTATTGAGTATTATTCCCTTTTGGTGCTATAAACTATTATATATAAGAATAAGTCTGAGTGAGGCGCAGCTATTTAGAGGTTGTGCTTATATATAGCACATTCTTTTTATCTTGTGCAGGTCTGGTGAGAAGTTAATTGGATTCTGGACTTTTGACCTGACAGGTCGCAGCAAGGGACAGTTTTCTTATTGTGAGCATAAAGGGTTAGTAATGTCGCTATATAAAAAAAAAATCATATTGCAGCTATTAGAAAAATAAACTAAAATACCCCAGTCCCATCTCTCAAACCTATATGGTTTGAGAGATATAGGAGGCTAAAGTTCCCCCCTCCCTCTGCTTACCCTGATGTTGGCTGTAAAGCTTGACAGCAGGAGATGCGTGCCGGCTGATTCGAGGCAGCTCTTCGGCAGAGCCTAAATAGCGCAATATAAAAAGAAATACTTAATTGGAACGGTCTATAAAGTGTGCCTGGCTTGCTGGCACACTTTGTAGACCGTTCCAATGAAGTATTTCGTTTTACATTGCACTATTTCGGCTTTGCCGAAGAGCCCCCTCGAATCAGCTGGCACACATCTCCTGCTGTCAAGCTTTACAGTCATATAGTTTATTTTTCTAATAGCTGCAATATGACATTTTCATTCATATCAACATTACTAGCCCTATAAGGAAAACCCTGAATCCACTTAGCCTCCACAGAAAACCTATTTTCTTGATCCTAGAATAGTATTGTATAATGCTCCATTGGCAGCATCCATTTTCGCTTTTGCAAAGCTTCCTGTCTGCCATAATGGGTAAATATAGACATATCTGATAAGTAGTAGCTTTTTGAATGGGCTTAGTTAAGGTACCAGTCTTTGAATACAAGCAATGGATACTAATTTTACCATATTTACATGCAGCACAAACAAAATTTACATGAACTGTTTGAATTCGAAATGCAGAAGTTTGTGTGAATCAAACATTTAAAAAGATGGTAATCTCTCATAAATTAAGGTATGATCATTCTTTATGCTTAAAGGGATAGTAATACTTCGTTTTAACTTTATTTTATTTTGTAGGCATTTAAAAAACATGAAGAATGATATAAGTCTTATCTCTGAAACCTTTATGGTTTAAGAGATATTCACAAACAAAGTATCCCTTCCCTGTTCAACCAGATCAGAAGGGAGATGCCCAGGTAGACTGCAGAGAGGGACAATCTTCTATTAAGATAAGAGAAAAAGCTGAAAAACTTGTCAAGGGGGGAAGGGCTTTCATTGTTTTCATACAAAGAAAATTGTCCCCTTCTGTTATCTGTCCTGTCATACAACCAGACTCACATTTGAGAAGAGATGGCTTACACTAGGTAAAAGGGGCGGGGAGGGGAACTTTGCTTGTGAATATCTCATAAACCATAAAGGTTTGAGAGATAAGACTTATATCATTCTTCATGTTTTTTTAATGCCTACAAAATAAAATAAAGTTAAAACTAAGTATTACTATCCCTTTAAGCAACTGTCAGATCATTATTACAATGTTCAGATTGGTCTAGTTTTTGTGTAACTATAAAGTTTCCCCTCCTGCCCTTTTTACAGATGTCGGCTTCTTCCCACAGATCTTTACCGTGAAGAACTCAAAAAGGGAAAATATTGTGGCTATCATTATAAGTAAAACCCTGCAAACCCCCCCCCCCCCCCCCCCCCGAGGGAAGTTTTTCCTTATGCTGATGCAAGATTATACCTTGTGATCTGTCTGGACTGACTTTCTGCCATTAGGAAAGAATAGTGACATTTGTAAAACATGACAAGTCCTGGTGTAGACTGTATGGACAGTTTGGTTCACTGTTTGTGCATATAAAAAGCTGTTACTGTATTGAGATCAGTACCCACTGTTCTTATTCAGAAAGTTTTCTATATTATGTCAGTGCAATTAGACCACGCAGGACAGTTACTTCTTGGACATCCTTTTATTATGGAAAAGGCAGGAATGGGACTCTCAACCACAGGGCTTATGTAGGAGTAGATTTTAGGCCTCAGAAATTAGCATGGAGTACAAGATACAGTGTATGACTCCCATGTCAGTTTTAGCTGTTAATGTTCCTTGAACCCTTTGATTGTCAAAGGTTTATGGAATGCATTGCTTTTGTAATGCATTCCATACCCCTCTGGCATGCAAAGGGTTAAATGTAGAGAACAAACATAATACACACACACACATATATAATATATAATTTTTTTTTTTTTTTTTTTTTAAGCTCCAAGTATAGCAACCATAAATGCGCAGCTAGAAATGCCCCTATCTGGCAGCCGCGGAAATACAATACACAAGTAAAAATGCTATTAATTTTCTCTGTCTAGTAGAAGCTCTGTATATGACAGGTAGGGCCTAGTGAAGCATTTCCCACGTGGTAGCATTTACAAAAGTAGACTGTAGGAGCACACCCTCAGGTTTTTATATCTCCTTCCTCTGTTACCCAGAGTATGTTCTCTTATTGTACTACATCTGTGGTTTGCACACTTAATGTGAACAGGTGTAATATTTTTAACCCCTTAAGGACTACATGAAGTACTATGACCGTCATGGTTCTTAAATACTTAAAGGGATAGTAATACTTCGTTTTAACTTTATTTTATTTTGTAGGTATTAAAAAAACATGAAGAATGATATAAGTCTTATCTCTCAAACCTTTATGGTTTATGAGATATTCACAAGCAAAGTTCCCCTCCCCGCCCCTTTTACCTAGTGTAAGCCATCTCTTCTCAGATGTGAGTCTGGTTGTATGACAGTACAGATAACAGAAGGGGACAATTTTCTTTGTATGAAAACAATGAAAGCCCTTCCCCCCTTGACAAGTTTTTCAGCTTTTTCCATTATCTTAATTGACGATTGTCCCTCTCTGCAGTCTACCTGGGCATCTCCCTTCTGATCTGGTTGAACAGGGGGGGGATACTTTGTTTGTGAATATCAAACCATAAAGGTTTCAGAGATAAGACTTATATCATTCTTCATGTTTTTTTAATGCCTACAAAATAAAATAAAGTTAAAATGAAGTATTACTATCCCTTTAAGGACTGATGAAGGTCATAGTACGTCATATACTTTTAATTTACCTTGGAAGTGCTGTAAGTAAAAATGAGGCCTAAAATTGACCGTTCCAAGACTGGAGCGATCTCTTTCAGGCCCCAAAGCCGTGCGCCGATACATGGAACAGGTCATGTGTATCTGCGCTTCGGCAAGGATCAAAGCGGTCCTTATGGGACGGAAACGTCCCAGGACCTCTGATCCTTAAGGGGTTAATAAAGTGGCTCTGCAGGAGCATGGGTATTTTTTGTGGTGATAAATGCAGGTAACTCTAAATACTATGAAAAGCATATAAGCAAAAAAATGATTGGTGAATAGTTTTTTTTTTTTTTGGGGTGGGGGGGAATTCCAGTTAGGATTTTGCGATTATTAATTCCATATCCCATCTTTCATTTATTGATGACATCACAAATAACATGGGACATTAGCAATTACTTAATGAATGACTAACCCTTTGAGTGCCAGAGGGTTATACAGTTCATTGCTATGCTTTGTGTACCCTTCTGTCACTCAGTTGGTTCAAGAATATCTACATTTTCTGCCTTGGTTATACATGTGAGTTTATTAGCCAGTGTTGGCGAAAGACCATTATGAATCAGTTCTGTGTGGATTTCACCCATGTTGATAGCCATAGTGGTCTGTTGTAGTTGGTTTTAACTTTTAATGGACCGTATTTACAGTTAATCTTAATGTACAGAGGTTTCCAAACCACAAATTGCTTTAAATATCGAAACATCTGATTTTGAAAGCCCCGTATAGCAAAGTGGACCTGTTACCTATATAATATTTACCCCTTAATTGCATCTCTCTATTCTGACTATAATTTGTTTTTTGCTTTACAAGTAGATGAATAATTTGAGAGACTTCTAGCATTTAGGGAATCTTGCAAATGCAGAAGGTCACCTCTCTTCACCTTCTATGATTGGAAAATTTTATCCTTTTCCACGCAGGGTGGGGGAGGGGTGAAATAAATTAATGGGGATGAATAATCATGCAGATCCTTTCAAGATGGAAGCTCCCAATGAACTGATGACTCGGAAAATGTTTCTTGTAGAAGCTTTATGAAGTTGGTCCATTAAAATGAATTACCAGCTACATAAGTTGGATTGTTCTCCAAACCTATTATAAAGCTCCATGGAGGCTAACATGGAGCTTGACAAACTTAGCCAGACTCTGCATCAGAGGAGAACCTTCCCTCAGGGCTTGGTGAAACAACAAGGCTGTGGAAACAAACAGTGTGTATGTGCGATTTCTTTGGTTACCTGTGTGTGTGATTCTTTGGCAACTAATGAAACAAGACTGGACTGTCAAGAGTAAAGTGTGGTTCTGTAGCTATCATTGGAATCAGGCTGGGGAAGGAGGAAAACTGTGTGTATGGGTGATATGTGGCTACCAGGGCAGTGGAGCCAGGCTAGGGAGCCACTCGGTGTGTATGGGGACCTGTTGCTGTCAGTGGTCAAGGAAACTAAGGAGGAGGAGGTCAGACAGTATATTTGGGGCTTTGTGACTACCAGTGGATCCAGGCTGGGGGAAGGGGGAGTCAGTGTATAGTTGCCAAATCCCCCCCACCAGACCTCATATCCTAATGCCCTCTCTGTCTTTGATCGCCTATCCAATAATCTAGATGATCAAGTGGTGACCAAGAAGGAGATCACCGTCATCCTCTACCACCTCCTCTTCCAACCCTGGCATTCTACTAATGCCAGAGTTGAATAGGAGCACCTTCGCAAGTTAAAACTTGCCCAGCAGTGTAGGGAAACTAATTTCCTATACGCATGGCAAATTTGCTAGGCGCCAGGTTCCATACGATTTCTAGTTGGCCATGGTGACCTGGTGCCCGGAATTTGAACCCTGCTTTACACCATGGTCTCTGTGTCCCCCAGTTGACTAAGAGCAGAGGAAGTATTGGCAAGTACAAAACCCTCTTTCTAACAGAAGCACTGCTGTCTTTTGAATAGTGAGCCAGACGAAATTGTCCTGACCCTCATCTGATGCAAGTCCTCCTTTTAAAGGGGAACTACCACCCCACACAATGTTTACCTTTACTAAGTCCCCATCTGGCGACTAGCTACTTGGTAGCGCTAGTCGCCAGAATACTTACCTTTTTTAATAGATTTCTCCCCTCTTCCATGGGCGACAGGCAGGATGAAGTGCGGACATCTTCCCATCGTGACGTCCGCGCGCCTGCGCTGTCAGTCCCAGCCGGAGCCAAATGGCTCCTAGCAACGCCTCCTAGACCCAGCTGGGACTGACAGCACAGACGAGCGGACGTCACAATGGGAAGATGTCCGCACTCCGTCCTGCCTGTCAGCCGTGTAAGAGGGGCGGAATCTATTAAATAAGGTAATTATTCTGGTGACTAGCGCTACTAAGCAGCTAGTCACCAGATGGGGACTTAGTAAAGGTAAACATTGTGTGGGGTGGTAGTTCCCCTTTAAACAGATTTTCTTACCCGTACAGCTATGTTTTCCTCTCACTTGGGGTTAAGGCATGGTGGGTGGATGCTTTTCTAAGGTTGGCTCATGTTGGTGTCAGCCATATGTAATTAGCTGATGCTCATGTCAGCCATTCATTTTGGAGATGCTTATTACAAACTTAAATGGTGCCTGTGTTTAATATATGGACATCAGCCCTTGGGGTTCTGTTTAGATTAGCACTGCTACTCTGCAGTAAAGTTGTTCTACATGCTCGTGTGTTAATACTATTTAATGGGTATTATTGTGTTTGAAAGTAACTATAAAGTCCATATTAACAGATTTTTTTTATTTTTTTTTTTCATTATTATTTCTGGTACATTTCCAACACTAGTTTTGGTTCCTACTCCCCATTTCATTTGAGTTGCAATAAGTTTTTGTACTACTTGGTTTTATGTAAAGTTTCCCCCACTTAATCCATCTTTTGACACACTTTTTTTGTTTATGCTTTCTAGTGTTTTCAGTTCAAAAACACCAGTTGTGAATGGTGCCTAGTACAGTGTCTTCACCAAGATGGCTGTGTCCTCCACCATAAATGGAAGACATCATTAGAATATAAAGGTAAATAATATATTAAGGAAATAAACATTTTAACTTGCTAAATTGTTTGCAATTCATTTTTTCTTTTGTAAATGGTTCCCCATTTGTGATGCACATATCGGTAAGTAATCAGTTTTTTTTTTTTTGTCTTATGGTAATGTAATTTTAGTGACTAAAGTGACATGTTTGTCCAAATTTGTTACATGGACTATGGCACTCCAACATATTTAACTATTCTAATGTATTTCAAACTTTTGTACTTCTCCTCCTTTTGAAATGATGAAAAGAGAAGCAAAGTTGGACTGAGAGCTACTGTGTGTGCTGGATAATGTCATGCTAGGAGAGGTGTTTAAAAGGGAACCGTGTCCTTGGAATAAGTGGTTTAGTTTTAACATACATAAACTAGTTGAAGAGCCCGTTACACGGGCCACAGTGCCACAGCCAGCCGGTCGAGGTGCAGTCATGCTCAGTAGAGACTGCCCGCGACACGACTGATACAGAGCGGGACGCTTCTTCGGAGCACCCCACGCTGTATCCGCTGCGGCGATGGCAGTCTCTACTGTGCATGACTGCAGCATGCGCAGCAGTGTCTACTGCGCAAGACGCTGCGTTACACACGATTTAGCGAATTATTATATAGGATAGGTATTATTCAGAGTAGTCTGCTATATATTTTCACAATTATGAGTTTTCTGTATATAATGATCCCTTTTGAAGTCTGGCTTTACCTCACATGACGTTACAACAAACAATAGGCTTCAGTAGACATGACTGCATTGTAAGGGACATTAATCTTTATATGATTGTAAACTAAAAAAAAACAAGCTGTAGATAAAAACAGATCAAATGCACAAATACAAAACAAAATAAATAGAAATATGCAAAAGTACTGGTCAGCGATGCACAACAAGAAATTAATTTGGCTAGCTCTATAGGAATTTTAGACCCATAGTGCAATCTAATATCTCAGTTGTGCTTTACACAGAGAGGAAATATCTTAAAGCACATCATACTGGTTTGGTTGGTCTGATCTGAACAATGTAGCTTATAGACAAAGAAAACTACAATCAGGGTGCAGAGTTGAGTTCATATTTTTATTTTTTTTAAGGACCAAATGTGAGGATGGGGACCTTTAGAATTATATAAGCAAATACAGAGAAATGTCATATTCAGCTGGAGCCTGCAGAAGAGTACCATTCCAAAAAAACATTTCCACTATTGTATAAGACTCAATCGTTTTCCAGTGAATGATCATTTGTATGGTCTTTTTTTTTTTTTTTTTTTTTATCTTCTTACTGCACTGTGGAATATGTTGACAAGTAATTAATAAAATAATAAGATCCTTTCATTTATTTTGTAGGATACTTGGAATGGACGCTGGCACTCTAGGGAGATTGGCGTATACACATAAGAGTTCTCCCTTTCCAACTACCACCATGGCTACTGGATTGAAAAAAGTAGGCAACGCGTTTGGAGGGCCATCCTCCTCCAACACCTTTCAAAGCACTGTTGTTGACGACGATGACGATGTTGTTTTCATTGAACCTGTGCAGGTTCCACAAAATACAGCACCAACTGATCAGAGAAATGTTGGATTTCCATCATCAAAAAATGAACTTCATAGAACAGACTCAAAATCGCTTTCTTCCAGCAAGGATTTAGATTCTCTTAAAGGGGCAATAAGTGAGACAATCATCATTGATGATGAGGAAGATGTTGAGCCTAGTCATGCGCATGACAAAAATGCTTCCAGCTTCAATGACCGACGTCTTATGGACAGCAACAGAACCAGTGTTGACTTCCCCTCATCTAACTTCTCAAGAAGCAAAGTAAATGCTGGAATGTCAAATCCTGGTATTACTACAGAGCCAGACTCTGAAATACAGATTGCAAATGTCACCACTTTAGAATCTGGCATGAGTTCTGTGAATGACGGCCACCTTCAAAATGCTGAGGGGCGTGATCTGAACCTTATGATCACCCATGTAACATCACTGCAGAATCCTGGCTTGGGAGAGATGGCCAATGGGATGCAGTCAAGTAATTTTGGTGTGCATGTGCAAACATATCCCCCTGCTCTTGCGTCACAAAACAAAGCTGGAATGGGGCCTTATAATCCAGGTAGAATTAATGTGAGTGGAGATGTTTTTCAAAATGGGGAACCTGCACCACATCATAATCCTGGTAAGCATTAGTGTGTGTGTGTGTGTGTGTGTGTTTATGTAGTAAATGCTTAATACTGAAAATTTCTGGGCCCGTCATGGTCTGCTTTTCTGGAAGGGTAATAATTGACAGTCCATGGAGACTTGCATATCCTTTGACCAGCAGTACATCACATTCACACTAAATCCAGATCTACCTATTATAGATACCACAAGCTGTAAGTAATGGTAGTCCCTGAAAGGCTTTACTTTGTCATTATTTCCTCTGTAATAGTCTATAACCTTGATGGGACCCACTACAGTACCATATATGTATTAAAACTACATCAAATTTAAAATATCCATGCTGAAAGTTTCTGGCAACTTAGCAGTCATCTTTTAACCCTCTGAGTGACAATTTTCCAACTCAAAGGGTTAACCTGTCGATGGGCAGCGGGTTTGGGAAATACGTTGCTACGCAACATCTTGGTCAGCACTATATACTGCAGAGGGACAATGAAATCTGTAAGGTGTGCTCTCAAATAAATGAAGTGTGAGATTTTTGCTGGACAGATTTTATAAGTGTATTTTCTGCGTTGTGTAAGGGGTTAAAAACTAGCCCTTTTCCATCCCTTTGCAGTTGTACAAGTGATTGATTGCAGTGTGTTTGCTTGGAGGTGTGGTGTTTGCTGGGTTGTAATTGGTATTCTATACTATATAGAGCAGAGGCACAGTGAATACTCGAACATATGAATCTTGCGTCATTGTGTAAGGCTGAGAATGTGAATCGCACTGGATTCATACACAGGGGATCAAGCAGGGGAACACCTTTATTAACTTTATTGTGCAGATATTTTTTCCTTCCTTTTAGCTTGTGGTAACTGGCATAATTGTGGTAGCGTGATTGTCCTTTTAACTTGGTGCTCAAGCGGCCATATGCCTACACACCAGGAACAACTGTTCCAGGGTGCATATGTCTGTGGCAGATGTGAGTGTAGCCCCTCTGGAAACTCAAATTAGAGATCTGAAGTAGCAAGTTGCAGCATAGAGGGGGATGGCCAGTCTTGAGAGGGAGCAGAAGAAATCCGTTGTAGGAAGTTCTGTGGATGGAGACCGCACAAAGAAAGAAAGAGAGAGCAGGTAGCTAGATGGGCTAAAGTTAAACATAGCAAATGTGGGCAGGGAAATGGGGAGGACACTAGTGTGTTTTCTATCCCTAACATTGAGTGATGATGGGGATGTTGGCGCTGGAGAGGACTGTTCTCTCTAACAGCAGGGGGTGGGGGACAGCCCCTCTAGCAATAATGGTATACGGGACTCAGACAGACCTAGACATATGGTGGTATTAGGGGGATTCTATTATTAGGAAGTCAGACAGGGTAAACTGTCGCCAGGATCTCTGCAATTGAATAGTTTGCTGTCTACTGGGTGCTCGTTTTGAATATGTGGCAAATTGGGTTGATTGTTGGTGCTGGGCATGACCTGGCTGTTGTGGTACATGTTGGTACCAATGACATTCAGTGGAAAATGGAGGTCCAGCCTGATAAGACATATATACATATTTCAAAGAATGTAATTTTACAGAATCGCAATAAGATAAATGTATGCATGTAAATGCTCTTATTCTGGCTGGTAAGATGGAGGGACTAGAACTGATTGCAATATATGAACAATATGATCTAATTGGTATGGCTGAAACCTGGTTAGATGAAACATATGAACTGGCAGTCAATCTAGAAGAAATGTAGTATGTGGTTGAAAGGCCTGTAATTGTAGCACTAATTTATTTGTAAAGATCGACTTCGCAAGTCATGGTGTAGTAGTTTCAAAATGAAAAGAAAGGAACTGTGAAGTGGCAAAAACCAATCTGGTAATTACAACCACTCAATCAGACCTTGGAGAAAAGACTAGTTCAAAGTCTTGTCAGTAATGTAGACCAGGATGCTCAGTGTCAATAATACTTGGCTTTCATTGTGAAATTAAAAACCTCAATGGTAACGTTTCATCCATATATGACTGGGGTGATAGAATTAAACCAAAAGCACACCAGGTATGTTAATGTAGCACTATACTGGTAGGTGTGGACCGTATTGATTAGTAACGACCCATCTATAGATTAGCAGGTGTGGTAGATAGCTAGGGCAGTTACAATGTTGCAAATTAGTTTGGGGTTCCGTGTCTCTGAGTACACACTATTCAAAAGTTAGAGCGTGTGATAATCAACATGTGAATGGTATCCTAAAGTCGGGCCATTTCTCATAAGTATGATTATACTTTGAGTCCTGTATCAGTAAAAACATATGACTAAACTAAGAGAGCCAACCTGTATGAGCTTGCTAGGTTTGTAAGCTCTTGGTGTGGCCAAGGAATAGCCCCTGCTGACCTCCGTTATGATCCTCAGAGTAACTACCAGGATATCACGGCACCATTGAGATGTACCATAATTTTAACACCTTAGCATGTAAATGCTTATAGCGGTAGCTTCTCATATTTGACCAAGTCAGGTGCAAATAGTTGGTTGTTCCCTGATGCTGACACCTTATGGCTGTGATAGTGTACCACAATGCTAACCCTCGAACACTTGCCAACCAAATATCCAAAACTTTCTGTATCTTAAACAAATGTCTATGGGGATAATTAAAAATCAAAGCATTAGGTCATACTAGAGAGAAAATCCAATCTGTAATACCCCTGTTTTCACAAAAACAGTGACCAGGAGAAGATATGAAATGCTTTTGTACTTGATGTGTTTCAGTGACAATAACCTGTGTCTCCCAACCCCAGTATGACAGACAGTATAAAATTTGCCGCCTAATAAATTATTTACAGAAAGTTTTCAGAAGTATATACTCCGCAGAATCATAATATATTTTCAAGGGAAGGTTAGGATTCAAACAATATATTTCCTCTAAGCGTTCCAAGTGTGGAGTCCAATTTTATAAACTGTGGGAAAGTACCACAGGGTGTACTCAGGCTTTCCGTATATACAAGGACAGCCAACTTGATCTGCCTGGTTGGGTATCCTTTTAAAAGGTTGCACGCAAAAGAGTGTGCGACCACATCTCACATTAACCATGTCGCCAGGATAAAAATGGCAACCTGAGAATCTTTCATTGTATGAAAACGCGAGATTCTCAGGTCGCTCTATCAAACGTTGCAATGTAGTATGCTGCTTGCCTACCTCAATTATGCCCCATGTAAGGAGAAGATCTCCAAATTGAGTGGTGCCTGCTGCCCATGATTCCTGAGACGTTCCAGCTTTAGCTGCACTTTTATGAAGCTACAAATGACCGATGCATACAACTCCTATCATCCTTACCTTGCCTCTAAAAATATTCTTAAGTCCAGTAATTTGTAAGGAGACCGCTTCACCTAGAGACAGGACCTCTTCCCAATCTTTCACAGTGCTGCCCCGGCTCTCTCTCCCTGCTCTGCTCTGCCCTGTCATTCAGCACTCAAAGCAGGGGATGTGCAGAATGACAGACTAGTGATTAACTTGTTACTTTAAAGGGATAGTAATACTTAATTTCATCTTTATTTTATAGGGATTAAAAAAACATGAAAAATATAAGTCTTATCTCTCAAACCTTTATGGTTTGAGAGATATTCACAAGCAAAGTTTCCCCCTCCCGCCCCTTTTACCTAGTGTAAGCCATCTCTTCTCAGATGTGGAATGCAGTCCATAGATCAGACAGATAACGGAAGGGGACAATACTCTTCCTATGAGAACAATGAAATCCCTGCCCCCCTTGACAAGCTTTTCAGGTTTTTCCCCTTATCTTAATTGAAGATTGTCCCTCTTTGCAGTCTACCTGGGCACCTCCCTTGTGCTCTGGCTGAGCAGTGTTACATCAGTAAAAGGAGCGGGAGGGGGACACTTTGTCATTGAATTACTCTTGAACTATAACTCTGACAGTATTGAAAGGACACTGGCCAAAGTCCAAATACTATGATGATTAATTAGAACTGCTTTTATTATGAAACATTACTATCCCTTTAACCCATTGAAAGTTAGAGGCAGCATTCCGGGGAACTATTTGACTACCAGTTGGAGTCAGGAAGGAATAATTCCCCCCCCCCCCCCCCCCCCCCAACACACACTTGGGACTACATTGGAAATTGCTCCAGAGGGCTTTTTTTTTTTTTTTTTGCCTGCCTCTGGATCAACAGGGGTGTTATTGATATGGGCTGGACTTGATGGACGCATGTCTTTTTTCAGCCTTATCTACTATGTTGCTTGTTGGCTCTTATATGATTCTGTGTCCTGTCATTCTGCCTGGCCCTTCTTTGTGTGTTGAATGACAGCGGAGCGGGGAGAAAGAGCTGGAGCAGTGCTGTGCAGGATTGGGAAGAGGTTCTGGCTCCAGGTGAAGAGGTCTCCTTACAAATTCCTGAACGAATTTGATAGAGCGACTTGAGAATCTTGCACTTTCATGCAGTGCAATATTCTCAGGATGCCATTTTTATCCTGGCGACATGGTTAAAATGAGATGTGGTCTCATGCTGTTTTGCTTTTGACCTTTTAAAAGTGAACTGCCTGGTTGCCCAGACTATCTGGGAAGCAATGGAAACATTGTTTAGGACCTCATTTATCCCTTATTAAATAAAGGGTATTATTTATATGTGGACCATTTTATATACTAGCCCCCTTTCATTTTTTTTTCCCCCATTTTGACACAGTGACCTGTGGCACTTTTATACACAATTGCAGAGAGATGCCCAAAGAACTGTTAAGTACCAAGCAAAAATCAATATGCTCCAAACCTGATCTCTCAAACTGCTATGGCTTGAGAGATATAGGGATTCAAAGTTCGCCCCTCTCTCCTGACGGCAGTATCTAGCTGACAGCAGGAGAATCCCAGTCAGGGGACCAGCAGGCGGCTTTGCAGCAGAGCCGAGATCTCGTTCTCTATAAAGAATTCATTAATTGGAAATGTATACAAAGTGTGCTTGCAAACCAGACACATTTTGTATATCTTTCTAATGAATTAATTCTTTATAGATAACGCAATCTTGTGTACGACTCAATTCTCCTGCTTTCAGCTTTACAGCTGACATTAGGAGAAAGGGAGGGGGGGGGATTTGAATCCCTATATCTCTGAAGCCATAGCGGTTTGAGAGATTGGGTTTGGAGCATATTGATTTTTGCTTGGTACTTAACAGTTCTTTGGGCATCTCTCTACAATTGTGTATAAAAGTGCCACAGGTCACTGTGTCAAAATGGGGGGAAAAAAAAATGAAAGGGGGCTAGTATATAAAATGGCCCACATATAAATTATACCCTTTATTTAATAAGGGATAAATGAGGTCCTAAACAATTTTTCCATTGGTTCCCTTTAAGAAAGCCAGCCTGCATCAGAGACTGCAACAAACACATGGAGGAGTGGGTCTATGTGATCAAATCATGCAGCCTTACCTCACTATGAGGAAATGTAGAACCTGGTACAGACATGTTGCCATGTACATGATTCAGACTGCAGTTGTAGTTCCTATTTAATTTTCAAATTGGCAAACCCCACTCCAAAATGCAATTTTGTTTGCAGTTCCAACTTCGAGTCTAGTTTTTTGTTTCAAGGGCCACTTAAAGTTGTACCACAGAGACTAAGAGTTTAAAATCCCAACCCACAGAAAAGCTACAAAGTATACTACAGGAAGGTATAACAGACAGACACCACCTTTTGTTGTACTGATGGCCTGTAAAAATCTGGGCGCTGTATTGGCGGCTGTTTCAAACAATATCATGTAGGTACAATGCAGTAGTAGTAGTGCTGTAAGAGTTATAATTTTATTATTTAGTTACCATGCAGTGCTTCCTAGAGGAGACCGAGACTGACAGCAAAGGCACACAGATGTCTGTAGGCAAAGATGTTTGCTCTGTTGCTTCACCGTCAGTCTTGGCAGAAGTAGGATTTCTGACTAAAATGGTAATTAGGCTGGATAATAGTACTATTGGTAAACTAATAGCTAGATGGCTAATTATTGGGGGGGACTTTATTTGGGGTAATAGTTCTCCTTAACAGTGCCCTTTTAGTGGTCAAACGCAATTTTTATTTTTTTTTTTTCTCTCGTGTCATTGAAGGATGCAGGGGCCATGGGGTTAAGCAGCGTGCCTAAAGGAGGCAGGGCACTCTATGCAAAAAAAAAAAAAAATCATCCCATTTCTTTGCTGCTAAACTCTCCACCTGTCCAACTGCCTTGAATTTTTTTGTGTGTCCCTAAAGGAGGTCCAGGGCAATGTGTGTCAAAAGATTACTTCGTTAGCTCTGTTATTTTTTTCTTTCTCTTTAAAAGGATAGTAAACCCCCCCAAAGAACTGTAAGCCAAATGATAGGAATAATAAAAACATATTTAACGCCCACATTCCCATCTCTCAAACTGTTATGGTTTGAGAGATGTAAAAAAATAAAGACCTCCGCTCCCTCCCCTTTCTGCCTGAAGAGCTGTAAAGCTGTCAGAGGCAGAATCTGGTTGCCCGACTGTAGGCGGCTCTTCAGGAGCACTGTCATTCAGGAGCACTGTCATTCAGGAGCACTGTCATTCAGGAGCACTGTCATTCAGGAGCACTGTCATTCAGGAGCACTGTCATTCAGGAGCACTGTCATTCAGGAGCACTGTCATTCAGGAGCACTGTCATTCAGGAGCACTGTCATTCAGGAGCACTGTCATTCAGGAGCACTGTCATTCAGGAGCACTGTCATTCAGGAGCACTGTCATTCAGGAGCACTGTCATTCAGGAGCACTGTCATTCAGGAGCACTGTCATTCAGGAGCACTGTCATTCAGGAGCACTGTCATTCAGGAGCACTGTCATTCAGGAGCACTGTCATTCAGGAGCACTGTCATTCAGGAGCACTGTCATTCAGGAGCACTGTCATTCAGGAGCACTGTCATTCAGGAGCACTGTCATTCAGGAGCACTGTCATTCAGGAGCACTGTCATTCAGGAGCACTGTCATTCAGGAGCACTGTCATTCAGGAGCACTGTCATTCAGGAGCACTGTCATTCAGGAGCACTGTCATTCAGGAGCACTGTCATTCAGGAGCACTGTCATTCAGGAGCACTGTCATTCAGGAGCACTGTCATTCAGGAGCACTGTCATCGGGATATCTAACTATAATTACTTCATCGGAATGGTCTACAACGTGTGCCTGGCTTGCAAGCACACGACGTAGACCATTCGGATGAAGTAATTATAGTTGGATATCTCGACAACAGCGCTCCTAAGAGCCACCGTCTGGTCCCGGAAGCAGGATCCCGGACGCATTAGAAGGGAGAGGGAACGGAAGTCTTTATTTTCTTACATCTCTCAAACCATAACTGTTTGAGAGATGGTAATGGGGGTGTTAAGTATGTTTGTTTTTATTATTCCTATCATTTGGCTTACAGTTTTTTTGGGGGGTTTACTATCCCTTTAAAGCATTTGAGGGATTTCACTTTGTGAGGAGAGGCCTCTTCTTTTTTTTTTTTTTTTTTTTTTATTAACCATTTGATTCCCAGCTTCCTTCCTTTGGAGTAGCTTACATACTGAATCCTAGAGGCCCACGGTCATTCGTTGGCTAAAAGGGAGAAAAGCTTTATGGTTACTAGGTGATCTTTGTGGGACATAAACAGCTTTATTTTTCTGTTTTTATCAAATTTATTGGTTTAAAAAAAGTTAGAATTTTTTTTTTTTTTTTTTTTTTCAATGTTTACTTTATTAATCATCATCATTATTATATAATTTCTAAATTTAATTTTCTTCATAGTGCTATGTGTCTGCATTTTACCTCAAAGTGGTGGCCATTCTTCGCAGCAGCTGCTTTTGGAAGCAGTGTTTCTTTGGCTGGTACAAAATCTGGTTTCTGCATCTCTGTAGGAGCAGGGCGCTCTTTGCATAGATCGAAGTTTATTTGGACACCCTTTCTGGACTGACTCTGTAGGAGCAGCATTATTTTGTTATTGCCATCTCCTTTGGAGCAAAGGGATGTTATTGCTATTTGTGTTATTCTTGTGGGGATTTAAAGTGATAGTAATGTTTCACAATAAAAGCAGCTCCAATTAATCTTTGTAGTATTTGGGCCATGGAGAGTGTTATTTCAGTACTGTGAGAGTTGTAGTTCAAGAGTAATTGAATGATAAAGTAACCCCCTACCACCTCTTTCACCTAATGTAACACTGCTCACCTCAGATGTGGAATCTGGTTGCTTGACCGGACAGGTTGCAGCAAGGGACAAGGATTTTCAGGATTTTTTTTTCCCTTGTGCTCACTGAAGATAGTCCCTCTCTGTGATCCATCCTGACAGTCTTGTTGCTCTAAGGTGAGCAGTGTTGCATAAGTAAAAGGGGCGGGAGGGGGATACTTTATCATTCAATTACTCTTGAACTCTGACAGTATTGAAATAACTCTTCATGGCCCAAATACTATGGAGATTATTTGGAGCTGCTGTTTTTGTGAAACATTACTATCCTTTTTCAGACTGTCCATTATAATAATGGTGGTCATACCTTTAGGGATGCAGTATATTTGGTTTTGAATTACAATTGTGCATTTTCATGCTAGTCCCTTTGGGACATTTGCACTTGTGATCATTGTGTTTAATTTGGAGAAAGCTGAACTTTATACTTCAATTACTAGCCTTTTGGGACTTGTTTATTTATCTTTCTTCATTTATTCAGTATGACAGTCAAAGAGAGGAAAAATCAAGAGCAATAAAAGTAATTCTACTTCATGTAAAAGAAAAAAAAATGTATGACCTTAGTGGTTAATAAGAATTTCACATCTACCAAAGCACTCTCTATGCTTGAACCAGAGTCGGCCAAGGCCTTACCAAGTTCTCTTGCCAAATGAGACAGATGGTTTACAGAAGCACCTTGTGCACCAGTTAGATGACCACAAACCAAAAAACCCTCAGATATTCTCTATTCACCCTCAGATTCCTCTGACAATGAAAGTGGATTGGTTAGTGACAGTTCTGAGTCCCCCTCATCCATTGCAGAGGGTTCCATATTAGAGGACTCAGAATCAGAATTTATGGATTCCTTAATTAAAACCATCTTTGATGTCCTGGAAGTTTCTGATGACCAAGCCTCTAAGTCCTCAGCCAAGTAAATCTCTCTTTAAACAGAAAAGAAATCTGCTCTTTTCCCTAACTATGGAGAGCTTGATCAGATAGTCATGAATGAGTGGGAAACCCTAGGTAAAGCTATGGTTATTCCCACGAAATTTCCAAAGGTATACCCATTTTCTAGATCTAAGGTTGACATGTGGTCCAAACCGCAAACAGTTGGACCCTACTGTTTCCAGATTATCCAAACATACCACTATTCTGTTCAGTCTGCAGTAGAGCTTACAGATCCCGCTGAGAAAAGGGTTGATGCCTTGAAAAGACTGAAATTTTTTTTTTCTTCTTTTTTTAGGAGCAATCATTTGAGCTTCCTTTGCTTCAGCCTGGGCATGCAGAGCTGCTGAGGCCTGCAAGCTCAAATTATTAAAGCTTTGCAAGATAATGTGCCTCATGCTGATTTTTTTTTTCCCCTCTTGTAGGCTATCTCCATGAGACCACCTCCTATATAGGGGAAGCTGCCTGGGAGATAGCTGTTGGCATATAAATGTTCAGCATCAACTGTTACAGCACGGCATGCTTTATGATTAAACATTTGGAGTGCAGTGTCTGCTTCCAAAAAAGCTCTAATACCCTTGCCTTTCATAGGATCCCTCTTATTTGGGGCAGAGCTGGAGAAAGTTATTAGCAATGCTACTGGAGGTAAAAGTAACTTTTTACTTCACAATAAACCTAAAAGATTTTACAACAAGAAAAACGCTTTTACTTAGAGGTGTAAAACTTCCTTCAGACAAATTTCTACTTGTTCATCTGGAGATTACTTTAATTTTAATATAGGAAAACCTATTTGGGCACAAAACGAAAATGTACCCAAAACTTCAGACTCCAAACCCATCACAGCATAAAGCTTGGAGTCTCCCACAAATCCTCCTCTAGTGGGAAGTCTCAGACACGTCACACAACAATGCAGGATGTTCATTTCAAACGAGTGCTTAAAGGGATAGTAATACTTAAAATGTAAAAAATGTATGTTGTAGGGTTTATCCCCCTGAGTAAAACAAGGGTACTTCCACTGCTGAGAGAGAATTTTTTTAGGTGGGTCCTGAATTCCCATAAACATCTTGGAGTTGCATTCAATTTACAATGCACTATTGGCATAGATGTCAATCCTGAAGAGTCATGCCATTCCGATTCAAGTCAGGAAATGCCGCACTAGTGGCATACATAAACCATCAAGGTGGGACAAAAAGCAGTGCTACTTGGATGGAAATAGAGAGAATTCTTCTCTGTCAGAGAGCAGTGATCCAACATTGTCAGCCGTTTACCTTCCAGGAGTGGAAAAATGGTTAGCAGATTATTTCGGATGTCACACCATAGGGTACTAAACCAGGAAATATTCCTCCAGGTAACTTGCAGTTTGGGAGTTTGACATAGCCATGATGGCGTCAAGAATAATCTAAAAACTAGTAACTTTCTGTTCAAGAGCAGGGAATCCATAAGATATAGCAGTGGATGCCCTAACAATCCCATGGAATTACAGGCTAGTGTATGTCTTTCCTTGACTAGCTATGATTCCCACAATGCTCTGCAAAATAACACCATCCTCATAGCTCTGTTTTTGCTCAGGAGGTCTTGGTTTCACCACATCAAAGACAAGTCATTGACAGAGCCATGGCATATGCCTTAGATTCCGGACTTCTTCTCTCAAGTTCCAATTCTCCACCAAAACTTACTCAACCTCGATTTGACTGCATGGAATTTGAAACCCAAATCTTGAACAACAAAAGCTTCAGTTCTTCAGTAATTCAAACCATGATCAGGGCTTACAAACTGTAGTCAGCTAAAATATATCTCAGATGTTGGAGAATGTTTGTTTTTTTTTTTTTTTTTTTTTTTTTTTCTTCTGCAAAATGAAACTTAAGTCCTGCAATCAGGTTTCAATAAAGGTTTAAGAGCTTCCTCCCTGAAAGTCCAAGTTTCAGTGCTTTGTGCTCTTCTAGAGAAAGATTGCTTCTCTCGCAGAAATTCCAACTTTCCTTCAAGGAGACAACAGGATAGACATCCCATTCCACCATGGAATTTGAAGTTTGTGTTAGAGGCCCTTCAGTCCTTTCCATTTTAACCATTGCTATTAGCCTCTATCAGATACTTCACATTGAAAACAGTGTTCTGTACTGAGAATGAATCTGCAAGAAGAGTTTCAGAACTTGGTGCTCTTTCTTGTATTTCACTGCACCTTATCTTTAATAAAGATAGTGTTGTTAAAACTGCTCCAGAGTTCCAGCCTAAAGTGGTTTTCTGCTTTTCACACAAACCAGGGAGTGGTACTCCCTTATGTTCTAATCCTTCTAACTTTAAAGTAAAAGTTCTTCATGCTTTAGATGTAATGGAATGTTGAAAATATTATGTCAATCACTCAATCCTTTAGGACTTCAGACTCTTTGTGATTTACAAAAGGCCATAAGGATAGACAAGTATCCAAGACAACCATTGCTTCGTGGCTTAAACAGGTTATCAGAACATACTTTAGTCTGTAAGCTTGTCTGTCTCCTTTCAGAACAGCAGCTCATTCTAAAAGGTCCATTTAGTAATTCATGGGCCTTGAAGAACCAAGAGTGCTGGCCAGTTGTGCAAAACAGCTACATGGTCATCCATTCACATGTTCACAAAGTTAACATTTTTGCATCTCGATAATAGTTTTGGCCATTATTAATTTGTTTTCATCACTCCCACTTGTTTGGGATGGCTTTATTATGTCCCCATGGACCCTGCATCCTTCAATGACTAGAGAAAATTGGATTATTTACCGATTAAATCCTTTTCTCTTAGTCCATTGAGAGATGCATGGCTTCCCACCCACAGAAAACTTATTGGTTCTGGATGTATTTTTTTTTTTTTCCCTCTGATCTGTTTTACTGCTGTTCCCCTTCCTGACTCTGCTAAATGAAAACTAAAGGCAGTTGGGCAGGGGAAGGTGTTATCAGATAGGAAGTTGGAGGAGTTTATTAGATTGCCCTGCCTCCTATAGACATGTTGCTTAACTCTATGGTCCCTGCATCCCTCAGTGGACTAGGAGAAAAGGATTTATCCTTAAGTAAACACATTCTGTTGTATCTTCTGGGAGTCACTGCTACACAGTTCTTCAAAGAATGTGATATAAACTGTTGAGTCACGTGGTCAGTTTGAACTGTGAGAAAGTAATGAAACTGTAAGCCAGTGCGGTTTGAGAGAGAGGATTTGTGGACATAGTTTATTTTTTTTAAGGTCTATAAAAGTAGAAGATTTTTTTTATGGGACATTACTGTCCCTTTTAAGGCACCTGGAAGGGACTGACAATGCAGGTGCATACTGCAAGATCTCTGCCGCTTCCTATCTGCCTAAAAAAAATTTAGTTTTTTTACTAATGCCGCAATTATTCTTGAAAATAAAAGTACGTATGTGCATATCACTATTGTAATTAGGGTTTGGGGCTCAATATAAGTGTAATGATGGTTCCGCTTTAAATACTCTCTTCCTTGTTCCAACCTGTTTAGTAGGATTTGAGCTCTGTTGGCTCTTGTTTGGCTTCTGGTCTATGTGGAGAGTTTTTTTTCTCTTTTCTGTCCCAGGAGTCATAGTGTGAGCTTTGGTATAATGCCATGTTTCCTGTGTTAAAATAGGATTTTAGTGGATTTACCATTAAATCCTTTTCTCTTAGTCCATATCCAACACAGGACTTCCATTCAGATTAAAAAAACAAACCTTTTCCTTCCCTGGGCAGAGTAGCCCACGGTGCCTCTTCTGGAGGAAGAGAGGGGAGTGTCTTCCTCAAAAGCCCAGTAGTTTTTAGTACCCTGTCCTAACCTTACCACCATGGTTCCTGTTTTCTATCAGGACTAAGACAAATTGAGTAAATGTAAGTACACTAAAATTCTATTTTAGGAGGCCGGGCTTCTGGGATTTTTCTCCTCCTGCTTTATGGCACAACTGCCTTCCCCAGACAGTCAAGGTATTTTGTAAGTTTCACTAAAAGCAGTCGTTCTTCTCCTTCCCTTGAGTTTGAGCATGCTTAGATAGAGACCTTTCTTGCATTTAAGTTGTTAAATTCTCAATTTAACCCTTTGAGTGCTAGTGGCTTGGGCTATTTCTTGGACTCTATAGGGCAAACACATTTTCAGAATTTTTGCTATCCAAAAAAAGACAGTTGCTTATTTTGCTAAAATCTCAGGCTTTATATCAAAAACATTTGTTAATTTTCAGAGTTTTAGTTGAAAAATCCCTGAATCCCCCAAGTACAAGAATACAAACCCTGTATAGTTTTACATACATTCATGCCTGCACAGACATCTAATTCAAAGAAGGGCAAAATGGAATTTTCGACTGGAGGGAGCTGGTAGTAGAAAAAGGCAGAGTGGAAGATCCTGGAGAAGGAACTTTGCTTAGATATGATTAAGTGGAAGAATCCAACATCCAGGAGATTGTTTACGAGTATTCATCGGATGAGGAGGGAGAAATTACGGATGAATCAGTGTCATTCAATATTGACAAAATGGATGTCCTTTTGTTAACAGACACTCCGAAACAATTAGATGTCTTGGATACTGCCTTCCTGGGTAATAGAAAAGAGAGCCCAGTTTTTCCTATTCACCATTCAGTCTGATATTATTAAATCAGAATGGAAGAAAGGTGATAAGAGAGTAGCAATGACCAGTAGATTTACAAAGATGTATCCTTTCAAAAAAGAAGAGGTTCAAGATTGGATTATCCCTCCCAAAATTGATGCGGCCATAGCACAGTTAGCCAAGCGCACCACCATACCTATGGAAGATGGCTCTTCATTGAGAGACAGTATGGAATGAAAAATGGAGGGGGTGATGAAAAAGCAGTTTGTTATTCTGGGACAGAATTTGAAGGCAGCTACTGCTATGGTGTGTATCTCAAGGACCATCAGAATATGGTTAACAGAGTTAGAAGAGAAAGTGGAATCAGCTGTTTCCAGACATAGGCTTATGAAGGAAATTGCTGTAACCAAAGAGGCTGTGAGCTTTGTTTGTGACGCATCGTTAGATGTTATCAAATTGACATCCCGTTCCTCTACCCTATCAGTAGTATCCAGAAGAGCTTTGTGGCTGAAGTCCTGGGAAGCTGACCCCTCGTTAAAAAATAAGTTGTCACACTTCCCTTTGAAGGTTCTCTTCTGTTTGGTCATCATTTGGAGGAGTTAATAAAGAATATGACGGGAGGAAAAAGTACCTGTCTACCACAGGAAAGAAGATTGTCATCTAATGTTTCAGAAAGGAGCTCATCCTACAAGGCGAGAGAGCAGAATTTTACGGAAGCAAGAAAGTACCATCCTAATAAGCCCTATGAACAAAATAAGTCTGCCTTTGTCCCATCCCGGAGAAGATCTTTCAGAAAGGATTATTCAGGAAGGGGCAATTTCAAGGAGTAGTATAGTTGTAGGTTGGCGGGCCCTGCCCCTGGTTCCTGTGGGTGGCCGTCTTCAAGGATTCCTGGAAGTATGGCGGGAGTCGATAGCGGACCACTGGGTGTTACAGTTGCTGGAGGTGGGGTACCCGCTAAGATTTAGAGCGTTTCCTCAAAACAATCTGTTCCAGAAATCGTTAAACCCAAGAGGACCAAGGAAGGCGATGGGTCTGTTGAACCTCATTCAGACCCTAAAAGAAAAACAAGTCATAGAAGAGGTTCCAGTTTCCCAAAGAAAGACGGGTCTATACTCGGTGCTATTCATAGTTCCAGAATTCTCCGGGGGATACAGACCCATTCTGGATTTAAAGAAACTGAATTCCTTCCTGCAATACAGAGGTTTCAAAATGGAAACAGTAGCATCTCTAATCAAGGCAATTCCTATGAAGGCCTTTTCTTACAACAGTAGATCTGATGGATGCTTACCATCACATTCCAATAAAGCCAACTCATCGAAAGTTCCTGAGATTTGCAGTGAAAGAGCATTTTCAGTTCACAGCTCTGCCCTTCGGTCTGTGTGCAGCACCACGAGTGTTTACAAAGATTCTGTTGGCAAGTCTGTAACACTTGAGGGAAGCAGGAATAACCATAGTACCCTATCTGGACGATCTTGTAATTATATCAGATTCAGAGCAGCAAGCAAGGAACCACACTCGTTACACCATAACTCATCTTCAAAGTCTAGGTTGGCTAATAAACTTTCAAAAAAGTCAGGTCAGTCCATCTCAAAGCCTAATATTTCTGGGAATCAACATAAATACCATCAATGGAAAAGTTTCCCTATCAGAGGACACGAAGAGAAGGCTTGTTCAGATGGTATCCAGATTCAGTATTCGGAAGAATCAGACCTCAAAGGATTTTGTGCGGCTCTTGGGAGTTCTGGCCTCTACAGTCCAGGTATTGCCATGGGCAAAATTCCACATGCGAAATCTCCAGATTTACTTCCTCAGCAAATGGAACAGGAACAGCAGGGATGTGTCTCAGAAGATTGTGGTACCATCCAAAATAAAGAGGGAGTTGTTATGGTGGAAGAAGGAGTCAAATCTGTTGAGAGGATCTCCTTAGAGAGGGTAATTTGGGAAGATCTGACAACAGATGCCAGCCAGCAAGGCTGGGGAGCGGTTTGGAACAATCATCCAGTACAAGGAAGGTGGTCTGTAATAGAGAAAACTCTACACATCAACATACTGGAACTCAGAGTGGTGATGAAGAGCCTGGTCAGTCTCAACGCTTATCAGGAAGGCCAGTAAGGATTTACTCAGACAACATGACCACAGTCCTGTATCTGAAGAATCAGGGTGGCACCAGAAGCAAGAGGTTGTTTCTGGAAGCAGAAAAAATACTAAGATGGGCAGAAAGGAACCTACAGTCACTGACAGCAGTCCATGTGCCCGAGGTTCAAAACATCAAGGCGGATTTCCTAAGCCAGTACGCCCTGGATTAAGGAGAGTGATCGCTAAACTCAGAAGTATTTCTACAGATAATCCAGAAGTGGGGAAGGCCAGAAATCGATCTTATGGCTTCAAAAACCAACACGAAGTGCAGGAAGTACTTTTCCAGGTGGAAGGACCAAGCAGCTGTCGGGCAGGATGCTCTAAGATTTCTATGGAATCATCAGTTGGCATACATATTTCCCCCAATTCCGCTAATGGCAGAGATTCTAAGGAAAATAAGGAGGGAAGGAGCAAATGTCATACTGATTGCACCAGCTTGGCCCAGAAGAGTGTGGTATACAGAGTTAATAAAGATGTCAGTGGAGGATCCCTGGACACTGCCAAATTGTCAGGACCTGCTGCTTCAAGGGCCCGTTCAGCATCAGAACCCAGGCTTCTTGAAACTGAAGGCCTGGCGGCTGAAAGGAGGTTATTATCACTCACAGGCCTTTCCAGATCAGTGATCAACACTATCATCATGGGAAGAAAAGCATCTACCACCAAGATTTACGACAGAATCTGGAAGATATTTAGTATCTGGTGTAGAGAAAATAAATTGACTAGAGCCTCCATTGCGACTCCAGAAATACTGCTATTTCTTCAAAGAGGATATGATAAAGGACTCAGACCCATTTCACTAAAAGTCCATCTGTCTGCTATTTCTGCAATCTTGGCAGTCCAGTTTGCGGATAATGATCTAATTAAGAGACTTATGAAAGTTATTGTCAAATCCAAACCTCGAGTTAAGGACATTATTCCCCCTTGGGATCTCAACTTGGTGCTGAACCAGCTAGCAAATTCAGATAAGTTTGAACCTATCCAAGACATTTCAATCAAGCTTTTAACTCAAAAAACAACAACAAAAAAAAAAAAACAGTCTTTAGACAGCGATCTCTTCAGCTAGAAGGGTGAATGAGATCCAGGTCTTATCTATTACATCACCTTACATAATTCATCATGATAGGGTTGTCTTCAGAACTAAGCCTTCTTTTAGACCCAAAGTAGTGTCACCTTTCCACATTAACCAGGAAATTGTATTACAATTGTTCTGTGCTAATCCAAGTAATGAGAAGGAAAGAATCCTGCATTATCTGGATGTGGTAAGGTGCATCTCTTGTTATGTATCCAGAACAAGGGAATTCAGAAAGGCTGACAATCTTTGTTCATTTCTTTGGGAAGTTCAAAGGAAAGATGGCTTCAAAGGCATCCATTTCAAGATGGATTTCGGAATGCATCAGGATTGCTTATTCAGAATCCGGAAGCGAGCCCCCTAAGGTTGTTTAAAGCTCATTCTACTAGAGCTATTGCTACATCTTGGGCAGCCAAAGCAGAGGCATCTATAGAGGACATATGCAAGGAGGCAACTTGGTTGTCCGTTTCTACTTTTATCAGACATTATTAGCTGGATTTTCAAGCATCAGCTCAGGCAAAATTTGGCAGACAAGTCCTGAAAGCAGTTATACCCTCTTACGTGGTAAGACTATTTTTCTTATGTTTATCTGCTTATGCTATGAATTCTTCTATATGACCCTCCCTTGGGGCACGGCTTTGGTACGTCCCATACTGTCAATGCCGTGGACAGGGGACACAGAAGAAACGGTAAAATTTACTTACTGATATTTTCTTTTGTTCTGTGTCCCTTCCACGGCATACCCACCCTATAACTAACTTGTCTATATATTTTTCAGCTTGGACAAAAGTTGACTAACAGTGTTGTGAGCCTTCTTTTAAAGCATGAGCTAGTTGGTTCTACGCAGCTGAGAGGAGGAGGCAATACATACTGTCAATGCCATGGAAGGGACACAGAAGAAAAGAAAATATCTGTAAATTTTACTGTTTCTCTGTCTTCCAATACAGGTTACTGGTAAATTTGGGTATGCGATCTGCCCCTTTAATTGTAGGCAGGAACAATTCTAGAATTGTATGCAGGGGGGTGGGGCCTACCTTCCCTCCTTGGCTGCAGCTAGCCAACCGGCTCCAGAAAGATTTGTTCCTTGGTGAAGATAACACAGGCAAGAGAACAGTTCTGCTATAGCTTTAGAAGTTTTTTATTTTTCTGTTAGATATGGAATACCACCATTAGGCGGATTACCATAACTGACAATGCCCTTAGATGTGGCTAGCTCAGTGACCAGGTGCTTTTTGAGGACCTTAAGCCCTGGGGGGGGGAATCTTGGCTACAAGTTCTTTCCTCAGGAGATGCCCACCGAGGCTTCTTCTTAAAACATGGTAATCTGAAGACAGAAGATTTGCAGGAAAGGTGAGCAACCCTTTGAGTGCTGCAGGTCCACATGTCCCACAGTGCCCCTCCGTACAGGGGTTTTTCCTTGGAGTTCCTATTGCACACTCCTGCACTCACTGGGTCTGTTTGTCTGGGTGTTTGGGAGCAGGTTTATGTGGTACTTAACCCTTTAGCTCCTGGTTTGGCATTCATTTGGGGAGGGGTTCTGACACGTTTCCTACTGGTTCAGTTTTTTTTTTTTGGTATCAGAACATGTTTTAGTGATGTTTCATGTCTTTTAATATTACACCTTAAATTTTGTAAAATTTGAGTTCCGGCACGCTTTACTGCATAGGCGCCATTGCTCCACTCACTCCTATGGGACTGTATAGTTTGGGACATATCTCTGCAACCGTTTAACCTAGCGACTTCAGAGATGGCTCATTTTTCTTGTCTGCCCTTGCTCTATCATACGGTTCGTGTTTCCAGTGTGTTGGGGGGGCTTCGGGCACTGTTGTGGTACTTTTTCCTGGGAAAACTAGTTTTCCCATGAGCTCTTGCTTTGCGGGCTCGTTTAATTTGTGGTACTTCCAGAACGAGCATCCTACCCAGGGCTTGGACTCTCCTTCTCTCCTCTGCAGATTAACCCTTCGCCTGCCAGATAAGTTTTTTAGCGATTTCTGGGGTGAAACTTTAATCCGACACACACTAATTGGGTGATTTTTTTATACTGTAAGGTTATTGCCACTGTGAAAATGTCTTTACCGTTGGAGCTTGGGGCCAGACCTAAGACTGAGGATGCGGGGGTCTCTGTGTCCCCTATTGCACATTGCTCTTCCTGTCATTCAGGGTTACCTAGAGAAGTCCTCAGGTCATTTATGCCCAGCATGTTCTGGTGTCCCTGAGAGTCTTCCAGGGACCTCCAGCCATGTATTAGAGCCAGTTTGGGTGCAAGAGTTCAAGGCTGCTACTAGGGACCAAGGTCCACATTGCAACTCTATTCATCCCAGTTACAGGGGCTCTTCGTGGCAGACCTTCTCCTCCGTCAAGTCTTCCCTTCCAAAACTTCAGGGTGTACCTGACATGTCAGATTCATCTGAGGAGGAACTGCTGGTGGATTCAGGTGTTGAGGAATGTTCTGCGGTGGGCTCCTCTCAGTTTTTTGGGGATCCTTTTGAGACTCATCCTGAACCCTCGGCTGAAGGCCTGATCAGAGCTGTTTTAAATACCCTAAACATTCCCTTAGTGCAGGAGGTTCCTTCTGACCCTTCCAGTGTGTTTCAGGAGCCTAAAAATCCCCTTTCTTGCTTTCCACCTAACCCCAATCTTGACCGCCTTGTGTCTGAAGAGTGGAAGTCTGCATCGGCTGATGCCAGCTTTGGTAGGAAAATCCTGGAGGCAGTTTTGCCTGCCTAGGATTTTCTTTGGTTCTTGGTGCTTCCTTCACTGTTTTTTGGGTATCTGATCTGATGGTTCATATCTGCACTGGTGACTTTGGGGGGCCTTGCGCCTGGTCCTTGCCTTCCTGCCTCTGGGAAACTCAATGGTTGGACATCCCAAAGTTACCAGTAACCTGTATTGGACAGCAGAGAAACAGGATTTTAGTCTTACCTGTTAAATCCTTTTCCCTTAGTCCATACAGGTTACTGGTCTCCCACCCTGTCAAGGGGCCATGCTTGGCTCTTCTGTGGGAGTCCTTCGGGGTCAGTCTTCTTTTCCTTCACTATCTAGTCAATAGTTAGTGTCTCAAATCTATTTTTGTAGCTGGTTGGCTAGCTGCAGCCAAGGAGGGAAGGTAGACTCCATCCCCTGCATACAATTCTAGAATTGTTCTTGCTTACAATTAAAGGGGTGGATCACCTACCCAAAGTTACCAGTAACCTGCATGGACTAAGAGAAAAGGATTTAACAGGTCAGACTAAAATCCTCTTATAAAACTATACATTTCCAGAAAGTAGCTATTCTGCATCAAATGGATCACTTGCCTTCCTATCTCTACCTGGTGAGCAAAAATGTTTCCAGAAAGTGGAGATAAAGGAAATAGATGTTTTTTTTTTTTTTTTTTTTTTCTTTCTTTCTTTTTTCATTTCCACCCCTTCAACTGTACTAAAACTATTGAATTTCTTAATGTATTCATTAGGTAGTGGTTGTAGGAGACAGATGACACCCCAGTGGTATGAGATGACTTTACTGGGTGTTAGATGTACAAAATTACACAAACTACGACGAATAGAGGAAGCTATTCAGGCCCTTCTGGACAAGGTGGTCCTGGAACCAGTTCCTCCTCAAGAAGAGGGGCTTGGGATTCTACTCCAACCTCCTTGTAGTTTCCAAGAAGGACGGTGGCTGTTGTCCCATTTTGGATCTGAAAGATCTCAACTCCTTTATGGTCCGGTCCCAATACCGCCAGGAGTCACTGTGCACAGTGATAGTAGCCATGTCCCCTGGGGAATTTCTAGTCTCTGGATATTCAGGATGCCTATCTGTATATCACTATTCATTCAGAGAGCCGTCAGGATCTCCACTTTGCCTGTGACCGAGGGCCTGACAATGGCTCCTCAAGTCTTCAACAGTCTCCTACATTGGACGGGCATCAGAGTGACTCCATACATATATGGACGACCTCCTTTTAAAGGCCTCTTCTCCGGAACTCCTTCACCAGCAGGTGCAGGACTGCATTCATGCTCTCTCCCATCACGGGTGGATCATCAATCTGGGCAAGTCAGACCTTGTTCCTTCCCAGAGGATGGCCTTTCTGGGCATCCTCTTTGACACTTAGAGAGGGATGGTATTTCTCACAGACAAAGTGGCTTGTCAGATAGCGCTGAAGGTCCAGGCTATCCTGTCTCAGGATCCGGTTCCAGCCAAGAAGTTGTCATCCTTGGTGGGGAAGTTCACTTCCACCGTAGAAGCAGTCCCGCTTGCCATGACTCATACCAATGAACTTAAGAAGTTTCTAATCCTGGCAGGCAGGTGTCGACCACATCTCCTGGAAAGATCCCTATCTCTCCCTCCACATGGAGCAGAGCCTCTCATGGTGGCTCAATCTGGACAATCTCCTGAAAGGGAAACCCTTCTGGACCACAGTGACGATGGATGCCAGCCTCTCTGGATGGGGAGCTGTACTGGGGCACTTGAATGTTCAGGGCCTGTGGTCTCGGGATGAATCTCTTCTTCCCATCAATGTCTTGGAGCTTCAGGCGAAATTTCATGCCCTACATGGTACAGTCGGACAACGCCACAACAGTAGCCTACATCAACAAGCAAGGCAGCACAAGAAGTCTTGCAGATTGGCTAGAGCTCAAGGCTATTTTATCATGGGCAGAGGAGCATGTCCCTGCCATTTCCGCAGTTCGTATTCCTGGTGTAGACAATGTTCTGGCAGACTTCCTCAGTTGGCACACGATGGACAGCGGAAAGTGGGAGCTACATCCAGACGTGTGTTCAACCTCCTCATCCGGCAGTGTGGTCTTCCTTGCATCGACCTGATGACAACCAGGCACAACAGGAAGGTTCCAACATTCTGCTCTCACTTTGCGGATCCCCTGTCTCTGGCAGTGGATGTCTTGTCGATCCCGTGGACATTTCCTCTGGCATACATCTTTCCTCCCATTCCCCCGTTGAACAAGGTGCTATGGAAACTGAGACTGGAGCGCTGCCCAGTCATTCTGATTGCTCCGTACTGGCCTCGACAGGCTTGGTTTCCGGAGCTTCTGGACCTCTCAGTGGCAGAGCCTCTTCGACTTCCCTTCCATCTACAGGGTTCCCTCTGGAAGGAAGACGTTCATTGTCTGGCTTTGACGGCATGGAGATTGAATCTTCAATTCTGAAGAAAGGATTTTCTTCTGGAGTGGTGGCTACTCTGCTTAGTGCCCGTAAGACTGTTTCCGCTGAAGACCTGCCATGGTGTTTGGTCTACCTTTCTATCTTGGTGTGCTGACAATGACCTGTCTCAGGATTTTGACCTTCCTCCAGGATAGTGTGGATAACGGTCTCAGTCTGAGTTCTCTTATGGTTCAGACTTCTGCCCTCTCTGTTTTCTTTCAGAGGTGTCTTGCTATACTTCTGATGTCAAGATTTTCTTCCAGGGCGTTGCTCATACCCATCTGGTGTTTAAGTCCCCTGCTCCTCAGTGGGACCTTAATTTGGTTTTTGGAGTACTTCAGCATCCTTCTTTTGAGTCTTTGGCTACCATTCCTCTGCGTCTGCTGACGTGGAAGATGGTCTTTCTCCTGGCGATTGTTTCTGTTCACCGAGTTGCGGAGCTGCATGCCCTGTCTTGTAGACCACCCTTTTTGGTCTTTCGCAAGGACAAGGCGGTGCTTCGCTCCTCACAAGAGTTTTTCCTGAAGGTGGTGTCTGAGTTCCACATTAATCAGGAGATTGTGGCTCCTTCCTTCTGCCCTAACGCTACTTCTGACAAGGAGAGGGATCTTCATCTGTTGGATGTTGTGCGTTGTGCATCGCACTGAGTCCTTGAGGCAGTTTGACACTCTCTGTCATTCCTGAGGGTCCTAGGGCAGGGCAACCTGCTTCCAAGGTAACCATTGCTTCTTGGATCAAGTCCACGGTTCGTATGGCTTACGAACTTCGGAAGAAGCCTGTTCCCTTCAGGGTCATGGCTCATTCTGTGAGGTCTGTTGGGGCTTCTTGGGCCTCAGCTGATCAGTTGTGAAGGGCGGACACTTGGTAGTCTGTGCATACTTTCCCTACACAGTATCGTGTGGATGTGGGAGGCAACCTTGCCTGTCTAGGATCTCATTAGTCTCTCAGTACTCTTTCACTTTTGAGCCTTGTTGGCTCTAGTTCAGTGTGCTGTGTAACAGTTCTTGGGGTTTGTTTTACCCCTGTTCAGTGTCCATTGACACTTTTCGGTTATTATTGAGCTATTTATGATCTGTAGGTTCATTGGTGCTCTGGTGACTTTGGGGGAGGGGGAAATAGGATTTTAGTCTTACCTGTTAAATCCTTTTCTCTTAGTCCAGACAGGTTACTGGTCTCCCACCTTGTTAAGGGACCATGCTTGGCTCTGCTGTGGCAGAACGTGGGGGTCCTTTCGGGTTCATGCTCGCAGGAGTCTTCCTTTACCTTCTTACCACCTAGTCAATAGTTAGTCTACAAATCTTACTGGATGGGGAGTGGCTATCTGCAAGCTAAGGAGAGGAGGTAGGCTCCACCCAGCAGTCACTTCTCAGAATTGTTCCTGCCTATTAAAGGGGCTGATCGCCTACCCAAAGTTACCAGTAACCTGTATGGACTAAGAGAAAAAGATTTATTTAAAAATATACAAGTAAGGAGAGCGCTAAACCATACCTCCCATAATAATAAAACACACTAGATATCAAATATTTATTATAATAGGCACCTATCTAGACCCCCATACAATATATAAAAAAAATACACATAAATAATATACTGGATCCGAGCTCAAGAGTATATAAAAATACTACATAAAATAAAATAATAAAAACTAACATTAACCCAATAAATACATGCGCATGGAAAAAAAACTCTCTCTCAAATAAGAGACACAGTGTAACTGCAATAACTAATGTCCAATAGTGTCCAATGCAGCAAAATACATGAATCCAGCTAGATGCAAAGTAGCCACTGTGAACCAGTGAATAAAGCAAAGACACAGTCTACAATCTCCCGCCAGTAACGGAGAAAATACTGAGATACCTCAATGGATGCGATCACAGTCCCGCAAACATAATCACTCCCGACCACCGGAAGGGCGACTCTGCAGCCCGTGGAACTCCAGCAAACAATGTGAAAGGGTCAGCTGTGATTCTTCAAATAGTAAAACAGCCTCCCAATATATCACTTCCAACTGGGTCGTAAATAAAGCTGCGTTTTCTCAGCCTCTTCAGTGGGCAGTGTAGTGCGGTCAACCATAGGCTTCTCAGCTGTTAGCAATATAATCACTGTGCTGGCTTCTGTCTGGCAGTATAAGCCGGAGTCAATAAAAAGACACTGATGTAGAATGTGCAGTAGCACTTCTCCGTGATGAGCGCTGTCACTGTGTCTCAATATATATATGTGTATATATAAATTATTTTTTTAATTTTATTGTTCTTTTAACTTGCCTGCCTGTACTACAATGGTCATAACTATTACAGATATGCAGGAAAAGTAGGAGAGGTATACCATTTTGCATATTAAACATTCACTTTCAGAACTGTTTTCAGAATGTATTGCTATAGGAGAAAACGTGCTTTTTTACACATCAGATACTTTGGTTCAGCATCATGGAGTTTTCTAATATTTTATTTTTTTCAGGCAAACAGTGGAATCAGGCTGGAAATCAGTGTATGTCCCCCCACATACACTGTTTGATACCTAGTACACACTGATAGTGTGTGTCTACCACTGGGAGGGGTCAGGCTGAGGGAATGTAACTGTTGGTGGGCTGCAGAACTAGGCTTGGAGGATTAGGGTACATGGGGGTATTAGAGGTAGTTAGTGTGCATTCCACAGGGGTATCCAGTGAATTGCAAAGCCATGTGTTCTACTGCCTTAACACTTGGGGAGGCTAAGTCATTTTGAATTTTAGGAATGTTTTGTCTCCTATGGTACAGTTTGCGTGCTCTAGAATTGTTCATAAAATGGCAGTGTCCTTACATCATTTTTTTTCTTTTCAGATTCTTGGATATCGCAATCTGCTTCATTTCCCAGGAACCAGAAGCAGTCTGGAGTGGATTCAGCTTCCCCTGTTGCCTCCCTTCCGAAACAACAGGTTTTACAGCCACCTCCTCCTCAACAGCAGCCTTCAAAAGCGGTGAAAGTCACTTGTGCAAACTGTAAGAAGCCACTCCAGAAGGGGCAGACAGCATATCAGCGGAAAGGATCTACGCACCTGTTTTGCTCCACTGCTTGCTTATCGTCATTTTCTCATAAACCAGCCCCAAAGAAGCTCTGCACTATGTGCAAAAAGTAAGCCTCACTACATATGGTTATGTTTATATTTTGGGCTAAACAAATGTATGACTTGTCCCTTTTTAAAATACTTATCATACACCAGCATAAACTATTTTGAGTTCCTACTTTTATATTTGGTGCTCTGTTAGAGACCAAGCAACCCAATTACAATACTGGTTTCTTAATTGGATTTAATAAATTCTGCATTAAAATTTCTCCGTTGTAAGATAACTTCAGACAAATGAACTGTGTGTCGAGGATAAAGGAAACCACATGAATAAGATAAGCAGATCTGATACACACTTATGCCTTGTGTCCACAGGACCAGTACCACAGAATAGGTTTGGGTAGATGCCAGAAGGCAGCAAAGAGGTCCAGTGCAGGGCGAAGAAAGTTTTAATGTGCAGTAACTTTGAATAAAAGGTCACTAAAGAGAAAAAAAGAAAATATATCAGATCACTACATTATCAGTGATATTTGTGGCACTTCGGCTTAACTTTGTCAAGTCACTTCTCCTAAAGGCACATCATAGCATTCAGATGCATTGTTCTTGAGCTCCATGGATAGATTCCTCTTCTGATTCCTCTTCAGTTTGAGTCCCATGTTGATCGGCCGCAGTGAACTGCCATGCTCATTTGCAGCCCGAACTCACAAGGAGGCCTGCAGCCTCTATTTTGGCTGCAGCCGATGGGAAGAACCACACTGGAAGAATGGCTGGGCACTCCAGCTGCTGAGGCATTGCAACTTCCGACACAGCACCTCCTTGCTCCTTCCCTCCCACGGCCCATCTTGGGCACTCTGCCCCCTCCATCTAGATGTCTGCTCTTGCAGTGGACACGGCCAGATACCAGGACTCTGACAAGGAGGCTTGGTGGATGCCTCCCCTCTCCGACTAATAGAACCCATCAACATTTTGGGGGATATCCCTCCGAACTGACCCAAATGGCTGCGGGACGCTACCACTCCTCCTGGCCACACTCTGAGCCTTTCACATCCTGTGGCAAACATACTGTGAGTTACTGCCACTGAGTTCTGCACTTCAATACAGTAGCCTCCTAGCCACCTGTGTAGTTACATGCCTCATGTTAATCTCCATATGCAGACCACAGGGGCCATCACTGGATAGAATGTGCTAACCAGCTCCTTGGGCCTCCTGTGGAGTCCCTAGGCCAGATATGCTCCTCCAGAAAACTGATGTTGCAGTAGACAGACCACCTATTCAGACTACCTACACAACTGCTCAAAAGTTTGAGGTCACTTAGAAATGTCTTTGTACTCAATCAGATGATTTGCAAAATGAATGGGGAATAGTCAAGAAGTTGACAAATTTAGAAATATTTTTTTAATTTAAAAAAAATGTCATCCTAACTTTTCTTTCATCACAGAATCCTCCATTTACAGCAATTACAGATTCCTCCTTTTCTTTTGGGGTCTCTTATGAGGAAGACCCCAGTTTTTCTGCCAGAGGTAATATTCTGGCTGTCTTAGAGACCCTTAAAATATTTGAGACCTCCGATTCTGGTTTCTGTTTTCCTAGTGTGTTTAAGAGATGCAAGGAGGTGCTTTCTGTTTTTCTTCCTTACCGCTCTTTAGACCAAATACTCATGGAGGAAAGGAAAACTCAGACAGAAGATTCTTCCTTAATTGGTGTATATCTTTTATACATCCCCACGGAAGATCCCACAATTACTCACATTACAGAGAATACTTCCTTGCCTCTGTTGGATGCAGCAGCTCTTAAGGGTTGAGAGGACAAGTGCCTGGATTCCTTTTTTAAGGCAAATTTTGGGCTTTCAGGTGCTGCCTTATGCCCACCTTTTGCATGGGTAACTATGGCTATGGGGGAATTTAAGCAAGAATGGGATTGGCATAAGGCTGTCTTGAATATAAGACAAGACCAAGGACCAAATAAGGTTTGTGGTTATTACAGTAGGAAAAATAGGCTGGCTATGCGCCACATGGTTCTCTGCCATCATATTCTATGTTTCTCTGGATGTCTGTGGGGATTAGCTTTTTTGGGTATCTACCAAGCAGAAGCACCCAAGGAAGATATGTTGGTCCTTATAGCTAAGATCCTTGATGCTAATGCTTACCTTCCTTAAGTGGCCTTTGATGTTGCAAAGCTAGAAAGAGCTCTGCTTTCTCTGTGTCTGCGCATCTCTCTGTGGATTAAGATGCCAGTCTGACCAGACATCTTTGATTTATCTCCTCTTTGTAGGCAAATAGCTTTCACTGTCGTCCAATACAGGTCACTGGTACACTGGGAGGCAATCCGCCCCTTTAATAGGCAGGAACATTCATTCAAATGTATGCAGGGGGTGGAGCCTCCCCTCCTACTTAAGCTGCCTTCAGACCAGAGCCAAGCCAGATTGATTTGTTCCTGTGTGCTGTGCACACCAGGTGGAGAACATCTCTCATTCAACTTTAGTTTTTTGTTTTCCTTCAAATATGGAATACCACCATTAGGCGGGTGACCATGGCTGTGAATTGCCCTCTCCAAAGTGGCTAGTGCAGCTTCCAGGGATTTTCTGGTGGACCTTATGCCCTGAAGAGGGAACAGCTTGAGTCAAGCAGCTTCCCTGCTGGGGAGATTTTCCTCTGGTTAATCTCCTTTTAACATGGTTACCTGAAGACAGAAGTCCTGCAGAAAGGTGAGCCACCCTTTGAGTGCTGAAGGTCCACTTGTCCCCACAGTGTCCCTTCTCTGGGCTTGTATTTGGGAGTTTGTATTCTGCACTCCAGCACTCATAGGGTGTTTTTATTCATATTGCTTGTAATTATGCAATGTTTGTGGTATTCCCTGGGTTTTGGAGCATTGGGTCCTTATTCTCTCATGTTTTCCATTGTCAAAAGTGTGTTTGGTGTACTTTTTTACTTTTAGTATACTTTATTAAGATTTAGTGTTCCGCGCCTTTAAGCGTGCTTTTTCCCGCATAGACACCATTGTTCCTTTACTCTCTATGGGATTTCACAGTGTGGGACGTTTCTCTGGAACCGCTTGTCACAGCAACTTCAGAGAGGGCTCATTTTGTTGGTCTTCCCCTGCTCTATCAGTGTTCAGTGTTTTGGGAGGTTTGGGGGGGCTTCGGGCACTGTTTAGGGGTACTTCTGAGGAAAACTACGTTTCCCATGAGCGCCCGTTTTGCGCTCGTTTTGCGCTCGTTTTCTGATTGGCTCCCGTCGCGGCAGCCATTTTGTGGTGTTTTTCTCAGCGAGTATACTACGCAGGGACCGAGCCTTCTCTCCTCTCAGCAGATTAACCCTTCGCTGGCCAGATAAGTCCGATTTTAGGCATTTCTGGGGTGAAACTTTAATCTTTAACACTTTTACTGGGTGTTTTTATTAGGTGGTGTATATCTGACGCTGTGAGCATGTCTACTCCACTGGAGTCACGGGCTAGACCCAAGACCAAAGAGGCTGGGGTGACCATTTCCCCCATTGCGTTTTGCTCCTCTTGTCACTCTGGGCTACCTAGAGAATTTTCAGGTCATTTATGCCCAAAATGTTCAGAAAGTCAGGATAGCAACCCTGGGCTTCCCAGCCATGCTATTGAGCCAACTTGGGTAAAAGAGTTTAAAGCTGCCACTAGGGATCTCAGATCCACTCTTCAACTCTTTCCCTCTCAGGTTCAGGGGGCTCTGCAGATCTGGCAGACCCCCTCCTCAATCAGGACCTACCTGCTTAAGCCTCAGGGGGCTCCTGATGTGTCTGATTCTTCTGAAGAAGAACTTTTGCAGGATTCTGATGCTGAGGAAGGCACTGTTATTGAATCTAATAGGTCCATTGGTGACCCTTATGAATGTGACCCTGAAGTTTCGGCTGAGGGTTTGATCAGAGCTGTACTTACTACGCTCAACCTTCCTTTGACTCAGGAATCTACTCATGATCCAACTGATGTTTTCCAAAAACCATCAAAGGCTGTGGTTTGTTTTCCTACTAACCCTACCCTTGCCCGTTTAGTCTCAGACGCATGGAAGAACCCTGAAAAATCCTCTTGTGTCCAAGAAGTTTGCTAAACTTTATCCTTTTCCTAAGACTGAACTGGCAAAATGGGTTCATCCTCCTAAAGTGGATGCACCTATTTCTAGGTTATCCAAATCTACTGCCTTAGCTGTGTCTGATGCTTCGGCCCTGCAAGATTGGACGGACAAAAAGTTAGAGATTTGCCTTAAATCCATTTTTGCCTCTGTTGGCACTGCCATGCGTCCAACTTTTGCAGTGGCGTGGGTTAATAGGGCCATTGCGGCCTGGACTGAGCAATTGGCTGAGGCGGTTCGCCAGGATGCTCCGGTGTCTGAGCAGTTGCAGCTTCTTGCTAATATGTTAGAAGCTCAAAATTATGTTGCTGATGCTGCTTTTGATTCTGTGCGCATGATGGCGAGGGCCTCTACCTCCTCCATAGTAGCTAGACGTGCTCTTTGGTTGAAGATTTGGTCTGCTGACACTGCATCTAAGAAAGCCTTGCTTTCTTTGCCCTTTCAGGGGTCCTTACTGTTTGGATCTGAACTTGAGATGATTAGTGAGGCTACTGGTGGCAAAAGTACTCTTCTGCCATCGGTGTTCAAGAAGAAGTTTCCAGCCAAACGCAATCGGTCCTTTCGTTCTTTCCAAACTGAGACACGCTCCACGCCCCAAACAGGTCCGTCTTCCACGCGCTCCTCCTCCAAGCCCAAACAGTCCTGGAAGCCCAAAGTTGCCCCTAAGGCCAAGATCTCCAAGACTACTTCGGCATGACTCGCCGAACCCGGGTCCGCATCCGGCTGTAGGTGGGCGTCTCCACATCTTTCGCCGGGTTTGGGAGGAGTCTGTGGCGGACCCTTGGGTTGTTCAGGTGGTATCAGAGGATCAGGATCCCTTTCTCTTCCCTTCCTCCTTTTCGGTTCCATTTTACTCGTCCTTCTCAGGAGCCTACAAAACAACGTCTGCTCGACGACGCTATTCAGGATCTTTTGGACAAAGAGGTCCTGGAATTGGTTCCACCAGAGGACACAGGTTCCGGATTTTATTCCAACCTGTTCGTTGCGTCCAAAAAGGACGGAGGTGCTCGTCCTATATTGGATCTCAAGGATCTCAATTCCTTTGTTGTGAGTTCCCACTTTCGTCAGGAATCTCTGCGTTCAGTGATAGCAGCAATGTCTCCAGGGGAGTTCCTTGCCTCCCTGGACTTTCAGGATGCATACCTTCACATCCCTATTCATCCAGAGAGCAGACGGTATCTCAGATTTGCCTGTCACAAAGGCCACTTTCAGTTTTCAGCTCTTCCCTTTGGTCTGACTTCAGCTCCTCAGGTCTTTCAGAGGGTATTGGGAGCTTTGATTGCTGTGCTTCATCGAGATGGAGTCAGGGTGACTCCTTACATGGACGATCTGCTCCTGAAAGCCTCATCTGCGGAGATCCTTCACCAGCAGCTGCAGTTGTGCATACAGACACTCAATCGCCACGGCTGGATTGTGAATCTGGACAAGTCAGACTTGGTCCCATCTCAACGGCTCCGCTTCCTGGGTCTCCTGTTCGACGCTCAGCAGTGCATGGTGTTTTTGCCGGAGGAAGTGGCTCATCAGATTGCTGTCCGGGTGGCCAGGATCCTGGAAATGGACAGGGTTCCAGTACCAAGGTTGTCTTCTCTGGTGGGGAAGTTCATTTCCGCGATAGAGGCGGTGCCTTTTGCCATGGCACACACCAGGGAATTTCAGAGGTTTGTGGTTCAGACTTGCAGATCTCATCCAGATCACCAGCATCTCTCTGTATCGTTGCCCCCTCATGTAGAGCTGAGCCTGGAGTGGTGGTTGGACCTGTCTCATCTCCTTAAAGGGAGATCCTTTCGGGTTCCCTATTGGACCACAGTCACGACGGATGCCAGCCTCCGGGGTTGGGGGGCAGTGTTGGGTCGTTTCAGTGCTCAGGGGAAATGGGGTCTGGAAGAATCTCTTCTCTCCATCAATGTTCTGGAACTTCGTGCCATTCTTCTTGCCCTGAGGCACTGGGAATCTCAGCTGGAAGGTTGTCCAGTCAGAGTGGAGTCCGACAACTCCACAGCAGTGGCCTACATCAACAGACAAGGCGGCACGAAAAGCCTCACTGCCTGGTTAGAGGTCAAGGCCATTTTGTCTTGGGCAGAAGATCATGTGCCAGTCATCTCAGCGGTTCACATTCCAGGCGTAGACAACGTCATGGCAGACTTTCTCGGTCGTCATACTGTCGACAGTGGAGAATGGGCGCTTCATCCAGAAGTGTTTCACCTTCTCACCCAGATGTGGGGGGTGCCAGTAGTGGATCTGATGGCAACCAGACACAACAGGAAGGTGCCAGTGTTTTGCTCCCGGTGGAGGGACCCTCTTGCTCTGGCAGTGGATGCCTTGTCAATCCCTTGGACGTTTCCTCTGGCTTACATCTTCCCTCCTCTTCCTCTGTTGATCCGAGTCATCCAGAAGCTGAAGGTGGAGTGTTGTCCTGTCATCCTGATCACTCCAAATTGGCCTCGTCAGTCCTGGTATCCGGAACTGCTAGCCATGTCTGTGACGGATCCTGTCCCGCTTCCTGCACGTCCAGATCTACTTCTTCAGGGATATCTGTGGAAGGAGGATGTTCAGCATCTCCATTTGATGGCTTGGAGGTTGAATCCTCAATTCTAAAGAAGAAAGGGTTTTCCTCTTCAGTGGTGTCTACGATGCTTAGAGCTCGCAAACCTGTGTCTTCCAAGATCTATCATCGCATATGGTCCACCTTTGTAGCATGGTGTACTGATAAGGATCTGTCTCTAGATTTCCATCTTCCCACAGTCCTAGCCTTTTTACAGGATAGGGTTGAGAAGGGACTCAGCCTGAGTTCTCTCAAGGTTCAGACTTCAGCTCTGTCTGTGTTTTTCCAGGAAAGGAGTGCTATTCTTCCTGATGTTAAGGTTTTCTTCCAAGGTGTGGCTCATGTTCGGCCTGCCTTCAAGAGTCCTGCTCCCCAGTGTGACCTCAGTTTGGTGCTGGGGGTTCTCCAGAGACCCCCGTTTGAATCCTTGGCTTCTATTCCTTTGCGTCTTTTGACCTGGAAAATGGCCTTTCTTTTGGCTATTGTCTCAGTTCGCCGGGTAGCAGAGTTACAAGCTCTGTCTTGTAAACCTCCTTACTTGGTGTTTCACAAAGATAAGGCAGTGCTTCGCACTTCCAAGGAGTTTTTACCCAAGGTTGTATCCGAATTTCACATCAATCAGGAGATTGTGGTTCCCTCTTTCTGCCCTAACCCTTCCTCTGAAAAGGAAAGAGATCTCCATTTGTTGGATGTTGTGCGTTGTCTTAAATTTTATGTTCATCGCACTGAGTCTATCAGGAAGTCTGACGCCTTGTTCGTCATTCCTGAGGGGCCTAGGGCAGGGAGACCGGCATCCAAGGTAACTATTGCCTCTTGGATTAAATCTACCATCCGTGAAGCCTACAAATTGCGGAATAAGGGTTACTGTTGTGCAGTTTTGAAGTCTGGCTTTACCTCACATGACGTTACAACAAACAATAGGCTTCAGTAGACATGACTGCATTGTAAGGGACATTAATCTTTATATGATTGTAAACTAAAAAAAAACAAGCTGTAGATAAAAACAGATCAAATGCACAAATACAAAACAAAATAAATAGAAATATGCAAAAGTACTGGTCAGCGATGCACAACAACTCTGTCTTCAGGGTTACTGCTCATTCCACCAGATCAATTGGGGCCTCTTGGGCCTATAAGAATTAGGCATCTGCTGATCAGCTGTGCAAAGCGGCCACTTGGTCCTCTGTGCACACCTTCTCGAAGCACTACCGTGTTGATGTACTGGCCTCGGCTGATGCCAGCTTTGGGAGGAAGGTCTTGGAGGCAGTTTTGCCTGTTTAGGACTTCTACTCTGTGATTCCTAGTGCTTCTTTACTGTTGAGCCTGGTTGGCTCTAGTTCAGTGTGCTGTGTTAGTTCGGGGGTTTATATTTTTTCCCCCTGGTTGGTGTCCGTTGACACTTCTGTTACTGGGCTATATGATCAACTGGTTCATAGCAGTTCTAGTGACTTGGCCTTACGCCTGGTCCTTGCCTTACTTCCTGCCTCTGGGACAGCTCAATGTTTGTACATCCCAGTGTACCAGTGACCTGTATTGGACGACAGTGAAAATAGGATTTTAGTCTTACCTGTTAAATCCTTTTCACTTAGTCCATACAGGTCACTGGTCTCCCACCCTGTCAAGGGACCATGCTTGCCTCTCCTGTGGCATTCAGTGGGAGACCTTCGGGGCATGCTCACAGGAGTCTTCCTTTTCCTTCTTACCTCTGGTCAGTTGTGTCTCAAATCAATCTAGCTTGGCTCTGACCTGAAGGCAGCTTAAGTAGGAGGGGAGGCTCCACCCCCTGCATACATTTGAATGAATGTTCCTTCCTATTAAAGGGGCGGATCCGCCTCCCAGTGTACCAGTGACCTGTATGGACTAAGTGAAAAGGATTTAACAGGTAAGACTAAAATCCTATTTTTTTGGCCCTGAATTGGACAAAATGTATCAGTCTTGCCACAGAAGGCAAGAGTACTTTGTTGCCTCTGGTTACTCTTAAATGCTCCACTGAGTAAAGGAAGATGCATGTTTTTTGTTAGATTCCCTTGGCAGCTCAGGTGTTCCACCACAAACCTAAGGCTTGGTCAGGCATTTATCTTGTGTAGAATCCCCAATCTGACAAACCTACCTCCTCACGACTTACAGGGGACTTGTCCTCCTCCGGTTTAAGTGTTATTTTAGAAGAGTACGGCATAGATTTCAAGTTCCTTCCTCCATGTCTAAGTGAAGCAGTGTGGTGTTTGGAGCAGTTTCTTCCATGCTATAGACATACAGGTGTTACTACCAGTTCCTTCTTGGGAAAGTATTATATTTAAATATTTTCTTTTTCCCCAAGAAAGACAGTGGATGCTATCATATTCTGGACGAGTCCTGTGCTCTGTCGTTGCTTCCATGTGTCCAGGGGAATGCCTGGCTTCCTTAGATATGACTTTTATATGTAAATTCCTATCCTGTCCAAACAATCAGTGTTTCTCTCTGTGCATTCTGAAATACTTCCAGTTCACCACTCTTCCCTTTGGAATAATGTCTACTCAGCGAATCTTCACAATGTTCATGTATCCCCAATGGCTTACTTCCACTCTCAAGGGATCTTTTTGACTCCCTATCATGACAATGTTTAATTAAAACCTCCTTCAGAGGAGCACTTTCTCACTCGCATTCAGTCTTTAGTGTCTGGAGCAACACAGTTGGGTTGTAGCTATAGCCTAAAGCACCAGATGTTTTAAATGGATGTTTGATTATGAATTTTGTATCCCTTCATCCTTTAATGGTTTTATATAGTAACATAATTGATATAGCTGAAAAAGAGACATACCAAAACACCCCTGTTGATGGCAAAAAAAAAAACAAAACACTGAAACCATTACCAATTAAGCCCCAAGTGGGTAAAAAAAAATCCTTCCGGTCTCCAGATGGTAGTCAGATATTTCTCTGGATCAACAACCTATCTGCATTGATGCCATCTGTCATAATTCTCAATATTGTTCTGTGCTATATAGGTATCAATAGATTTTTTGAAAGCTGTTAGTATCTGCAAGTACAACATCCCTAGGCAAATAATGCCATAGCTTTAACGCCTTTACTGTAAATAAAATTCCTGACTTTGTTTTAGTCGAAAGCGCCTTTCTAATAGTCTTAATGGATGACCGCTTGTTCTTAGCTCAGCTCTTTGCGTAAATAATTAATTGGATAGTTCTTTGTATCGACCCTGAATATATTTGTAAATGGTAATCATATTTTTGGATTAATATTTAGTTAGGGCTTGTTGATCCAGGGAGAAATCTGATTGCCATTTGGAGTCGGATGCCTTCTTTTGGGTCAGCGATGGTAAACAGGAATAGGAAAAGGGTTGAACTGGATGGACGCAAGTCTTTTTTCAACCTAAATTACTATATGTAACTATATGTAACTATATCACACCTTAGACATCTTTTCTCTAACTTAAACAAACCTCCGTATAATGCTAACCAGAGCTTGATGTCACGATAGAAGCCATTCACACTGAAGTGAAGTGTGAACGTGCTCCCTGGGGCAGCTGGGAGGGAGGTGGGAGGAGAATCAGGAAGTGAGCAAGAGCTTTGCTGAATATTCAGAGTGCTACATTATGCTGACGGGCGAAGCTTGAAGATACGATATCTTTAAAAGTACTTACATTTAGGAGGAAAAAACCCAGCTTTACTAATACTACTTTATTAAGAAAACCTGTGGAAAAAAATGTTATGAGGTGATGCATCCCCTTTAAGAACTGGTGTCACAAGCTGTAAACCATATTCTAGATGAGGCCTAACCAAGAATTTATATAGGGGTAGAATAATATTTGCATCCCATGCCTCTATGCCACTCTTTATGCAGGCTAGTACCCTATTTGCTCTTGCAGCATCGGAGTGACTCTGCATACTGCTGTGAAGTCTATTGTCTATTGTCAGTACTCCTAAATCATTATCTATTGAGGATTCTCATATGTATATATAGCATGCTTGTTTCAACAGCCCAAATGCATAACCTTACATTTATCTACATTAAATGTCGTCTGCCACTTTTAAATCCATTCACTCAGTTTATCTAAATCCTTCTGCAGAGAAAAAAACATTCAGCCCTGTATGTATTTCCTTGCACAGCTTGGTGTCATCAGCAAAGACTGAGACACTACTTTCAATTCCCACTTCTAGGTCATTAATCAAATTTAAAAGCATTGGACCCAAGACTGAAGCCTGTGGTACCCCTCTTACAATTTTAGGCCAACTTGAAAAGGTTCCATTGACAACAGCTCTCTGCCATTTCTAATTTAACCAGTTCATTATTCATGCTCGGATACCACCTACCAAACCAAAACCTTTTAATGTATGGAGTAACCTGTTGTGAGGCACTGTATCAAAGGCTTTTGCAAGATCCAAGTATACTACATCAACAGCAATTCCCTTTTCAAAATTACTACTTACCGTCTTGTGAAAAGGCAAGTAAATAAATCTGACATAATCTATTCATAAAACCATGCTAACTCCTGCTTATAATAATGTTTGTCTTCACTTAGATCTGAATACTGTCAGTTAGTAAACTTTCTTTTATCTTTCCCTCTATGGAAGTCAAGCTCACAGATCTATAATTTCCTAGATTGAATCATGCACCCTTTTTGAACAGTGGAACTACATTTGCTTTCCTCCAGTCACAAGGCATGATGCCTGATGAAAGTGAATCAATAGATATTAAGTATAATGGTCTTGCTATTAGTGAACTAACGTGCCTGATATATAGGGGCCAGCAGTGGCCCCTTTTACAATTTTAATATATTTAAAGGTTTTAGAACACTTATTTTAGTTAATAATATGTACATTTTCTTTTCCAGAGATATTACAACAATGAAAGGTACAATTGTTGCTCAAGTTGATTCAAGCGAGTCCTTTCAGGAGTTTTGCAGTACATATTGTTTATCACTTTATGAAGACAAGCAGAATTCTTCCAAAAATCAAAACAAATCTAGATGCACTATCTGTGGCAAATTAACAGAGGTAAGATTTTTTTTTTCTGATATTTTGTATGGTTTTTGTCCATGCAACTGAACAGTGAAACTTTACTATCTTGAATGTTGTATGTGTCTTAAGAGCCATCAGTGGGCCTTTCTCTTTATGGCTAATTTTATTTAGGCTGCTGAAGCCTAGTGTGGTGTTGTGCAGAGGTGTGAACTAGAGCTCTAAAATGGACCGCTTCAAAAAATAAAATGTAGACGATAGAAGAGGCATCAGACCTGTATAAAAGTTAAATATCTCTTTTAAAGGGATAGTAACACTTAAATATTACTAATCTCCATATTGTAGCCATGATAAATAATTTAATTGTCCCCTGTGTCATCTCTCAAACCTTTTTGGTTTGAGAGATAACCGTACGCAAACTTCCCCTCCTCCCTCCCCCTTCCCTGAAGTCAGCATTGTAGCTGACTGCAGGGGAAGCCTGTCGTACACTGGGGACAATTAAATTCTTTATAACGTGGCTGCAATATGGGGATTAGTAATATTTAAAGGGATAGTAATACTTCGTTTTAACTTCATGTTTTTTTAATGCCTACAAAATAAAATAAAGAATGATATAAGTCTTGTCTCTGAAACCTTTATGGTTTAAGAGATATTCACAAACAAAGTATCCCTTCCCTGTTCAACCAGATCAGAAGGGAGATGCCCAGGTAGACTGCAGAGAGGGACAATCTTCAATTAAGATAATGGAAAAAGCTGAAAAACTTGTCAAGGGGGGATGGGCTTTCATTGTTTTCATACAAAGAAAATTGTCCCCTTCTGTTATCTGTACTGTCATACAACCAGACTCACATTTGAGAAGAGATGGCTTACACTAGGAAAAAGGGGCGGGGAGGGGAACTTTGCTTGTAAATATCTCATAAACCATAAAGGTTTGAGAGATAAGACTTATATCATTCTTAATGTTTTTTTAATGCCTACAAAATAAAATAAAGTTAAAACGTAGTATTACTATCCCTTTAAGTATTACTATCTCTTTAAGTTTAAAGTGCCTGGCATATTGCCAAGGGCATGGACATGTAGTGAGACAGAGGGGTGGATAAAGTCCGTCTTTCAGAGGATCATTTAAAAGCATTTTTTTTTAAGCTAAGGAAAGTTTTCCAGACATGTCTTTGTTAATTGAGAAATTACATAACCTATGAATAAGGACTCTTTGTTGGTGCCTTTCATACAGCAGTCAGGTATATAGAGTTATGTATATACTTTTAGTTCACACCTGTCAAACGAAACAGTAGTCTTGAATGGTTAATGAGGGGTCAGTGTCTTTATCCGTTTTTAAGTTGTAACACACTAGTAGAGGACTACCAGTGAGATGAGAGAACATGTGCAGAAAGGGGAGAAGCAAATATGGAGCAAACAAACTGCATAGTGTGGGACAGTGGGGCTTTAAACTGCTTGAATGTTAGTGGTCTGCAAATACATTTTCTCTGTTGTCCAAAATAGCTTACAGGTACCATGGGGAGGCGGCGACTCCTAGTAGGCTGGAACAATTCTTCAAGAAGTGCAGGGTGGAGCCTTTCCTTCCTCGTAGCAGACTACATAGCCACTCCCCTTCTCCAGATAAGATTTGTTCCATCCCCTAGAAGGAAGGCTGAGAACAGTTCTGCTTAGTTTTTAGTTATTTATTATTATTCACTTGGATATAGGGTGTCAAAACCCCTCCATTAGGCGGGTTACCATTACTGACTTCCCTTGGAGCATTGCTCAGTTAACAGGTGCTGTCTGTGGACCCTTGCAGCCCTGGAAGAGTACCATGCAGCCCAAGTCTGTCTCTCCATAAGGAGATGAGGCATCTTCCATTTAATGGTAATCTGAAGTAAGAAGACCTGCAAAAAAGGTGAGCAACCCTTTGAGTTCCTTGGTCCACTTGGCCCACAGTTCCCCTCCGCACAGGGGTTTCAATCTGGAGTTTTCATGACTCCTGCACTCATGTTTGGTATAGTATTATCCTCTGTTCCAAGTCTTTGGAGAATTTTGGGCTGTTGGTAGTTGTTAACCTGTCCCATGCCATGCTATTGATTTGGGGATATCTTTTTTTTTTTTTTTTTTTTTTTCTTATTTTCTCTTTGGGTTTATGTATTTTTTGTTCTTTATTATGTGTTCTGTGGGTACTTCTTTACTTTGCCCCTGGGGTCTTTGGAGCAGTTTCAGCTGTGTGGTAATATTTAACCCCTTCATTGCCATGTTATTTTGAGGTGGATACCGTTTCCCTTGGATTAATGTGTAGTTTTCCCTTTATTTGGTGTTCTGTATGTGTTTTGGCACATTTCAGGCAAAAGCTCAGTCTTTTCAATGGGGCGTCCAGGCTTTCTTGGACAATGGAATCCTAGCTCCGGTACCTCTGCCAGAGATGGGTTTAGGTTTATATTCCAACCTCTTTGTTCCCAAGAAGGATGGAGGCTGCTGTTCTATCCTGGATCTCAATTCATTTGTGGTCAGTACTCATGACAAGATGGAGTCTTTGTGCTATGTCCTTGCAGCGATGTGTCCAGGGGAATATCTGGCTACGTTGGATCTGCAGGATGCATACCTACACATTACAGTTCATCTGGACAGTCAGCAGTACCTCAGGTTCTCTTGCAACCTAGCACACTTTCAGTTCACCTCTCTACCCTTTGGGCTCTCCATGGCTCCTCAGGTGTTCACCTGGGTCTTGGGTTCGTTGATTGCCTTCCTGCACCGTGACAGGGCATGGTATTTTTGACAGAAGTCTCTGTGCAGAAGATCACATCCAAGGTGTTTCGCTCTCTGAAGTGGACTTCTGCTCCGGCAAGGAAGTTCACTCTCTGGTGGGCAACATGATGTCTACTGTGGAGGCAATACCGTACTCCATGGCTAACACCAGAGAGCTCCGGAGATTCGTAATCCATGTGTGCTGGGGGGGAGAGATCCGGCCCTACTGGATCATCCTGTCTCCCTTCCTCACAGCGTTAGACTACCTCTCCACTGGTGGTTGGACAGCTCCAACCTGAGGAAAGGGAGGCAGTTTGTGATTCTGTATTGGACTTTACTGACGACCGATGTCAGCCTGTTCGGCTGGGGAGCTCTTCTGGGACATCTGGGGATCCAGGGTGGTTGTTTGGATGAAACCCTCCTTCCCATCAACATTCTGGAGTTCAGGGTGATTCTCCATGCTCTGAGGCATTGGACCTCTCATCTGAGGGGTTGCCTAGTGCGTGTTCATTCAGACAAAGCTACAGCTGTCGCCTACAACAAGCAAGGAGGCTCCAGAAGCGCAACTGCTTGGTTGGAGGTAAAGGCTATTTTAGCCTGGGAAGAGGTGCATATTCCTGCCATCTCCGCTGTTCACATTCCAGGCATGGAAAACTTGTTGGCAGATTTTCTTAGGTGCCAAACTGTGGTCCCCGGGGAGTGGGCACTCCATCTGGAGATTTTCAACCTGTTGGTGCAGAAGTGGGGTCTTTCCTAGATGGACCGGAAGATTCAGATCTTTTGCTCACGCTGGATGGATCCTCTGGTGTTCACGATGGATGCTCTGTCAATACCTTGGCACTTTCCTCTGGCCTACATTTTTCTCCACTTCCTCTCCTTCCCAGGGTACTGTGGAAGATTTGGATGGACGGTGCGTCAGTCATTCTGATCTGTTTCCCCTGTCTCGCAGACAGGATCTCCTCCAGTGTTATCTCCAGAAGGAAGACATGGCAGGCTAGTTTGATGGCATGGCTGTTGAAGCCTCCATCTTGAGGAGGAAAGGCTTTTCTCCTGAGGTGGTCTCCACCATGATCCAGGCCAGGAAACCTGTGTCCTGTAAGGCATACCACAGAGTTTGGTCTATTTTTCATTCTTTGTGTGTGGACAGGGATCTGTCCTCACAGGAATTTGACCTTCCTTCCAGTCTGTCTTTTTTGCAGGACGCTGTGAACAAAGGCCTCCGTCTCAGTTCCTTGAAGGTCCAGACCTCAGCTCTTTAATTTTTTTTTATTCAGACACATTGTCATAATGCGGGATGTCATGGTCGTCTTTAAAGGTGTTGCACATGCCTTCCCTGCTTACAAGGCTCCCACTCCTCAGTGGGACCTTAATCGTGTCTTGTGAGTCTTGCGGCTGAGTCCTTGGCTACCATTCCTCTATTTCTTCTGAAGTGGAAGATGGCTTTTATTTTGGCTTGGTCTCTGTCCACAGAGTTGCTGAGTTGCAGGCTTTGTCCTGCAAACTGCCTTTCCTGGTGTTCCATAAGGATAAGGCTGTTTTCTGTACCACCCAGGAATTTCTTCCTAAGGTGGGCTTTGAGTTCCACATCAATCAGGAGATTGTTGTGCCTTCCTTTTGTCCTGACCCTAAATCTAAGAAGAAGAGAGATCTCCATTTGTTGGATGTAGTGCATTGCCTCAAGTTCCATGTGCACAGTACCGAGTCCATCCACAAGACTGATGCCTTGTTTGTCAGCCCAGAGGGTTCCAAGGCTGGTTTGGCTGCATCCAAGGTGACTATTGCATCGTGGATAAAATCTACAATCTGCAAAGCTTATGAGCTTAGAGGAAAACCTGTTCCCTTCTGCATCACAGCACATTCCACCAGGTCTCTTGGAGCCTCCTGGGCCTACAAGAATCCGGCATCTGCTAAACAGCTGTGTAAGGCAGCCACTTTGTCTTCTGTGTACACCTTTGCCAAACACCATGTGGATGTGCTTGCTTCGGCTGAAGCCAACTTTGGTAGGAAAGTGCTGGAGGCAGTTTTGCCTGTCTAGGCTATCTTTCCTGTACCTTATATCTCTTTGAGTCCTGCTGGCTCTTGTTCTTGTGTGCTGTGTGATTTGGTATTCAGTGTCTGACACTTTATTAGTTTGGGCTATTCCATGTCCTGGATTGTGCATGGGAACTATGTAATAGGGGATCAGCACTTGGTCCTTTCCTTCTCTTCCCACCCATGGGAGCTCAGTGTTGGTACATCCCCATGGTACCTGTAAGCTATAGGATTTTAGCCTTACCTGTTAATCCCTTTCTTAGTCCTTATCTTGCTAGGTCTCCTGTGCCTGGCTGTGGGAGTCCGTTTGGGTCCATGCTCACAGGAGTTTTTCCTCCTCTTCTCACTATCTAGCTCAGTAGGTTTATTGTCTCAAAACTATCTGGAGAAGGGGAATGGCTAGGTAGACTGCAAGGAGTTGGGGGAGGCTCCACCCTGCACTTTTTGAAGACTTGTTCCAACCTGCTAGGAGGAGCTCACCTCCTCATGGTACCTGTAAGCTATATGGACTAAGAGAAAAGGATATAACTGGTAAGACTAAAATCCTCTTTTGAAGCATTCAGTTGCGTTTGGCTAACTTTTAATTGTCCACTGTGGTAAGATTGCTTTGCTCCAGATGTTGTTCTGCTTCCACACAAATCAGGTTACAGAACCTGGCCATAAGGAGTCACAAGTTACGTTTGAACAGTTTGGATTAGCTTCATCTGTGAGTTGAAAAGATAAAATATATGGCGACCAACATCTAAAAATATAATCTTCACAAACGGGCTAGTTTTTGAAGATGTTATTTGCTCCAAGTGATTTTGTCTCATTTGAGATGTGTGTTTTTGTCTTGTATGGTAGGAGGAGTGGAAAGGCTTGATGTCAGAGAGGGAGTTCTAGGATTTTATTCTAAGAGGGAGAGCTAGGTGATTGGAGAGAGAGGGGAGCTGGCATTTGGATTTGAGAAAGCAGCTGGAATGGCAATCTTGCTGGAGAAACAGAACATGAGTTCTGCTCAATGCAGGAATTGTTTTGTGGTGTTTTGCGTAGTTATGTATTTCTTTTTAATTCAATGTGTAATACAGGAACCATGGGCCCTCCGACTCTCCTTTTCAGCTTTTCTCTGCCTACTCTTTCAACGTATAACAAAGTGAAGGAATGAAAGTGAGGGAAAAGGAGAAAGTATTTTGAACAGACACCAGAGAAGACTCCTCTGATCAGGGATTTAAACCACATGCTTATTTTCTCAAAGTTTGAGTCCTATGTTCCACATGGAATAAGAAACGAGTTTAATGTTAAGATCACTAAAATCCTCTTCTCTTTTGTCCCGTCTGAAACAAGATCCATGGGGATATACCAAAGCATTTACCAAGATTCCTGGGAGGTAATAACAGGAAAAAAAAACCCTTTGTAGACAAGTATTCCACAGGATTAACTGGCACAACATGAACCTAGTGTGTCATTGGACACCAAAGTGGCACACCAAACAACTGAGCAAGAACCATCCGTGTACAGAAGTTTTTGAGAAAAAAAAACCCATGAGATTCCTAGATGGTCAGCACTACTTGAAGGACTTACAGGCCAAAGCTGGCCTCCTCCAAGGCAAGGACAGTCAGGTTGGTAGTGTTTGATGAAAGTGTTCAGGGATGACCAAGTCACTGCCTTGCACAGCTTTTCTACAGTGGCCTGATTCTTACATGCCCAAGAAGCACCTACTTACCTTGTAGAATGCCTTGTGACCAGTAAAAGTGCAGGTTTCTTTCTGAGTACATAAGTTTGTTGTATGGTCGCCTTGATCCAGGAAGCAATGGTAACCTTAGATACAGGTTGGCCCACATACATGCCCCCAGAGATAACAAACAAAAAAAAATCTCCCCAATTGCTGTGTGGTGAACATAATACTTTAAGCGATGTGCCACATACAGCAGATTAATGTATTTCTCCTGTTTCTTAGAAGGTGCTGGATAGAAGGGAAAAACAATTTCTTGTGTGATGTAAAACTGAGATGACTTTGTGCAAGGAACCCATAGGCGTGTATGAGATGGCCTAATCCTGGGGAAACCCAGGGAGAATACCTGTAGTTCGGCCACCTGGCAAACACACAGTGGCCAGAAGGAAGGCCATCTTGAAAGTTAAATGAAGCAAGGAAACTGCTGAAGAGCTTCAAATGGAGTCTTCTGAAGAACTCATAATATCAAAATTCATGGAGTAGACATGAGGTACTCTCTTAATGGGATAGTAATACTTCATTATTGCTATCCCCCATGTTGTAGCCCTTAAAATTCTGAATTCAACAATACCAGCAGCATCTCTCAAACCTTTATGGTTTGAGAGATATCCGCTTTCAAAGTTCCCTCTTTTTGGCTTTTCCCCAGACGTCAGTGTTCTAGCTGAGAGCAGGGGAATCTGGTCAGTGAGCAAGCGGCGGCTCTGCAGGAGTCTTGAGATCTCTTTATAGAAACAGAAATCCTTCACTAAAATGGTCTTCGATGTGTGTTTTGGTTTGTAAGCACATGTAGAGTGCTGCAGAGCCGCCGCCGGTCCCGGGACCGCATTCCCATTCTGTCAGAATGCTGACGTTGGGGGAGAGGGAACTTTGAAAGCGGATTTTAAGGTGGATAGTAATAATGAAGTATTACTATCCCTTTAAAGGGATAGTAATACTTTGTTTTATCTTTATTTTATTTTGTAGGCATTAAAAAAAAAACATGACAGCTTTTTTTTTCAGAAAAAGCTGAAAAACTTGTCAAGGGGGGGAAGGGCTTTCATTCTTTTCATGCAAAGAAGATTGTCCCCTGCTGTTATCTGTCTGGTCTTACAACCAGACTCACATCTGAGAAGAGATTGTTTACACTAGGAAAAAGGGGCGGGAGGGGGAAACTTTGCTTGTGAATATCTCTTAAACCATAAAGGTTTGAGAGATAAGACTTATATCATTCTCATATTTTCTTAATGCCTACAAAATAAAATAAAGTTAAAACGAAGTATTACTATCCCTTTAACAAAGGTTTTCCCCTCAGAGAGCAAAGCAATGTGCTGCTGAAAGAGCAAAGAGGTGAAATCTGAACCTTGATTAGAGCTAAGGCTGTGACCTTTGATACCATTTTGAAGAGACCAGAACCACTTGAAGACTGAAAAGCCATGGAAGAACATCACAATCTGCATACCACTGATAGAATAGGGACCAGATGTTGTTATAGGCCTTGAATGAGACTTCTAGCATGGATCATGGAAGAGATGCCAGCGTCATGAGCCATGCCATTAATGCAAACCTCTCTACATACGGCTGACAATTCAAAACTTTTGTCAGAAGATCCAGTCTCAGGGGAAGGTGAAAGGGTTCCTGGATGAACAGATTGAGAAGATCTGAGGTGCTGGACTGATGGTGCCAAAAGGGAGCAAGCAGGATTACATGACCTCTCTCCATCCTGACTTTTTTTCTTAACATACTGGCAATTTGGAGGAAACACATATTCTATGCAAAAACTCCATAGAATGGATTTTGCGACTTTTGCAATAACTCTTTGCCCTTACTCAGAACAAAAGGACTTTGTGGTTCTCAATGGAAGCCATGAAATCACTTATGGTAATCCCTATTATTGGACAATCGTGTCTAACACTCTCTGGTTTAGTTCCTAATTTCCAGGATCTGGGATTTGGAGGCTTTGAAAGCCAGTTTTTTTCACTTCCGGCACACTTGGTTTATCAAAGAAAAAATGGCACAATGTATCACGAAAGAAAACAGCTGCCAATTCCTTACTTAAAGGGATAGTAAACCACAAGAAAAAACTGTGAGCCAAATGATAGGAATAATAAAAACATACTTAACACCCTCATTCCCATCTCTCAAACCGTTTTGGTTTGAGAGATGTAGGAAAATAAAGACCTCTGCTCTCTCCCTCTTCTCATGCATCCGCTGTATAGCGGACGTCATGAGATCCTGTTTCCGGGACCAGACGGCGGCTCTTCAGGAGCGCTGTCATTGAGATATTGAAGTATAATTACTTCATCGGAATGGTCTACAACGTGTGCTTGCAAGCCAGGTACACGTCGTAGCGAAACGTATGTACTTAAGAAGTTGTCAGCTATTTCCTTTTTTTGATGCATTGCTGCCTTTTTCTTTGATAACACAGTAGTGCCGCACCTTTGTATGTGTGGTGTGTGTTACAATACATATATATTTCTTTTCTTTCTTCCTTTTTTCCTGAAGTGAAAATTGAAGATAATTCTCTATTGAGCAGAGACAGGTGAGTTTCCCAGCGAGCTAGTAAATCAGTAGAGTGGAGTATTCCCCTACCACAACATTTTGCGTGTACCTGAATTTTATGTACTATAGCTGATTGCCTGAACCACGTTATTGCACTATTGGGCTCTGTCTACTTTCTTATTTAGTATGTTTTTATGCTGTTTGGGAGAATGTGAAGAGGAGCAGCTTTTGTTTTCTTCTTTTATTTTTTTTAAATACTTTATTCATGGATAAGCATGGCAGAGTATTACAAGAATGCAAATAAACCATCAGTCCATATCAAGAACAAGTATATGAACAAAGTACGCAGGTTTACAGGCATAGTAATCCACAAACAAAAAGAATCTGCGTTAAGAGCCTGATTAACGGATACACAATTATAAATCTAGGTGGAAGCAGGAATCTTGGCCATTGGAGGCCGAAAGAACAGAGAAATCCGAAGAAGAAAGGAGGACGAGAGAGTCACAGAAGCAGAGGGTATGAAGACTGAGAAGCAAGAGTTAGAGGTAAGTGATAGGAGAAGAAGAATAAATAGAAGCGGACTGTAGAAAAAAAGGGGGGGAGAAATGGATATGCACCTGTGGGCAGAGTGACCAGAAGAGTCTAGCGGAGAGACAAGGAGACGTGGAAACAAAGATACAGAGTACCAACCAAGAAGGCTATGCCATGGGTGAATCACCTGGGAGAAGAGGTAAAGCCTTGAATAACTGTCAAAGGAGGACAGGTATGGTGGAGGAGCAGATGTCTACGAAGGAGTCGATCCATCCCAGTTAGTACAAAAAGACCAGATCTCATCGAACAATGGCAAAGAACTCACAGACGTTGCATGAGTCCTCTCCAACACCCGCAGGCGTTGGACATTTTCCCTCCATTCCAGCAGAGATGGTGCTAGCGAATCCTTCCAATGAATCTGGATCAGGGAACGTGCAACATTGAAGTAATAAGCTTTTAGGTGAAGTAACTAGATTCCGAATCTGCCCAAGGTCAGAAAACAGGAACAGTCTAGGATCCTGCCAGAGTATAAGGGATAGAATCTGCTCAAGGCAACTTTGAATCGAGGTCCAGAAAACTACAATAACCGGACAGGACCACCAGACATGAGCTGTCATTCCGATGCCATCCTGGCTTCTCCAACAGGCGGAGGATGCTGTCAAGTGAATGGATGCTAACCGGTGGGGGGTGTAGTACCACTGGGTAAGAATCTTAAAATTCATCTCTTGATGAACAGTGTCAGGGGCCAGCTTAATCAAATGACCAAAAACCACAAACCACGTGTAAGTAGACCTTGTACATGCTAACTCCTTCTACTGCTGCATAAAGTACCAAGGCTTCCCTACCAGAGCCTGACTAATCTCCATGTAGCGAGCAAGATGTGATAGCGCCCGAGTTCTAAACTTCCCCTCTTACAAGGAAGATTCAAAAGGAGTCAAAGATCTCGATTCATACCCAATGGCACTCAGGGATTCCCGAAAGCACTGGAGTTGTACATATTGCCAACTCACCAACCTCGGGAGGTCAAATCTGCCGCACAAAGCCTCAAATGAGGGCAAACCACCAGAGGGGGAACAGTGTGTCCAAAGTATGGACTCCTTGGGATTACCAGTATTGAAAAGCGAATCTACTGCTCCTGCTGGAAATTCGGGATGCCCATATATCGAAAGACAGGGAGAAGGATGTTGTGCAAGCCGAACAGGTTCCTCCGGTATCGAACCAAACTCGCAATAAATGGCAGGTGAGAGCGAACCACAGGAGGGACTGATCGATGCAAGAGCCGCAGAAGATTGTGCGGAGCCAGGTCCGATATTCCGAAGAGAGCTCTGACCCATTCCTTCTGCGGTTCATAATAGCAATCCACCAATTTATGAATACCACACACTAAGTATAGGGAAAGAACATTCGGGACTCCCAGGCCACCCTTTGACCTCGGACGATGCAAGTACTTCGTTGCCAGACTCGAAGTCTTATTCGCCCAATCATATGTATTCAAGCAAGATTGAAGGGTCTTCAAAAGATATCTTGTAAATTTTAGTGGATTACATTTCAATATGTATTGAATCTTTCTCAAAGCAATCATTTTTAAAAGGTTCACGCTACCAAACCAGTAAACCATCGGAGGGCTCCAGATGGCAATATCTCTCTCAATTGTCCTAAGTAGTACATTAAAATTGATTCAGACCGTACCAGGCAAGGTCAGAGCGATCTTGATCCCTAGGTAAGAAATGTGATCTTTAGCCCAGGCAAAGGAAAACCGCCCAGCAATACGGACAATAAGGGGCGGCGAAAGACCAAGAGGCAAGATTTCAGACTTATTGAAGTTAATCTTAAATTGAGATATAGAACTTTACTCATTAATAATGTCCGTCAATCTGGTTAGAGAAGGAAGTGGATTTGTAATTGTAAAGAGCATATCGTCAGCGAAGCAAGTTACCTTGGAGGAGCCACCGACAATCGGAACCCCCTCTATCCCCTGGTCACTCCGAACTGTGCCAGTGAAGTTTCCAGGGCTTAGGATACAGATGATCGGGGACAGCGGGCATCCTTGCCTTGTGCCATTTGATATGGCAAAGAGTTGAGATGATAAACCATTAACGGAGACCCTTGCGGATTGGCGATTATATAGATTAAGAATTCTGTGTAAACCTTGGGGACCCAGACCTAGAAACTTGAGCAAGGATTGTAAATAAGGCCAACCTACACGGTCAAATGCCTTCTCAGCATCTACATAATCCAAAATAAAAGGCAAGTTATGACGTAAAATGGTTTGCGTTAGACCCAAGACCTTAGTAGTATTCTCTTTAGCATCTACCCGGGACAAACCCTGCCTGTTTATTACCTGAGGGAGACAATCCCTCAATCGATTAGCCAAGAGCTTGGCAAGGAGCTTTAAGTCCGTGTTCAGTAGGGAGATTGAGTGATAACTACTGCAAAGTGAAGGATCCTTATCTGGCTTAGGAATCACTGAAATGTGGGCCAGGTGCATATGTGTAGGAAAAAACTGACCAGAGTGTATGGCATTAAAGGATGACAACATGTGCGGAAGTAGATATTCTTGAAACATTTTTTATAATACTGCACTGGGAAGCAGTCCGGTCCTGGACATTTTCCCACTGGAGTGGACTTCAATGCTCGTTCCAGTTCAGCAATAGTAAAGGGACTCTCCAGTTCGGTAAGAACTGAAGCCAAAAGGGGCCTCATTCCGGACTGGCGAAGGAAGGAATGAATCCCTTCCTGAAGAAGAGCATCGGACGTATCATCCGCTTCAGTTCTCAGATTATACAGAGCTGCATAGAAATCCCGGAAAGCAGCGGCCATATCGGGAAAGGAAGACACCAGGGTCCCAGTAGACGACTTGACCAAACGAATGATACTTTTTCTGTTTAACCACTACCATTCTGGCCAAAAGTTTGCCACATTTGTTCCCATGCAAATAATGCCTGAATTTGTACCAGTGAAAGGACTTGGCAAGAGATGCCACGCATTTATGTGCATCCCAGATGACCTGGGTGGAGGTATCAGGGAGTGAATTAAGTTGAAAGTATTCAGTAATACTTACCGGAACATCATCAGTAACCTCAGGATCGTTCAGAAGATCGTTAAAATGCCAAGTTGGTGAGCGGGATCAAAGGAAGGTAAGGTGAACGTGACGGAGGTCGGTGCATGGTCCGACCACGTGATGCGGTCAGTGCCCGTGGAGACTAGGGTATGTAACCTGTATTGATCGAGAAAGATAGTCAAGCCTAGAATATTTGTTGTGACAAGAAGAATAAAAAGTAAGTAAATTGTTTATCTCGAGGGAAGACTGATCTCCAAGCATCAAGCAAGCGGGCATCACCCAGGAGTTCCTTATTCTGCCCTACATAGGATTCGGGAAGACTAGAGAGAGACCAGAGGAACTATCCAGGGTCTAGAGGGACATTGAAGTCTCCACCCAAAATTAACTGCCCGGACCGGAACTCTGCAAGTTTCCATAGGACCCCTTTGAAAAAATCCAATTGCCTAGTGTTCGGAGCATACAGATTCGCTAAAGTAAAGGTAGAACCAAAAAGGAACCTTTGAAAAGAAAACGACCGTCAGGGTCAGGGACCTGATCCAACTCAATCCAGGGTAAGCAAGAGCGGGCTAAGATAGCCACTCCTCTTCTCTTGGAGTCTGCAGAAGCCAACCACACTGAGGAGTAATGCTTGCTAGAGAGAGAGGGAGAACAGCTCCTGGACAAACAAACAAAATCCTCACCCATCCTGTGAAAATCTTGTAGCGCTAAAGTTCTCTTCTCCGCAGTATTCAAACCCCTGGCATTGATAGAAACAACTTTCAAGATGTGATAAGAAACCTTAGCCATGATCGTTCTGATTCTCAAGCCGATAATAATCTCCAACCTCAAAACCTACAACATCTGTATCAGCAGTACCCACAGACACAGGGGGAGGGGTGGGCGAAGAGAATGGCAGACAGAGTAACGATAGAGAAGGGGCAGAAAAAAAGCTTGAAAGAAATTGTAAGAGGAAAGGAGAGACACAATAGCAGAGAGACAGCAGAAATAATAGTAGGGAGATAAAAGAGAAGAGAGAGATTCGAAGACAGGAAACAAAGGTCATGAACACACAGAGCACCTGCCATTGTAAATTCGAGGAGGCCATATTAGCCCAGGGTGGAGTTCGTAAACTACACAAACTAGTCATGCAGTAAAGTCTCTCAGGTCAGGACACTCTACCTAAGACAGATCCTCCCCAGAGGCGTATGGAAGGTCCAATGTCTACCAACAAGACAGGGAATATAGCAAGGCAAAAAGAACATGTCAGGAGAAACTGAACAGGAGTTATAAGAATAAGGCTTCCCCACCTGTCCCATAGTACACATGACCCAGAGAGAAAAGGGAGCAACGCCGGAGCCCCAGGGGTCAGACACCAATAAGAAAGGGACCCAACACACCTGGGATCCCTGCGTCAAACTCAGGCCAGCAGACAGCAGCAAAGCCACACACCCAACAACATAAAATGCAGGTTCAAGAATACCCACCGCACTAAAACAAAACAACCACCCGATCATATAAGGAACCCGGAGTGCTTCCTACGGCCTCCAGCCCGCCCTCCAGGAATAATATGCGGGTAAAGCATTGTGTATGCATTTGGTCAGTTATTCAATTAACAGCATTGATTAGTGTATTTATACATTCATATAAATGTTTTGTTTTCCTTCCCCTTTTTTAGAAGAAATCTGACAGCAATAAAAAGTTCAGCAATAAGAAAACAAGAAGTGAAGAAACTAAGACCTCCCTAAAATTAATGTCAACTAGGGTAGTAAGGCTGGCATTCTAGCAAAAAAGTTCTACCCCAAGAGGACAGCTCAAATACTCACCTGTACAGCTAAAGTGCCATAAATAGGAGCAAACCATGGGAGGAAGTGTGCTGCCACCAAAGGGCCTCATCAAAAAATTCCCCACACAAATCCACCCTCCCAAGGGGTCTCCCCGCATACTACACATTATTGGTACATTATGGTGAGAGCACAAACATTAAACAAAGCAAACCTGTTGGGGATATCGATGGAATAAAGCAAATTATGCCCATAATGTACATGTAAAGTACAGCATGGAAACCAGTCCAGAGGCAATGAGACTGAGTTGAGGAGAAGCCTCTGGGTATCCGAGAATTTCCCAGTATGTCCGTTATGTGGGTGAAATGTAAACTGGTTAGCCATGCATGTGGAAGAGAGACACGGGATCAGTCAAACAACTATAGCTGAAAAGATGCCAGGGTCCTCCACTACTTCACTACGCTGACGTTTCAGTGAGGCCGGCCGGATAACGGACCACTGGTCCTGGCGATCTTTAGGTGAGGCATTCCATGGTTCTGCAGGTTGATCTAGGTGGGAGGGTAGATCCAGAGTGTTAGCAATCCCCAGGGAGGCACAGAAAGCAGGGACATCCTCAGCGGTCTTCAGAACAGCAGAAGCCCCCTAGTGAGAGGCAATTGGTGCAAAAGGGAACCCCCATTTATAGCGCACCTGGAGGAGGTGAAGGTGGTCATTGAGGGGTTTCAGAGCCCTCCGTTGCTGTAGTGTGAGTGGAGCAAGGTCTTGCAAGAGCTGCAGGGTAACTCCAGCATACTGTATATTTTCCCTTATCTCTCGACCTCTCTGCATAATAAGTTCTTTATCTCTGTAGCTAGCCATACTACAAATTACATCTTGGGGGTGTCAGAGGGGCCACCTCTTGGACGAAGTGCTTGTTCAATAGGCAACAGGTGATCAGAAGCCAGACCCAGAACTTCCCGAAAAATAGTATCTAGAGAAGCACGTAGAGCCTTATCCGGAACAGATTCAGGTAGACACCGAAGTCTCACATTACCCTGTTCAATAGCAGTTCTTTTGAATCATCCTGCTGCTCCAATATAGTTTCCAGATTATCCTGACTGTGATGTATCCTGTCCTTGTCTTGCTCCAGCAATGCGTTGCACCATGAGACTCAAATCTCGCTTCAAGTCAGCGAGTTTGCCCCTGACCACCTCTTTCACTTCTGTTACAATCACCTTAAGATCAAGCTTGGTCAACAAATGGTCTATGTCAGCAACTGTAAGGTAATGGGGTGCTACATCAGTAGATTCCACTATTGCGTTGTCTGCCTCCACAGCCATGGTCATAGGGGGAGACATGGGATCCCTCAAATCTGAATCGACGTAGGAATCCTGGCTGAGATCGAAGTCTGTTTTGGACAAGTAGGGCCAGGCTCGTCACGATGTCGCGGCGGCATATTTTACCGGATCCCTTGCTGCGTTTCGGCTTCTTCTTAGAAGACATCACAGACTCAATCCCATCCATAGGCAAACACTCTGGGAAGGCCTCAAGCACAACTTTTAGCTATAAAAAGTGTCCAAACTCTCAGAGCTACATACGTAAGCAGCCTTCTTACTCGGCGGTCACTCCGCCCCCTCCCCGAGGAGCAGCTTTCTGTCTCTGGTACATAAGAGATTTGATGAATGCTCTGTCTGGGACAGTTGAACTATCCCATGAGTCCTTTGAGCTATGACTTGTGTAAGATCTAAGCCAATTCATTTGTGTCTAACCACCTGAAAGGTGGATCTCCTTAATCGCATCTGAAAAAAAATGTCCACCTCAGATGGCCATAGTTCTGGTGACCCAAGCTGTAGCAAAATGGGTTCCAAGATGCCCGCTGGGGCTGCAGAATTCACATTCAGTATGGAAACTATGCGTTTATCTGCCTTATCCTTAAGAGTCTCTGCATCTGCCAGAGGCAAGGTGGTATTTAGCAAGGCAAGATATTGGAGGATCATCCACAAATGGGGAAGCTGGCTGCTACAAGGCCTTAGACAAAAAGAGTAGAGATTGTAGATGCTCTTGTTAAGGAAAAGCTGCCTATCACCTGTCTTCCATTCTACCAGGAGAACCTGGTCCAAAGAATGATGGGGAGGTTAGATGGGCAACTCCTTTTTGCGTTTCTGGAACATGTATGTGGAAGCAGAATCAAAGGCCTCAGAGACCTGAAGTGTCCCTAGGACCTCCCTGATGAGTCTCTCAGCTGAGGATTGAGCCCTCCTCATAGGCATTCCTAAAAGACAAGTGGGGCTTCTGATCATCCTCAGTCTTTCCTACCTCCACAGTGGAATCTACAACCAATTGTGAGTGACCCCAAAGATGGGACTAACATGTCTGACAAGGGTTATGGGGTACCAGAATGGAGGACCCTCTGAAGGAATAGTGGCAACTGAACCCAAACTGGTTCTTATTCTGCAGTGGAGGGCCCTGAGGAGGAAGTAGGGTCCAGAGTGTGAGAACAACATGGGGTATTTGAGTAGTCCTTAGAAGTCCAATTTCACATGAATAGCAATGTACTAAAGGAGTTAAGGAGATCCCAGATTTATTGGTTATGGTCTTTGTCCCTTGGGATGTTCAGCCCCCAAAGTAAGACAGAAGTAGTCCAAATATAACAGAGACAAAGTGTGAGAAAGTATATAGAAATACCAAGACATTCACTTAACTGGCTTCAAGGGGTTAACTGGAAAGAAGAGAGGAGAGACCAGCCTCTTCTTAGCTTGTGCAATGAGTGCAGAAAATGGTGCTAAGTGTTTGAATTTAGAAAGTCTGGGAAACCGGGGATTCTGGGTTATGTAGTTTTCAAATGCTACCTGCCCAGCAAAAGATTGGTTTGTAGCCTTTCAAAAACTGCACTCACCAGCACTCTGAATAAAATCCTCTGGAAGATCTTGTGATGGAGGAGGTCAGCTGGTTCAGTTTGAGCCCTCTGCCCCCGGGAAGCAAACTGGGGCAGAGCTGTGTAGATTTGCATCAAACAATGATGGCTGCCACACGGGCACCAAGTTCTTGAAAGGGCTGCTTTTATATTATCTAAGAACATGAAAAAATTAAGAAAGTTAAACTGCATAATACACATGGAAATCAGTGGAAAAACTGAAATGACTAAAGATGTGCTCTAAAAAGAGTATAAAGTCTGAAAATATAACTGCAAAAGTCTAAGTACAGAAAGAATTACGCAATCTATAAAGTAACTTCAGCTGCTTTTGTAGCACACAATTCATTATGTGCTGCATTATAGAACACCACAAATAAGTGAGTGCAAGACAAGCCAGGACCTAGGAAAAAGGATAATAACACTCGATATGTTAACTTGCCAAACTTCAGTCTTCAGACTTCAATTGCATAAAAGTAAGAACTTCAGAGAAGTTCCACAATGAGGCATCCATCCAAGTCAGCCATCGCAGGGAAATGTCCAGAAATACACCTGTGAACTGGGCAATCCATATCCAAGGAAGCCAGTAAACGGGAGCCCAAATAATGGTGGATTATACCACCCCATATAACAAGACATAAAAATAATAATAATAATAATAATATCATAATAATAATAATAATAATAATAAAAAAAAGTGCCCTAAAATCCTATCCTGAAGGTTCAGGTCATTTTGATATTTTGTAGGTGGTGGTGGGTGGTGGTAAAGCTGGAAGGAATAGGAGGAGGCCCTGCCTTTGTTGAAGTGCCCTGCCCTCTGGAGGAGGGGAACTTTTCCCTATGGTTCCTGTGTTCAATATGGATTAAGAGAAAATGATTTTAACTGTAAGTTAACTAAAATCCTGTTAACTTTCAGTTGGCCTTGAACTCTACTGTATAACTAATGGCCTGAAATGTCCTTTCATTCTCTTGCACACCTGTTTGGTATCCAAGAGTTGCTTTTTCTACAATATTTTGTGTTTGCTTCCAAAAGCTTATTTGACCTGTAATCCAGTGTCCAGGGAAAGCCTATGCTAAGTAAATGACACTCCACCGCCCCCCAGTTCTGTCCCACAGACTGTGCTGATCAGTATCTCTCCAATTGTGTGTATTAGGTTTGTAATACATTTTTAAGAGCATTTATTAAAATTGACTGATTCATGGTGTTAATTTCTGAAAGCTTAGATTGCAAGCTTTCAAGCAGGGCCTCAATTCTAATGTTTCACTTTGCAAAGCACTTTGCATACATTTGTGGCGCTGTATAAATAAACATATTCATTAATTCATTTAAAGGTTATCAAATGCCCGGAGCAGAGGGTGCCAGAGAACTAGTGGCAGAAAAATGAGGCAATGATGTCTTGCATTCTTGGCCCTTGTATGTCTGTTTCACTGGTCTTTTTGAGAGTAGCATCAGTCTTTTTAACTGATTTGGAGAACTCTAGCATAGCAGTGCAACATATTGCATTACTGACCTATAAGAGAACCTGTCACCTTAAGATATGTCTAATTCCTTTCAAATATTAATTAAAAACTGCCTATATGTTCTAACCATTTGCTTGTAATATACATATTTCTTTTAAATCTAATATGGAACACAGAAACCATGGGGATTGAGCTCTCCTCCTCCAGAGGGCAGGGCGCTACCATCTCAACCCCCAACTTAATTTCTCAGATTCATGTGGCCTCTCTAGCAAGAGGAGAGACCCGGCAATGCTTATTTTTTAGGCGTTCTCTTTTCCTTTTGATAAGGTGCTGTACAATCCCCCATTAGGTGGGCTTTCATCACAGGCTTCCATGAAATGGGATTGCCCAGTTCATAGGAGTTTCTTTGAGCAATTTCCCTGTGGATGTTGACTTTTGTCTGTTCCTCATTTCTGAACTTCTCTGAAGTTCCGCTTTAGCTAGATACGAGCCTGAAGAAAGAAAGAGACTGGTGATTCAAGCATTTTTTGTGTGCGTGCTCCGAAGAACTGGAGCCCAAATGGCATCTATTGTTGCCTTGTTGTGTGGGGCATATCTACATCCATTTATGCTAAAAGGATAAGAGCAGGCTCTTGATCATGCTGTATCGCTGGGCTGTCCAAGTTCAGTCCTCAAGTGCCATTTTTCCCTATATGGGGTTGCCACCATCTTTTTCATGCTTGGACATATTTCGTGATGGACCAGTGGGTTTACAGGTTGTTTTGGGAGGGTACTGAGTGGATTTCAAGCCCCTCATCACTCCTTTTTGGCAAGTGTTCCTTGGGACCCAGAGTGAGCTCACCTCTCTATAGACACCGACTCCTCTCTGTTGGACAGGTAGGCCCTGATTCCTTTCCCAGATGAGGATTGCTTTTCAGGTTTTTCAAGAAAGACTGAGGCTGGCATCTTACTCTGCACTTGAAATGCCACAACAGCTATGTGGTTGCCATTTACTTCAAGATGGAATCATTGCACTGTCTTCCCTAGATTTACAGAAATCCTACTTTCATTCCCCTATCCTTACAGACCTCTAATGCTTCTTCATTTCTCCCTCGTATGCCGTTATTGCCAGTTTACTGCACAGCCTTTAGTCCTGTCCTCAGATAAAATGCTAATGAAGATTGTTTTCTCTGGCCACATACATCCATTTGCAGGAAATTTCCCTGACTCCATATATGGACTATCTTCTGATCAAGGAACCTTTAAGAATTCTGGTGAACCATGTTCAAAAGTATGCCCCTGTATTGTGGTGCACCACAACTGGGTCCTCAATCTTAAGAGATGCTTCCTGATTCCATCCCAGATCCTGTTCTTCCTGCGAATGAAGTTTGATACACTTCAATGGTGGTTGTTTCTACCGAAGGACAAGATCCAGATACTGTTCCAGGACATGTTTTGGTCCCTAGGATGGCCCTTGGTGAGAACAGGGGATTACATGAGGATCTTGGGAAGACTATTGTCTGCCATTCCTTATGCTCAGTTCGACCTGATGGAACTCCAACTTAACATTCTGAGAAACTGGTCTCGCCTGTGCCACTCCATGACCGTATCTCCTTGAACGAGGGAGAATCTGTGTTGGTGGCAGAGTTGACCTCATGACTCAAGGGCATGCTTTTGTAAGCACAGAATGGAATCTGCTGCACCATGGGTCCCCTGACAGCTCAAGGACGGTAGATCAAAGGAGGAGAGTTTCCTGTTAATCAGTATCCTGGAGATTTGAGTCAACCACCTGGCACTCTTTCAGTAGTCTCAAGTACTAACTGGAACCACAGTATGTATTCAGTCAAACCACTTGATGGCAGTAGCCTACATCAGCTGCCAAGAAAGAACTCCGAGTGAGTCAGTTGATGGAGGTGTGAGAACGTCATTGGGCAGGAACTTGCGTCTGCATCCCAGTGAACAGGAAAGTTCTTCTGTTCTTGCACAGAGGCAAAGGATCCACTGGCATTTGCGATGGACACAATGTCCGTTCCATGGAAATTCCATCTGTCCTATGTGTTTCCTCAAATTCCTCTAATCCCCATCGTTATAACAGAAGATCAGGATGGAGAAGGCTTTGGTCATCCTGATTGCTCCTTTCTGGAGACAGGATCTCCTGGCACAAGGTCCCGGCTGGTACCAGGAGGTGGAAAGGTTAGCTTTGACAGCAGAGAATGTAATATCCACCATTGTTCAGGCTAAGACTCTTATCTCTTCCAAAGCAAACTGTACCACAGGATCTGGTCCAACTTTTAACAGTGGTTGGCTGATTATATGTCTCAGACCTTTGAACTTCCTTTGGTCTTAGCTTTTTTGCAGGGAGGTGGAACCAAAGGTCTCCATCTTGGTTCTATTGAGGTGCAGATCACAACCCTTTCAGTCCCCTTCCAGAGGCGTATTGCTATTCTGCTAGGTGTTAAACTTTAGTTCAAGGTGTGACTTGTGCCTTTCACTCCTTTAGGGATCCCTCACTCTCTTGGTACCTTAACTAGGTCCTGGGCGTGCTCCAGAGACCTCCTTTTGAATCTCTCATCAGTTTCCTTGCACATTTTGATGCTCAAAATGGCTTTTCGTTTAGTAAAAGGGTTACAAACATTGCCTTATAAGCCTCCAAGGCTGTACTTTGTCCTCAAGATTTCTTACTAAAATTTGATTGAGGCTTTCAAATAAATCTTCACCTTTTGTGAGTGGTTCTTTGCCTTAAGAGTTCTGTGCATTGTACACAGTCTTTGTAAGGCAGATTCCCTCATTCTTGAGGGTCCTAGAGCAGGTCAGGCTGGATCCAAAGTCACTGTTGCTTCTTGGATCAAGGCTACCATGTGTGTGTTATCGGGAAGAGACCTGTTCTTTCAGAGTCACAGCACACTACACTAGGCCTGTGGGTGCTTCCTGGGCCTACAAAAATCAAGCCTCTGCTGAACCGCTGTGCATGGCTGCTTCATGGTCCTCCTCGCATACGTTCACCAAACACTCCTGTGTCAATATTTTGGCCTCTAATGAGGCCAGCTTTGGGCAGAAGGTCCTTCAGGTGGTAATGCCTGTTTAAGGACTCCCTTTTTCTTCTGCCAACATATCCTGTTCAGCAGTTTAAGCCCAGTTTAAGCCATCTTGTTTGGATTGTTTGCTGTGATAATTCGGTGTCAGTTGACACCGGAGGCTACATAGTAACAGTTTAGTGGAATACTGGTATCCCATTGGGATAATTTGTCCTTTTTCCCTCCCTGGATTCTTATGGGTGCCTTGGTATATCCCCATGGTTCCTGTGTTCCGTAATGAATGTAAGAGAAAACAGGATTTAGTTAACTTACTGTTAAATCCTTTTCTTAATCCATATGGAACACAATACTCCCACCCAGAGGAAAAAAACAACCTATGTTGTTCTTCCCTGGGCAGAGGAGTTCTTTTGTTCAAGGGATTTCCTACTATTAATCCCTCACTCTGTAATTTGCTACTTAGCTACACATGAATCTTGAAAATGAAGGTGGGGGTGAGCTGGAAGAGGAGGAGGAAGTCTTCTTCCCCCTCCCCCCCGACTTTTGGAAGTGCTCTGCCCTCTGGAGAAGGGGAGCTCAGCCCTCAGGCTTCCTGTGTTCCATATGGACTAAAAGAAAAGGTTTCAATGGTAAGTTCATACAAAAAATAAAACTAATGTCTCTAAAATCCTATTTTATTTGTTGTTGGCAGATTGTGGCACATTATGCTAGTATCTGTGCCAGTATTGCCACATACTGTGCAATGAATTAATATAGTCAGGGGCATGCACAGGAAGTAAAACTCTTGGCCTCAAACTGAACTAAATAACATTGTGCAATATTCATAAGATGCCACAGTGTGCCATTAAGACTTGCATTTTAATTTGCCATTATTTATTTTACATAAAATGGTTAATACAACATATAGACAGGTTTGAATTATCTGTAACTTAAACTAAACCTGTCTCAAGGTCCATATTAAGCCTAGATGCAACATGCTTCATTCTTCTTTCTTTTCCCTGCAGATTCGCCATGAAGTTAGCTTTAAAAATATGACTCATAAGCTGTGCAGTGATCACTGCTTCAATCGATACAGGATGGCTAATGGCTTAATCATGAATTGCTGCGAACAGTGCGGAGAATATCTGCCAAGCAAAGGAGCAGGAAATAATATACTTATGGTTGAAGGCCAGTGGAAGAGGTTTTGCAGCGCAAACTGTCTCAGTGATTTTAAGCTGGTAAACTTTTTTTTTTTTTTTTTTTCCTCTTCTTTTTGTACTAAAAACTTTTATCTCCTAGAAGGGAAAAACGTTTATTTTGATCGTACCTGCGCCAACTGCGATAAGATTCAGACTACTTTGATGCAGAAAAGTAATGATGAATGGGAATCCACTTTTACTAAACAGAGGTGGAAAAGAAACTTGAATGGGTTACTTACCCACACCTAATTTGCACTGTGTTAAGAATACACAATTATTATATACTGTAGCAAAAAAAATAAATAAATAAACTTGAGGCTCTGTGTTCAAAACAAAACTGGGGTAATTCTCATTCTTCCCTAGATAATTTTGAGTCGCTAGAGGGATGCTCCTTTCCCTCCACATCATTTGTATAGGACAAAATGATTCAGAAGGAAGGGGAAATTGCACTTTAAGATATTTATTCCCAGACAGTTTTCTTTTGTAACCCTTTTTTTCTGATGCCCTACTGCAGTTGGAAACCTCCCTTCAATAGTGTACCCTCTAATTTCTTGTCTTTCATAAGTTTACAACATTTCCATTTACAGGTACTATGGTACTTAAGGCAGAAAAGTTCCTGGATTCTTTCCTTAAAGGGATAGTAATACTTAAAATGTAAAAAAAAAAAAAAAAAAAAAATGTTGTAGGGTCTATCCCCCTGAGTAAAACAAGAGTACTCCCACTGTTGAAAGGAGTTTCATTCAAAAGTTATTAATTTTCAAAGTTGAATTTTTTAGGTGCAATATCACAGTGGCCTGAAATTGTACAGTGGTGCTGTTGCTACACCATCCTATGGAGACTTATGATACCGGGACCAGAGCTGTCCATAGGATGGTGTAGCAACAGCGCCACTGTACAATTTCAGGCCACTGTGATATTGCACCTAAAAAATTCAGCTTTGAAAATTAATAACTTTTGAATGAAACACCTTTCAACAGTGGGAGTACTCTTGTTTTACTCAGTGGGATAATCCCTACAACGTATTTTTCTTTTACATTTTAAGTATTACTATCCCTTTAAGGTGAATGTTAAGCTACTTTACATCCCACCTTTGTGATTTTGTTTGCGTGCGTAGGGCCATTTTTTTGTTTTGGAGTGGGGGTTTATTACAGGCTGTTCATGCAAGCTCTTAAAGAGGATGTTCTTGCTGCTGAGGTTAATATATCTTACTGAAGAGGCTTTTGGCTTCTTCTTGGCTTACTGGGAAGGCATTGTCATAGTTGATGCATGTCATAACCTTTGGCTTAACCCCTTAACGACCCTTGACGGTCATAGTACGTCAAGGGTCGATTTGACTTAACGACCGATGACGTACTATGACCGTCATTGAGTTCCGGGCTCCCCCCGCGGCTGCACGCCGTTCGGGGAGTCCGGAACCCAACGGAGCAATAAAAAAAAAAATTGCTCCGTGGTCGTTAAGTCACTTCCGGTTCCGGATTCCCCGGTCGTTAAGGGGTTAAGTATATCTTTTATATAGATATATCTATCTATACATATATATCAAATAACAAAATGCATAGTGAGTAAAGAGAAGAAAAATCTAAGTCAAATCAATATATGGCGTGACCACCCTTTGCCTTCAAAACAGCATCAATTATACTAGGTACACTTGCACACAGTTTAAGGAACTCAGCTGGTAGGTTGTTCCTGACATCTTGGAGAACTAATCATGCTGAAGATAGTTCTTAATGTCTTTGGCTGTTTGTTTGTCATGATGCAGAATAAATTTGGGATCAATCAGGTGCCTCCCTGACGGTATTGCATGATGGATAAGTATCTGCCTGTACTTCTCAGCATTGAGGAGACCATTAATTCTGGCCAAATCACCAACTCCATTTGCAGAAATACACCCCCAAACTTTCAAGGAACCTCCACCATGCTTCACTTTTGACTGTAGACACTCCTCTTGTACTGCTCACCAGCCCTTTGGTGAACAGTTATTAAAATTTTTATTCACCAGTCCAGAACACCTGCTGCCATTTTTCTGCACTCCTGTGTTTTGGTGCATATTTGAGTCGCTTGGCCTTGTTTCCATGTTGCAGGTATGGCTTTTTGGCTGCAAGTCTTCCATGAAGACCACTTCTGACCAGATTTCTCCAGTAGATGGGTGTACCAGGATCCCACTGTTTTCTGCCAGTTCTGAGCTGATGGCACTGCTGGACATCTTCCGATTGCGAAGGGAAACAAGCATGATGTTTCATCTGCTGCATTAGATTCCTTGGCCGACCACTGCGTCTATAGACCTTAACTTTGCATGTTTTTTTGTTTCTTCAAAAGAGCTTGGATAGCGCATCTGGAAACCCCTGTCTGCCTTGAAATTTCTGCCTGGGAGAGACCTTGGTGATTTGTCTTGTTGCTGTGCTCAGTCTTGCCATGGTGTGTGACTTTTGACATTCAACTGTCTTCACCAACCTCACCTTGTTAGCTGAGTTTGGCTATTCTTCTCTCAGTTTTATTCCTCCTACACAGTGTTTCAACCCAAATATTACAGAAACAGAATCATTAAAGTTGATGATCATTAGCAGTTGTTTGGTATAATTGTTTACTCATGCACCTGTCTATATGCTCACATAATCCCTGACTTTGTGCATGTGTACCTAGAAGAATTGATGCTGATTTGAAGCAAAGGGTGGTTACACCAAATACTGATTTGATTTAGATTTTTCTGTTTACTCACTACCATTTTGTTAATTGACAAATATAAACTATTAACATGTCTATTTTTGAAAGCATTCTTACAGAATTTTTCACACCTGCCTGAAACGTTTGCACAATACTGTGTGTATGTGTGTGTCTATAATATATATGTGTGTGTGTGTGTGTGTGTGTGTTGCGTTGTATATGTTTGTGTGTGTATGTATATAATATAATATATATAGCAAAATTCCAAAGAGAGAATGCACTCACAGGATTGATGGAATAAACCAGCACACTTGTTCATTTATCTGAAAGTCCTGTGAGTGCTTTCTTTCTTTGGAATTGTGCTATTTGATTGATAATTATATTGACGCCCAGGCTGAGAATAGAAAGTTAGGTGAGTGCACACCTGTGGACATTGAGATGTGTATATATGTGTGTGTGTGTGTGTGTGTGTGTGTGTGCATATATAATAATGTTTCTGCCATAATTCAAACATTTTATTAGCCATGCTACTTAGGGTAAGAGTGCATGGTTACCTTGGGTTACCTACAACCATTTCTTTTCTCCACAGAAGATACATGGATTTCTTTACCTCGGCCAGTATGTGCCCATGAGCGTATTCCCCAAAAATCCAAACGGACTTTGACAGGCAATAAGCCTACCCAAAAGCCCACAATTTGAAAGTCTAACTCTGCATGACTTACAGTGGTCTGGTCCACCTCAGGCAATTAAGCCATCTGTCTTTCACAGTGGGGCTTACTAGCAATCTCGGAAGAATATTGTATAGCCAAATCACTTCCTCAATGTTACTATGTTATTTCCAAAGTTTCTTGTGGTCCTTTAAGGGACTGTCTATGTTTAGATTCAGCCTCCCCCCCCCTTGTGGTTATGCAGATATTGATACCTGTTCTTCCACAGTAAAAATTCCTAGGCTCCTATTCCCAAAACAGAAGGCAGTTGCTATTGCATTCTTGACCTAAAGGAATAGTAATGTTTCAAAATAAAAGCAGCTCCAATTAATCTTCATAGTATTTGGGCCATGGAGTGTGATATTTCAGTACCGTCAGAGTTGTAGTTCAAGAGTAGCTGGATGATAAGGTATACCCCTCCCGTCCCTTTTAATGATGTAAAAAGGCAAGACTGTCCAGATGGCTTGCAGAGAGGGACGATCTTTAATTAACATAAGAGTAAGATTGTCTCTTGCTGTGAGCTGTCTGGTGTGTGGACCAGATTCCATATCTGATTGGAGGTGGCTAAAAGGGGTGGGAGGAGGATACTTAATCATTTAATTCCTCTTGAACTACAACTTTGACAGTATTGATATAACACTGTCCATGGCCCCAATACTATGAAGATTAAAGGGATAGTAATACTTAAAGGGATAGTAATGTTTCAAAATAAAAGCAGCTCTAATTAATCATCATAGTATTTGGACTTTGGAGAGTATTATTTCAATTCTGTCAGAGTTGTAGTTCCAGAGTAATTCAATGACAGTGTCCCCCTCCCGCCCCTTTTACTGATGTAACACTATTCAGCCACAGCAGAAGGGATGTGCCCAGGTAGACTGCAGAGAGGGACAATCTTCAATTAAGATGAGGGAAAAACCTGAAAAGCTTGTCAAGGGGGGCAGGGATTTCATTGTTTTCATATAAAGAAGATTGTCCCCTTCTGTTATCTGTCTGGTCTATAAACTGCATTCCACATCTGAGAAGAGATATCTTACACTAGGTAAAAGGGGTGGGAGGTGGAAACTTTGCTTGTGAATATCTCATAAACCATAAAGGTTTGAGAGATAAGACTTATATCGTTCTTCATGTTTTTTTAATGCCTACAAAATAAAATAAAGTTAAAACGAAGTATTACTATCCCTTTAAGTATTACTAATCCCTATAGCAAAGTACTACTAAAAAAAAAAAGTGTTGCCCCCAGTGTCATCTCTCAAACCTTTATGGTTTGAGAGATGAACGCTTCTAAAGTTGCCCTCCCCCTTCCCCGTAGTCTGCATTCTAGCTGACTGCAGGGAAGTGAGTCATACAACTTTCAGGCGGCTCTCCAGCACAGCCTGATCGCGTTACTAAAAAAGAAAACTCTCACTGAAATGGTCTTCTACGTGTGCTTGGTTTGCAAGCACACGTAGAAGACCGTTTTAGTGAAAGTTTTTTTTTTTTTTTTTTTTAAGTTAACGCGATCGTGGCTCTGCTGCAGAGCCGGCTGATGATCTAAGACCGGATTTCCCTTCAGTCGACTACAAAGCTGACTTCGGGGGAGGGAGAGGGCAACTTTAGAAGCGTTCATCTCTCAAACCATAAAAGTTTGAGAGATGACACTGGGGGCAAAACTTTTTTTTTTTTAGTAGGGCTTTACTATAGGGATTAGTAATACTTAAGTATTACTATCCCTTTAAAGCTGAACTTTCAGATAATAGCCAGTCGCCATGCATTCATTAAATACATTCCTTTAGGCACATGTATTTTTTATGGTAAGACATCTATTTTCAAGCTAGTCACCATGCATTTAATTGAATACATGGCGACTTGCTTTTATCTGAAAGTTCCGCTTTAATTGAAGCTGCTTTTAGTTTAGAAACATTACTATCCCTTTAAAGAATTTCAGTGGGTTCAAGATGGAGTCAATGCGCTCTGTCATAGCAGCTGAGTTTTTAGCCTCCCTTGAAATAAATGACATGTGTCTATATATTCCCAACCAGTCAGATCTTCAGTGCTTTCTTCAGTTTGCCTTTCAGGACTGTAATTTTCAGTTTGCTGCCCTTCCTTTTTGTGCTGGAGTCTGATCCGTGGGTTTCACAAAGGTCTTGAAGCCTTGGCTGTACACACTTGTTTTCTAGGGATTTCTTTCACTCTAGGTGACTATTTGTTAAAGTGGATCTATCACCTGAATTCAAGTTTGCATATTTGAAAACTGCATTAAAAACTGCCTGTATGTCATGTTAACCAAAAGTCCATCAGATGTTTAGTTTAGGCGATATTCACTCTTTTATTTCTGGGGAAAATGAAAGTAAACACTTCCTGGTACTGCACAAAGCTGAATTAGCATATAAAACCTCAATTAAACCTTCATTAGCATGTGACACATCACTGAAAGGTGTCATTAGCATATGAAACCTCATTGATTAGCTTAATTAATATATGATAACATCATTGGTGCCACACAGTGCAGCAATTAGCACACATTAGCATATGAAAGAAGTATGAATATCTCCTGAACTGTATGTTTGCACTCCTTTTGGTTAACATGACATATAGACAGTTTTTAATGCAGTTTTCAAATATGCAAACTTGAATTAAGGTGGTAGGGTTCTTCAGCACAGGCTGTGCATCTTCAGATTCAGACGTGTCCATTCTTGATCAACACTGTCTGGTACTCCATTTAAAGAAATGCTCTCTGGTCCAGTCCTAGTTGCCTCTTGCATGGCTTGAAATTGCACACACCAGGAATGAGTCTTTCTTCCTGAGGAGACGGTTAATTTGTTCTCTGCAAGTGTCTTAGGCCTTAGTTAGGCTCTTCAGCAACAGTGCAGGATTACATAATGGTGCTGTGGTATTGTAAACTGCCGCTGTAGATTCTCAAGAATTTGTCCAAGCATCAGTGCCCTCTTTCCCATGTAATGTCTGTATACAACCAAGCAAAGAGGGATCTTTGTTTGTGGCTTCAATTGTCTCATTTGTCTCTGGGACAGCCATTGATTGTTCTGAGTTGTGTGATGGTCATGGCTGATGCCAGCCTGATAGGCTAGGGAGCCATCTTTAGGCACTCATATGGCTTAGGGCCTTTGGCAAGAGAGTCAGTATTCTGCTTATCAATGGGTGGAGCTCCTGGCAATTTTCCTTTCCCAGCTGCATTGATCTCAGTCACTTCATGGTTTTCTGGTGTAGATTGTCTGACAGTGTAGGGACCAGGAAGAAGGGACCAGGAGTGCAGCATGATCTGTTCAGCTGATTCTCATTTGGACCTCTGCTCATTTCCTGTATCAATCCACTATTCATTTCCCAGGAATAGACAACCTTGTGGCAGACTTTCAGCCATCAGTGTCTGGACCCTGGAAATTGGGAACACAAGCAGATGGTGTTCCACTCAATAGTCTGTCTGTCTGGTATTTTCCGAGACTGGATGTAATAGTCTCTTGGCTGAACCGCAAGGTTCCTCTGTTTTGCTTCAGATCTTGGATCTCACTCTCCTGCTCTTGCTGTCTCGCCCTCGCTCCCTCCCTAGTGCTCATTCTTTTGGTAGTTTTCCCTGGCTTATGTTTCCTCTTCCCTCTGGTTGATTACCATGGTTTTGAGGACAGTTAGTATGGAGCAGACTCATGTCATTCTGATCTCCCCATTGTGGGCTCACTGGGTCATGTTCTTGACCTCCCTGGGTCATGTTCTTGGATCTCCAAAATGTATCTGTAGCAGAGCTGTTTAATATTCCAGACCTCTTTACTTTGGGGCTCCATGTCACCTTGGGGTGTGAAGTTGACTTTGACAACATGGCTTTTGAAGCCAGCATCCTTCAAGCCAGTTTTCCTCCAGGGTGTACGATATGATATGGCATGGTCTTGTTTTGCAAGTTGTTCAAAGACCAGGGGTCACTAACTGTCTAAAGGGGACAGTGCCTTCCTGGATTAAGGCAACCGTTCACCAGGCATGCATCTTCCGGAAACTGGCTGTCCCCTTTATAGGTACATCTCCTTCCACCAGAGTGGGTGCCTCTTGGGCCTTCATGAACCAATCCATGTAGGATCGGTTGTCGGTGGTCCCATTTTCATCCCTTCATACATTTGATAAATACAGCGTTAATGTTCTGGTTTCGGCTGAAGACTATTTTGGATGGAAGGCCCTACAGGTGGTTGTGCCTGTGTAGGTGTTCTTGGCTTTCCTTCCAGTAATCTTTTTTTTTTTTTTTTTTTTTTTTTTAAATCCTTGTCCATATGATTGTGGGAGTTAAAACCAGCTGTTTCAGTTCCATGCAGTCAGAGGTCCTTTGTGTTCTCTGGTACAGGTGACCCCCTCTTTTTCTATGCCTCTTCTGTTTTCCATATTTGCCAAAACTGAGCATGTTTGGTGGGGTAAAGTGGAGTAGGGAGGGAGCCTCCTCTTAGAACGCCTATTTAAGAGAGTGTCCTGCCTCTTGGCTGTAGGACATTTCACACCATGATTCCTGTGTTCCTCATGGGCTAAGAGAAGGGGATTGTTTGGGAACTACACAAAATTCACCTTATATGGAATTTTTATCCATTGAATGATAGAGAGGACTCACTATGGGGCTGTTTGCCTTTGAATTACGGCTGCAGATTTCTTTTGGACATAGGCTTTGAGTTTTGCTTGACTAACTGGAATCCACAGTAATAAATAAATAAATTAAATAAATAATTTACTCCGTAATGTTCAGTGAAGTCCAGGACATGCACAGAGATCTCTGCATTAAGGAGTAGTGATTGCCCTGGCACTTCGTAACTTTTTTTGATTACTGAGCTCTGTGATCATTCACAGAGCCTAAAAGGGACTACTCAGAGATTGTATGCAGGCACACACCCTTAGACCCCTGCAGTCCTTGAGGGGTTAAACTGTGGTTGTCCTGTGTATTGTTAGGAGTGGGCAGCTTTTCAGCTATTGCTGGGCAACAATCATTATTGTAGGCCAGCAACTTCTGGGGGATTGCAGGCAGCCTACCCCTGACATATAGATGTTTCTATCATTTGTGTGGATTGCTTGAGTCCGTAATACATATTAAAGGAGCAGTAAACTTTTTTTATGAAAAAATATATATTGTAGGTATTTTCCTACTGAGTAAATTAAGTGTACTCCGAAAGCCAAAAGATTCGTATTTCCAGACTTATTACAATTTAAACCCGTTTTCTTTTTTTTTACATTAGCAGTGCCTTCTAGTGGTCAAATTCGAATTAGTTTTTCTGTTATATTCTAATGGAGTAGAAAGTCGGGAAAGTCTGTGATCTACAGTTCTCCATAGAATGTGATAGAACATGCCAAGTCACTTTCTGTCAGAACTCTCAGGAAGTAAACACACAGTAAATTCACTGCCTGATTATTTGAACTGTTACACATTGTGGGAAGTGGGAGTACAGTTGTTTTATTCAGCAGGAAAAGCTCTATAAAAAGTGAATTTTCATTAAAAAAAAAAAAAAAAAAAAAAAAGACTGCTTTTAAATTTATGGAGGCAGACTTGATTTCTTTTGCAGGGCTCACAAATCTCTGACTGAAAGTTTCATGGTACAATTCTTAGTAATGATTAATTTTGAAGAACAGATCCACACAGAAATGCTGTATTACATATAAACTTTCTACACAGATTAAAATAAGTTGGAGTTAAGATATTTTAATGTTACTTTAAGTCTCTTTTTAAAGGGATAGTAATACTTAAAATGTAAAAAAAAATATGTTGTAGAGTTTATCCCCCTGAGTAAAACAAGGGCACTCCCACTGCTGAAAGGTGTTTCATTCAAAAGTTATTAATTTTCAAAGTTGAATTTTTTAGGTGCAATATCACAGTGGCCTGAAATTGTATAGTGGCGCTGTTGCTACACCATCCTATGGAGATTTATGGTCAACTGACCAGAGCTATCCATAGGATCGTGTAGCAACAGCGCCACTGTACAATTTCAGGCCACTGTGATATTGCACCTAAAAAATTCAACTTTGAAAATTAATAACTCTTGAATGAAACACCTTTCAGCAGTGGGAGTACTCTTGTTTTACTCAGGGGGATAAACCCTACAACATATTTTTTTTTTACATTTTAAGTATTACTATCCCTTTAATACTAGCAACTTGTATGTGATCCTTTTCAGTGAAACCTTTACCCTCTAGACACTTTATCTTATTGGTTGTAGCTAGTAAAATAGTTTCTAAAATGTACACATTCCAACTTCCCCTTTTTGAGTGCCCATAGTTTGTGCAATGTAATAATCGGCAGTGTGTAGCGAACCCAATATGACACTTTGTTTTTCATGTGGATGCGCGCTGCTTCCTGGAGCAGTGTCTACATTTGTCCGTAACTAGAGAGTATGAAAGGTAATCAGCTTGGATCTCTTCTCCAAACATAATTTAGCCATAATTGGTAAAATCATTTAACACCCTATTTTGCTTTCTGAATTAGGGAATTAACACTTTTTCACTTTAAGCATTGCAATGTGATGGAGTGAAGCTAGTAGTCATTCCATCACATTGCAATGCTTAAAGTGATTGTAATGTCTAAACACAATTATATATCAGAGTCTTCTTTAGATGATTACAAGAAACACTTTACACTGTTATGTTATGAACTTTAGAACAATGCAAAAGTAAGAGTTTTTAAACAGCGCAAAGTGTTTCTTGTAATCATCTAAAGAAGACTCTGATATATAATTGTGTTTAGACATTACAGTCCCTTAAATGATGAGGCTAAATACATATTGGTAAAGCGGACATTGACACTTATCCCACTATTCACTTTGCCAATATGTATTTAGCCTCAATCATTAGTAGTAGTGCTGCTCTAACACATTGTAATGCTTAAAGTAGAACTCTGTCCCAGTGTTCCCCTGGTTCTCCTCTAGCTACCTGCCTTGAAGAAGAATGGCTTGTATTTAGCTTTTGTCATTACGAGTTGAAGTGTGATGGAGTGACGCTAGTAGTGTCATTCCATCCAATAGTAGCGCTTAAAGTAGAGCTCCGGTTCTGTGTTAAAGCCACAATTCAGAGAGCTAAATAGTATATGGAGCCTGTGAGGCTCTGTGAGGAAGGAAGCAGGTGTGCGCGTGCATGTGCGCTTGTGTGCGCACGCACGTGCGCTTGTGTGCGTGCACTCTTCTTTTTCCATCTCTTTCCTTTCTGTGCAGCTCTTGGTCTCTTCCTTTTTTACGAGGTACTCTGTGGCTTATTTCCCCTACCCACAGAGCTCCCCTACTAAATATCTGAAGGTCTCTCCCCTGCAGGCTGTTTCCACTCATTTCCCTTGTTTGCTTTCCTGCCACCTGAGCGCAATATATTTTTGTATGGTACCTCAATATTGCACCCTGTTAATGCTGTACATTTGTGGAACTCTGTTTTGTGATATTTCACCTATATACCTTTGCTGTTTTTCACAATAATCTCATCCACCGGAAAACAGTAGTAGTTTAATGTGCAAATGAGAATAAAATAAAAGCATAATCATGGTACAGGTGGTGTGTGCGTGACTGAACAGGTCCCTGGCTATATAGCTAACAAAGTATTAATATTGGGGATAAATTTGGTGACAAGAAATAAACAGACTAGTGAAGTGATAGCCATTCACATACATAAATGTTCTTGGGCAGAAGCATATCATGTTCATAATACACAAGCAAAGTACAGGTCAGCAGATCATGATGCAGGAGTGGAGAACAAAGCATTTATGGACACTGAGTGAACCGGCAGTTTGATGAGCACTTGGCAACTGTGACTCGGGTCATCAAATTTACATCAAACTGCTGATTTGCTTTTTGTCCCTAAATGCTCCAATCTCCTCCACACCAGAATCCTGGTCTGCAGGACTGTATAAGGATTTTTGTGTATAAAACTTTGCATGTGTATGATGTTTTGTTGAATGTGCATCTGCCTTTTACTTGAAAAAGCAGTTGATCTGCAAAACGTTGTTTTAGTGGCAGTGATAATCCGTCAGTAGCACTAGACCATTGGTGTCCTTTTTATTACTTTTTACAATTAAACTGTTTCTACAAAGTTCTGGAGCAGCACCTTTTCTTTTTCCGGACAAAGCTGGAGTTTCCTGGACAGAGACTGGAGAATTTCTCTGCATGTGCATTTGTTGTTAGCTGGTATATGCCAATGACAACCAATTGTGTGTAGAAATATTGAAGATTTACTGTTTTATATTTAGTTGTTATTTAAGACACTATTGGGCACCCTCTTGTTTTTTTCTTTGCATGTGTATGATGAGCACATGATATGCTTGTGCCCCAAGCAAATTGGTGTATGTGGCTATTGCCTCAGTTAGCTGTTCATCTCCTGCCGACACATTTATCTCCAGTTAGCTGCATAGTCAGGGACCTGTACCATCCGTAGCCACTTTTATTTTCTTTTGTACATTATGCCACTACTATTTGTGTTTATCCTCTTATTTTTTTAATTCAATTGTATTGAGTATTTTTCTGCTTTATCCACACTTTCTTTTGTCTTTTTATATGTTCTACAGGCAACACTTTTTAAGTTGCATAGCTATATTGACCGTTCCTCTTGTTGCCTTTACTTACCAAGGCACTGGCATGAGGATGGAACTTGGAAAGGAAGTTGTTTCATGCAGGCACAGGCTGAAACTTAACAGTGCAGCACACCTCACGCTAAACTTGTGGTGAGCCTGTGAAATCTTCCCGTGGAAATTAGAAATTGCTCCAGATGTGTGTTTTTTTGTTTTTTGCCTTCCTCTGGATCAACAGGGGTGTTTTTGGCATGGGCTGGACTTGATGGACATGTCTTTTTTTTTTTTTTTTTTTTTTTTTTTTTCCCCCAGCCTCATCAACTATGTTACTATGTTAACAGCGCAGTTTTCCAAGTCAGGGTGCCCTTCTTGCAGATTCCAACAGTCCCGAATAAGGGCAAGTTTGTGAAATAGCAGTAGCACAAAGTTCATCCTTCCTGGCTCACCCCCTTTGTTGAATGGTACAGAACTGCCAGTCCTCTGGGCCAAGAGCCCTGGATCCTTCTCTCCAGCTAAAGTGTGTGTGTTTTTGTATGTGTTTATGGTTTTCATGTCTCAGGAGTCTCGTTTTTTCTGAGGAAGTTATTGGAATAGTAACCCTTTGTTTTATCTTTACATATTCAACAAGTGCTACAAAATGTATAGTCTAATTGCCTATTCTATAGGTTTCACCTCCCTGACTACTCCTAGCACAGTCATACTCCTAGGTCTCTACCTACAGGAGAAGCAAAATGGAGGAGATTACCATATTTCTTTCTTACCACCGCCCGAAGTTGGCTAGTACAGATGGAAAATTTCAGTCACATATAATTTATATATATATATATTTTTTTTCTTCTTCTTTTCTTGTGTATTGGGACATTTGAATCTGTTGGCAACATGAGCCATATGTAGGGCAGTGGTTTGGATCTATACACTTAGAAGTGTGAATGATGGGCAGGTGCAGCCTTACATCCATTGCTGATATACGTGGTCACCAATTCAGTGGATGTTGTGGTCTGCTTTACCATGTCCATCTTGTGTATGATCTGCTCTCTGTGGTCTGTAGGCCTAGATGCAGATCAACAAATTAACCCAGTGGAGTTGCAGTGCACAAATCTTTTATATGTTCGCTTTATTATTAAGTGATTGAAACTGCACTCAATGTTTGTATGAATATTTTCATATAATATGTTATTGAGGTATTGGGTGCTTTTGAGTTGATATGTTTTTATATATATATATATATATATATATATATATATATATATATATATATATATATTAAGAAGAAGAGCTGGAACAATTCTTGACAAGTAAAAACTCTGTAATGTGTTGTATACATTCAAGAAGTTGAAAGCCCAACTTTAATTAAAAAAAAAAAAAAAATACAAAATGCTGTATACTAGTCACACTCCACTTTATTATGAATACGTTTGGACAACTTTTGTAGTTTGAGATTGGAGCGCATTTTCTCTATATTGTGGTGCCCACAGATCTCATGGGGTTAACGTGATAGTAAGGTTTCAAAATAAAAGCAGCTCCAGTTAATCTTCATAGTATTTGGGCCATGGAGAGTGTTATTTCAATACTGTGAGAGTTGTAGTTCAAGAGTAATTGAATGATAAAGTATCCCTCTCCTGCCCCTTTTACCTAATGTAAACCACCTCCGCTCAGGTGTGGAGTCTGGTCTTAAGACCAGACAGTTCCAGCAAGGGGCCGTCTTCTTTCTGTGAGAGTGATGAAAACCCTGCCCCCCTTGAGAGTTTTTCCCTTATGCTAATTAAATATTGTCCCTCTCTGCAAGCCATCTGGACACCACCTTTTTGTTCTGAGGTGAGCAATGTTACATCAGTTTAGCACCCCCCTCCCTCCCTTTTTATCATTCAATTACTCTTCAGCTACAATGCTCACATTATTGAAATAACACTCTCTATGGCACAAATTCTGTGAAGATTAATTGGAGCTGATTTTTTGACACCTTACTATCCCTATAACATTACTTCCTTTTAGGGGGTCCCACACTTTCAGAAAGTCTCAGGAGAAGGCACCCCTCTCATCTCCATATACCAGATGGCTCCACTACTTTTCATTTTTAAATATGTCTTTCCCAAGGGAAAAACTAGGACAATTTTAATCTTTTTTTTTTATTTTCAACTAGTTGAACAGCCCGTTACACGGGCCACAGTGCCTCTGGCAGCCGGTCGCGGGACAGTCACACGCAGTGGAGACTGCCCGCGCCTCGGCTGATACAGAGCTGGACGCTCCTTCGGAGTGCCCAGCTCTGTATCAGCCGTGACGCGGGCAGTCTCTACTGCGCATGACTGCCGCACGCGCAGCAGTGTCTACTGCGCATGTCGGGCGTTACACACAACTTAGCGAATTATTATATAGGATTATTCATTTTAATATAAGAAGAAGAACGACATGTCCTGCACATGCTCTGGCCTAAGCTCCTTTTACTATAGATCTGACAGTGGTGGAGTTGGATTGATTTATATACACTGTATACCTGCATCTCACTTGTCATACAGCTTTCATAGTGGCACTGGTGGTACCAGTTAATACCACTAGATGCTGCTGTTGGAATAGAAATCAGTAGTTGACAGACTTTACTGTGTATTTCGATTTACAAATACTACAGGTCCTGTCTACATTGAATGCAGAACTAGATCATCCATTATGGCAATATGAGGGCCACTGGCTGCAGGTGATAGATCACAAACAATAAGGCCCTTCTGGTGCTACGTCTAATATTTTGTCAGACACCCCTTTTTGTTGAAAGAGGTTAGCATCATCCAGTTGCTCCCACTTAAATTAGTCACAATGTCCGTATCTGCTACCATCACTCTGTGTCAGAAGCAGTGAATCAAGAGATGTAGGGCCCCAAACTGGTACCTTACCTACATTTTTCCAGCTTTCGATATCTTGGTACATAGGTTCTATAGAATAACATAGGTACTGTAGAAGTGATATCATTGGAGCAGTCATATCCACTTTATATCTTTATCACGCTTTAGTGCGTAACACTCAATGTGTACCTTACTGAAGCCTTATTTGATGCCGCAAGGTTTCCTGGTAAGGTGTCAAGCCTTTTCTGTTTCTGTGCACCGGAACTTGTTTTGAAGTTTTGGTCTGTGGACCAATATTCCAAGAAATCACTTCTTTGTTTGTCATTTGAGAGTAAAACCCTATTTGGGCCAGACTTTAGATAATTAGTGATACCACTGATGGCAAATCTACCACAGATTTCTTCTAAAACTTTTTCTTTTTGTCAAGGAAGTTAAAATAATTTGTTTCAAGTGGACTACTTTGTCCTGATGAATAGTCAGATATGGAGATTCACAAGAAAAGGGCTTTTAGCAACTTTTTCTGGAAGCATTGTGCTAATCAGATTATGGGTACAAAAGCAAGGGACCCATCTCATGATGCAGTGGGTTTATCTTTCAGAAAATTTAGGAATTTATTTTGATGTTATGGCGTAATGTTGCCTTCAAACTGTGTTTTAGTGCATTTAGATCATCTCAGTGAAAAGGTCAGTGAAATCTATTATGTGCAGAGAACAATTTGGGGCACCAGGAAAGGACACAGATTTGTACACCTATACGTATTGGATACTGGTGACATTCATATTTCATACTATTTATAATGTTAAGCTTGCTTGAGATCTTATACATTAAACAAAGTTCAGTGTATTTCAGAAACCTTTTTGAAATTCCCTATGTTTGCTTCAAGTGGGAAGAAACTTGAGCCATTTTCTGATTCATAAATTAGTTTTCCAGGAAATATGGCATAAAACTGAGAATACTTTTTGATGTCTTTCTAGGGGTCTGTGCAGGCTATGTGTGTAGGTAACTCAATGTATGTTAATTTTCAGTGCACTTAGGATGAAGGACTATTTGAATTTCACAACCATCCTAGATATGTTTGATAATCTAGTGTATGGTATTGGCAAGTCATTTTTACATTTGCTTTGCATTGGACATTATAGCTTGTTTTGTAATGCAATATTTACTTCACTGGAGGCATCATGAAAAATCTAAAGTTGTGTGCGTGTGTGGAGGGCAATGTATGTTTTTATATATCACTGTAAAGTTACCTATGGGAATAATACCTAAACATATGGATAACTGCTGAAGTGCTAAACAAATTCCCCATTAACACCTAGAAATGATGGTAATAAAATCAATTAGTTTTTGTATTATGACAAACAATAGTGGGCAGTTTTTGAGGAACAAAATTAGTCTTAGCTGGAATAATACAGTATATATTTTAAAGGGATAGTAATGTTTCATAATAAAAGCAGCTCCAATTAATCTTCGTAGTATTTGGCCCATGGAGAGTTTTATTTCTATACTACCAGAGTTGTAGTTCAAGAGTAATTGAATGATAAAGTATCCCCCTCCCGTTCCTTTTACTGATGTAACACTGCTCACCTCAGAGTAGCAAGACTGTCTGGATGAATCGCAGAGAGGGACTGTCTTTCGTGAACATAAGGAAAAACCTGTCAAGGGGTGCTGGGTTTTCCTTATGCAGTAAGTATATTGACTCTGTGTGAGATGTCTAGTCTCTAGTCCAGATTCCACATCTGAGTGGAGGTGAGTTACACTATGTAAAAATGACAGGAGGGGGATATTTTATCATTCAATTATTCATGAACTACAACTCTGACAGTACTGAAATAACACTCTCCATGGCCAAAATACTATGAAGATTAATCAGAGCTGCTTTTTTTGTGAAACATTACTATCCCTTTAAGCAAAGCTGAACATGATATACTTCAATCTCTTGAACCCCACACATACGCAAACAAATGCATGCATGCATGCATACATACCTATATACGCACACCAATACACACATGCACACAGATGCACATATATGCGCTCACACACATACATGCTTGCACATATGTGTGTGCACACACACAATACACACTACTCAATACACACTACACAATACACCTATATGCAGAGGAAAAAAGAAAAACAGGAGCTGCTTCCTAGTTTTATTACTTTCCACAAATTTCACCAGACCATCACCATTCTTTGAAATGATACTCCCAAATAAATAGGCTAGAGGACACTTATATGACCACCAGCGAAAGTGCACAGGAAAATATTTATACCGCTTCACTGAGACTGATAAATCCGACTGCTCCTCTTTACAAAAAAGACACCTCACGGAGTGGAAACATCTAGAGAAATAGAGATAATAGAAGGGGCGCCAATGGTGCTTTATCTCAAGTAAAATAGGCAATAAATGGTAAAATATATTGCACTCACATTTGTTCATGGTTAAGACGCCAGCTTATACTGGCCCCAACAATGCAGAAAGGCGGAGATCCCAAACCCGTCTCTGCTCGGGAACTCATCCAAAGGATCTTCCAAAAAGCAAATGATTAGTTCAAATGTTGAAATAACGCTGTTCCTCCATCAAAACACCACAGACCATTACGCGTTTTGTGGCTCAAGTGCTGCTTTCTCAAATGTATGGTGTGATACAGACAAAGGAACATTGTAAAACAAGGTAACTTTTAAAATAAGCGCCAAGCTTAATGATTGGATACAAAGGGAATCCATACTGCAATTTCTAAAAGGTAATGTGTGTATCCAATCATTCAAAATTTGAACTAATCATTTGCCTTTTGGAAGATCCTTTGGAGGCATTCCCGAGCGGAGATGGGTTTGCTATTGCCACCTGCCTGTATTGTGGCCGGTATAAGCTGGCGTCTCAAACATGAACAAATGTGAGTGCAATATATTTTACTATTTATTGCCTAATTTTACTTGTGATAAAGCACCATTGGCACCCCTTCTGTTTTTTCTATTTCTCTGCATGCATGCATGCATACACACACGCACACACACACATTAAAACTATAAAATGTATGTTGGCTAAGACAGTGGTGTAAAGAAGAAGGTTTTGGATTTGTCAGTCACAGTGTTAGAAGGTGGAGTTGTAAAGAAATGTTCAAGAGAGATGGTCTGCACCCGTCACACAGAGGAACTGAGGTACTTGGAGAAGAGTTCAGGTGTTTCTTGGAGAGGCATTTAAACTAGATGGAGGGGGCAGGAATTTCATTGAGAAGATTGATTTCTGTCCCCGAACAGTTTTGGTGAACCAGGGTTCTGAGTTTGTTAGTGTGATAGATACAGATGTTGGTGCACAGGAAGTTGCTGGTGCTTTACATACAGATGTTGGTGAGGTAGATGATGGTGCGGTAGATAGAGTTGTTGTTGGTGATAAATGTAATGTTCTTCGTGTAATGTGTACTAATGCTCGCAGCTTAGGCAACAAGCTCAGCGAGCTAATATCAATAGTTTGTAGAGATGACTTGGACTTGATTGTAATAACAGAGACATGGTTCAGGGACTGTAATGACTGGGAAATAGCCATTCCGGGATACACGTTGTATAGGAAAGATAGGGCTGAGAGAAGAGGGGGTGGGGTAGCCATTTATGTTAAAGATAGCATAAAATCCACAGCGATCCAGAATTCATGTAAAGAGTTGGAGACTCTCTGGATCTGTCTGCAGAATAAAAAGGGATCAGTTACAAGAATAGGTGCAGTCTACAGGCCTCCGGGGCAATCTGAAGAGCAAGACAACATGCTAGTGGACGAGATTACCCAAATGGCAGTAAAGGGAGATATAGTAGTTATGGGAGACTTCAACATGCCTGATGTTGATTGGAATATCCCTTGTGCGTCCACATGTAGAAGTAGGAGCATCGTAGAAGCCCTGACGGGGATGTCCCTAAAACAGCTGGTGAAGGCGCCAACTAGAGGGGACAATATCCTAGACTTAGTATTCACAAATGAAGACCTGGTATCTGAGGTGAAGGTGGGCGAAAATCTAGGTTCCAGTGACCACCAATGTTTGTGGTTCGGAATCCAGACTGACTACGAGAAATCCCATTCTGCAACCAAAGTATTGGACTTTAGGAAGACGAAGTTTGAGGATATGGGAGAATATGTAAAGAAAGAATTAAAAGGGTGGGATAAAACACCGAGAGTGAGTACTCAGTGGAAGACACTCAAAGAAGTCCTCTTAAAGGCAACAAGATTACATGTTAGACAAATTAGCAAGAGGAAAAGAAAGAGAAATCCACTATGGTTTACTAGAGAGGTAAGAGCTATAGTGAAAGATAAAAAGTCTGCCTATAAGAGATATAAAGAGACTGGAAGTGAAGCGGACAGAGAAGGGTATAAAACTATGCAGAAGAAGACTAAACAGATGATAAATGCTGCTAAATCCTCAAAAGAGGAAGAAATGGCCAAATCTGTTAAGAAGGGGAATAAAACCTTCTTCAGATATATCAGTGACAGGAAGAAGAAAAACTGCGGGATTACAAAAATTAACAACGGAAAAAATCAGTATATAGAAGAGGAAAAGGCGGTCGCTGACCATCTGAATAACTACTTCTGCTCAGTTTTTTCAGACGGCGGCCCTCATAATCAGAAAATGGCTGAACACAGCATTGCCTCTAGTTGTATAATTTTAGCCCCAGTGTTTTCAGAGGCCGATGTTCTAGAGGAACTTGTCCGGCTAAAGTCAAATAAAGCGATGGGTCCGGATGGAATCCACCCTAGAGTTCTTAAAGAACTCCGATCTGTCATAGTTGGCCCCCTGACTAATCTGTATAACCAGTCCCTTCTTACGGGAGAAGTTCCTGATGATTGGAGAATGGCCAATGTTGTACCCATTCACAAGAAGGGTAGTAAAGAAGAAGCTAGTAACTACAGGCCAGTCAGCCTGACATCTGTAGTGGTAAAAATGATGGAGACTCTTCTAAAGAAGAAGATAATTGACCATCTAACAAAAAACAACCTGATGGACCCAAACCAGCATGGCTTCACTGAGGGCCGATCCTGTCAGACTAATCTCATTGATTTCTTTGACTATGTAACTAAAGTGCTGGATGAAGGTGGTGCTGTGGATATCGCCTACCTGGATTTCAGTAAAGCTTTCGATACAGTTCCCCATAAAGAGCTGATAGATAAATTATCAAGAATTGGACTTAACCCCTGGATAGTTCAGTGGATCTGCAGTTGGCTGAAGGACAGAAACCAGAGGGTTGTTGTTAATGGAGTGTATTCTGAGCAGAGACTGGTTACAAGTGGAGTGCCACAAGGATCTGTTCTGGGCCCTGTTCTGTTCAACATATTTGTAAGTGACATAAGGGAAGGCTTGGCAGGGAAGGTTTGCTTGTTTGCTGATGACACAAAAGTGTGTAATAGGGTTGATGTTCCAGGAGGTGTCTGTAATATGGAGAATGATTTGGCACTATTAGATAAGTGGTCAAAACAATGGAAACTTCAGTTCAATGTTTCCAAATGTAAAATAATGCACTTGGGGAAAAGAAACCCTCAATCTGACTATCGTATTGGCAGTTCTGTGGTAGCAAAGACTTCAGAAGAGAAGGATTTGGGGGTGGTCATCTCTGACAGCCTCAAGATGAGTAACCAATGCAACCAGGCGGTGGGGAAAGCAAATCGTATGCTTGGCTGCATAGCTAGAGGTATAACAAGCAGGAAGAGGGAGATTGTGATCCCTCTGTATAGAGCTCTAGTGAGACCACATCTGGAATACTGTGTACAGTTCTGGAGGCCTCATCTGCAAAAGGATATAACTAAAATTGAGCGGGTTCAAAGAAGAGCTACAAAAATGGTGGAAGGTCTAAAGCATAGAACTTATCAAGAACGACTCAGAGATCTAAATATGTATAGTCTGGAGGAAAGAAGAGAAAGGGGGGACATGATTGAAACCTTTAAATATGTTAAAGGACTGAACAAGGTTCAGGAGGGAAGTGTGATTAATAAGAATCTGAATACAAGAACAAGGGGGCACAATCTGAGGCTAGTTGGAGGAAAAATCAAGAAAAACATTAGAAAATATTATTTCACTGAAAGAGTAGTAGAAACTTGGAACAAACTTCCAGCAGAGGTGGTTGATAAATCCACAGTAACACAGTTTAAACATGCCTGGGATAAACATGTATCTATCCTAAGATAACAATAAAGGAATACTAAAGGGCAGACTAGATGGACCAGGTGGTCTTTTTCTGCCGTCAATCTTCTATGTTTCTATGTTTCTATCCTTTATTTTTACTTTACATGTTATTTAAGAGCATAATGAGTGTGTATATATAATATAATATATGTATATAAATATGTGTGTGTGTGTGTGTGTGTGTGTGTGTATATATATATATATATATATATATATATATATATATATATATATATATATATTTATTATTCTTCTTCACCTGTTTTCTTTATACTTTTATGTTCAACTGAATGCAGGCTGATTTAAATTTTTCCCACAAAATATTCCCTATGGGGTTGTGAAAGCAGACAGAATGTAAATACAGTTTAACAGTGTGTGAAAAACAGCCTCTTCATCACACAGATCAATCGGCGCTGCAGGTTAGACTTGTAAGATTGAAGAAATATTCCTATTTCCTCTTTCAAAACAAAGTTTCCTGGATTCAGAAATTCAATAACCTCAATATCAGAGATTTAAAAGTGTATAAAGTGAAGATTGTAGTGGAAAAAATAAAATGTATAGGCAATTTGACTTTTCATATTCTCTTGCAGAATATGTAAAGTTAATAAAAAGCTGCTCTTCCTTTTAATGGAAAAAAGACAACAGTTAAATATGATTCTTTGCATTTCTGAAGTTTGTGGGGGGTAAAGACCATCAGATGTATGTCTGAGATATTGACCCTTAAGATTCCATAGGGTCCATGAAGCACAGATATTTATTAACATATGTGCATTTCTTTATGCCAATTAAACTTGATGCAGTACAGGCAACACTGTAAAGTTTCAGAAATAAAATAAATTTTTTCTTAAAAAAAATTATCTACTGGCCGTTTGGCTAGCATGATACAAAGGCAGTTTAACTAAGTTTTCATAAATGCAGACTTTTGATTCAGGTGGATAGGTCTACTTTAACGCACAACACATGCATCTTTTCAATTGTTACTTTGAAAAGGGGCGAGGGGTTTGTGTTTGAATATGTGTGTGTGACAATCTGTGCCCAGCAAATTGAAAGCTTCTTCAGTGTCTCCTGACAAATAAACTACTTGTTCTGTTTTGTTTAGAAACACGGCAAATTAACAAGTTGTACGGGATGCAAAGCTCAATGCAGGTGTTTCGATATGACCCAGTGCATTGGAACAAATGGGCACATGGAGCCATACTGTTCTACGGCATGCATGAACACTCACAAGGCTAAAATTGCAAAACCTCCAAGTCAGAGTAAGTGTACAGTAGAGTCTGTGGCTATAGGACAACTTAATCCATTTGACTGTTGGAGCATTAAGCATACAAGAAAAGAGCAGTTATGGCACAGTTCATTTTCCCATAGGGAACCAAAAAGTTCCAATTCATTTAAGTAAAGCTTTTAACTGTGTGAATGCTAGAGAAGTGTCAAACAAAATGTATATTGTGTAGATTGCTCCATAATTGCTCCTGTTTTCTTTAATGTACAAGGATCTTATTGACATTCATGCTTCAAACAAGTTTTAACCCTCTTCTTTAGGTGCAAAGGAGTGAACAATGTTTGGCACTCAAAGGCTTAAAACGTGTACCAGATAGGGAGATTTTATCTACCAATAGGGTTTGCTAACTCCTTCCAGCATTTGAAGGGCTTAATATTATCAGTCCTGTTATTTAAAAGTTGTGTCATTGGGAACAACCTCTGCACAAGTAATAGTAGACTGTGTTAGAGATTAGCCATGGAGAGTGTCCACACCCTCATTCTGGTGGAACATTAGAAGCGTTCAGGTATAGACTACAGCATAGCACAAATACACAGAGGAAATGAATATAACTCAGTACTGTATGAAGGATACACTCCTAAGAAAGCTCTTCTATTAATTTAAGAGCCATTTATGGTATTAGTCTCCTTTAAAGGGGAATTATAACCTCAATTTTTTTTCTGGGCTAATTAAAAAATCTGATGTTACTCTTTCTTTTTTGATTCATTGAATTTTCAGTATAGATTGTGTAGATATTGGACAAACCAAATTATGGAGAGAGATAAAATATTGCACTGATCAAGGTTGGCTATTTCTCTGTTTAACACTAAACTAATAACATTTCACTTCTTGACTAGTAACTTTATTTCTCTTGCATATAATATAGAACACAGGTACCAGGGCACATCACAAAAGACAGGATCTTTGGATGGAGACTCCCACCTTCATCTCAACCACCCCTGCCCACTAATTCTCATAATTCATGTATCCTGCTAGAAGTCTTTTATTGCTTTTCTTATTAGATATGAGGCCATGTAATCCCACATTAAGTGGGTTAAAATCACTGGGCTTCCCTGGAGTGGACTGCCAGCCCTGTGGAGGGAATCTTGCGCTCAGGTTTTCTCTCATGACAGGGTCTCTTGATATGAGCCTTTGTAGGCTCTGGCACCCACTATAGGTAACTTTCTTATCTGTATGTTTCTCTCTGAGGGATTTGGAGTGAGGTTGACTAGTTTATTCTATGGGATTAACCCTTTCTCTGCCGTTGTGACTATTTACTGTTTGAGTGCCTTTGGGTGGTTATATTTTCTACTTCCCACTACTTGTCTTAGTTTTTGTCTCCCCCGCCCCCCCCCCCCCCCCCATTGTTCCCTGCACGCACACCGCACACCACACACACACACTTTCTCTTGCCATGCGGGGCAATCTTGCTGCTTATTCAGGGTGTCTATGCCCCTCGTGCAGTGGCCCCTGCTACTCCACCGGGAGCCTCCAGCACTAATCCAGCATGGGTCAAAACAGCACTGTTGGCTCAAATCCCCACATCTTATTCATGGAAGCCTATGCCAACTTTAAGCAGATTGCCCCTATATCCACGGGTCAGTCTCATGTTTCCACCCAATAACACTCTTGATCAGATCCTTAAACATAAGTGAAAAACTCCTAATTAGGGCATTTGTAATCTGTACCCTTTTAAGGCTGAGGCTTTGGTGCAGTGAGCTTCCTTTCTGGCAGATGCAGCTGGATTCAAGGAGCTGGAAGATAAGAGGCTGAATTATCTTCATGTTTTTGCCATTTGGGGTGAGCAACTTTCTGATGCTCTACATGCTGATGTTACCAAGGAAGGTTTATTGGTCCTAATGGCCAACATCAAGGAATCAAATACTTACGTTTCTCTGTCATCCAATACAGGTTACTGGTAACTTTGGGTAGGTGATCAGCCCATTTAAGTAGGCTGGAACAATTCTGTGAAGTGACTGCTGGGTTGAGCCTACCTCTTCTCCTTAGCTTGCAGCTAGCCAATCCCAAAGCAGTAAGATTTGTTCCTTGGTGAAGACACAAGCAAGATAACAGTTCTGCTATAGTTTTAGCTTTTTTATTATTTTTCTGTTAGATATGGAATACCACCATTAGGTGGATTACCATTACTGACAATTCCCATCACCCAAATGTGGATATCTCGGTGTACCAGGTGCTTTTGTGGACCTAAGCCCTGGGGGGAAAATCTTGGCTGGAAGTTCTTTCCCCAGGAGTTGCCCACTGAGGCTTCTTCTTGATATATGGTAATCTGAAGACAGAAGATCTGCTGAGAAAGGTGAGCACCCTTTGAGTGCTGAGGTCCACATGTCCCACGCTTCCCCTCTGCACAGGGGTCTCATGTAGAGTTCCTAATACATACTCATGCAGTCATTGGGTTTATCTATTTGTCTGTGGGGTGTTTGAAGCAAGTTTCTGTGGTAACTTAACCCTTTTGCTGCTGGTTAGCATCTTTTGGGGGTGTTGTGGGCACTTTCCCTACTGGGATCAGTGTTTATTGGGTCTGCTGACTTGTTCTAGCGGGCTTTTGAGTGTTTTTACAGTTTGGTATTCACTTTGCATAGACACCATTGCTCCATTCACTTTTATGGAACTTTACAGTTTAGGACGTGTCTCTGAAACCGCTCCACGAAGCGAGGTCAGAGACTGCTCATGTTGTTGGTTTTCCCTTGCTCTGTCATCCGATCAACATTCTGGGTATGTTGGGGCGGGGGTCTCTCGTGGCTTTGGGCACTGTTGGGGTACCTTCAGGTCCTTCAGGCATTTCTGTACTTTAAGGGTCTGTGCTAGTTTAGTGTCCGTTGAGCTATTCAGATCCTGAATAGTGGGGAACTCTGGTATCATGAGGAAGTGAGAGAGGTCTTTTCTTGTCTTTAGTTTATCACCATTGTACCTGTGTTCTATATTGGTTGTAAGGAAAAATAGTATGTTACTGTTATTACCTGTTAAATCCCTTTCTCTTAAGTCCTGGACATATTTGAAAGTGTGAACTCACATCTGCTCCCACTGTTCACATCATGAGTCACATTGTGCAAGGCCATGTGTGGATGCCAGCATTATCTGCTTGGCGAAGTCACATCTGCTCCCATTACTGGCCTTGAGCAGTGTGTCTGGTGATGCGATCAAATGTGAAGATCTTCACATAGACCAGTGATTCTCAACCTGGGTGCCGTGGCACTTTAGTGTGCCACGGACATCATCTTAGGGTGCCCCACATTTTCTATGAAGACTAACAAAAATGGACTTTTAAATAAAGATTAATAGAAATTGTTCTGCACAATATGTTAGTTCTGTTACTATGATGGTAAGACTTAATAATAACTGTATATTTATGTATTGTACCCTTCATTATGGCCTTGATAAAGTAAATTAAATATGTTAGGGATGCCCCAAATGTTCTAGATTGTTTTAGGGGTGCCCTGAACAAAAAAAGATTGAGAACCACTGACATAGACTGTTTGACACCACCCCACTGGTAGTCGTAGATCACCACAAACACTGAGTGACTCCTTCGCCTGCGTGTGTGTGTGTGTGTGTGTGTGTGTGTGTGTGTGTGTGTGTGTGTGTGCGTGTGCGTGCGCGCGCACACACACGTCTTTTAACCCCTTCCCTGCTGGTTTATCTGGGTTTGTGGCTTTATTTTAGATTTTCCTTCTAGCATTATTGTTTTTTTTTCTCCATATGCTCCCTGAGTATTTGTGTACTTTTACTTACTTTTGATAAATGTAAAAAATTTTTAATTCCACTTTACCACCCGGTTGCTCTTGCTCCATTGACTGCTTTGGGACATATCTTCAACCGCTTCATTTACAGAGTTGGGAGTCCTTTCTTTTTGTCTCCTGTTTCCCTACAATCTGGTGCACATCCCCATTGTCTTGGGGATGAACAAGAGCCACTCTGGGTCAAGGACTTAAAGTCCTCTATTGCACAGGTCCCACTTTCCCTCCATGGGGTCCTCCAATCTTGGAAATCCCCCTCTCAGTTCAGGCTTGTGGCCCCTAAGGCCCCTGGCATTCCTGATCTCACCGAAACCTCTGAGGAGGATTCCTTTGAGGCTGATATGGAGGAAGAGGAGTGTGAGGAAGGGCCTTCTTCATATGCTTATGTGGGGACCCTTTTGAAACTGACCCTGCATCTCCAGCTGAGGGTCTCATTAAGGCTGTTTTACGCCCTGCAGGTCAATACTCCCCCTGATGAGGGTCAGACGACTTCTGATGTCTTTCAGAAGTGTAAGAAATCCCACAGTATTTCCACCCAGTACCACTCTTGATCAGGTCATCCTGGATGAGTGGAAAATGCTTGACAGGCACTTTTCTCTTTCCAAGCTGTACCCCTTCTTGGAAGCCGCTTTGGCTCAGTGGGCTACACCTCCTTAGGTTGATCCCATCTCTAGACTTTCTAAGTCTACTGCACTGCCCTTGGTGCAAATGCCATGGCATTAAAAGATATGACTTTAAGAAGCTGGAGTCTATCCTGAAATCTAATTTTGATGCCATTGGTGCTGCTTTTGTGTCCTACATTGGCTTTCCTTTGGGTTTCCAGAGATACTGCTATTTGGGGTGAGCAACTTATTGAGGCAGTCAGTAAAGATGCCCCCTAAGAACATATTAGCCCTCTTGGCCAACATGTCTGATGCTCAGACTTATATTACTGAAACCAGACTTGTATTACTGACGCTCTTTTTGATGCTTTCAAACTTGCAGCTAAGGTTTCTGCCTTCTCTGTTGCTGCCAGACGCACCTTGTGGCTTAAGATTTGGTCTGTGGACCTATCCTCTAAGAAGTCACTGATTTCTCTCCCTTTTCAGGTCAAGTCTCTTTGGTCATGAACTGAAACAAATAATCAGTGAGGCTACTGGAGGCAAGAGTGCTTTCTCACCCCAGGCTTCCAAGCACCCTAACCTTGCGAGGAAACGGCATCTTTTTCGTCCCTGCCAAGATGAAGAGCAAAGGCTGAATCTGAGCTTATCTCAGGCCAGCATCCCGTGCCCGTCCACCAAGCCCAGACAACAGTAGCAATCAGAGCACGCCAAAGCCCAAGTCTGGTAGGTCTGCCTCCACATGACTTGCAGAATCCTGGTCCACAGCTACCTGTGGGTGGTCTCCTCCTTCATTTTTCAGATGCTTGGGGGACCTCTGTTGAGGATCAGTGAGTTTTGCTAGGGGTCTCGGAAGGGTACAGGATCCCTTTCATATCCCTTCCTCCCTATGGATTATTCCAGTCCAGAACTCCTTTGGGCCCAGAAAAGGAGACTGTTCAGGCTCTCTTGGACAAGGGAGTCCTGACTCCAGTTCCTCCTCAAGAGAGATGTTTAGGTTTGTATTCAAATCTCTGTGGCGGCCAAGAGGGATGGAGGCAGTTGTCCTATCTTGGATCTTAAGGGCCTCCGTTCTTTTGTGGAGACTGTACACTTCACGATGGAGTCTTTGCTCTCTGTCATCATAGCTATGTGTCCAGGAGAATTCTTGACCTCCCTGGATCTGCAGGATGCTTACTTACATGTCCCGTTTCATCCAGACCGCCAGAAGTACCTTAGGTTCACCTGCGTATTTGGACACTTTTTGTTCACCGCTCTACCCTCCAGGCTTACCTCTGCTCCTCGGGTGTTTGCAAGAGTACTAGGTGGACTGAATGCCTTTTTGCATACCCGGGGATTTCAGGTGACTCCCTACATGGAGAACCTTCTGCTGAAGGTGTCATCCAGGGCACCCCTGGACCAGCACGTACAGGACTATGCTCAGATTCTTCTCCACCATGGGTGGATTCTGAATATGAGAAATCTGCTCCAGTCCCCTCTCAGGTCCTGGTTTTCCTTGGCCTCAGGTTCGATACTTCCCAAGAGAAAGTTTTCCTGACAGAGGAGTCTATCCAACAGATCATGCATCTGGTATCTCGAGCTCTGGAGTGGCCATCAGCTCCACTCAGCAAATTCTTGATCCTGACGGGCCGCATGGTGTCTACCATGGAAGCAGGTCCATACTCCATGGCTCACACCAGGGGGCTCCAGAAGTTAACTATCAGGATCCGGATCTATTAGACCTCCGTGTGTCTATCCCTCTGGAGGTCAGACAGGACCTGCTATGGTGGCTGGACAGGTTCAACCTGGAGAAGGGTAAACACTTTGTGATTGATGACTGTACCCTTGTGACGATGGATGCCAGCCTCAGGGGCTGGGGAGCGGTCCTAGGTCACCTGGGGATTCAGGGCACATGGACTACGGAGGAGTTTCTTCAGTCCATCAATTTTCTGGAGCTCTGGGCAATTCGGCATGCACTAGTGTACTGGTCGTCTCCACTGAGAGGTTGTCCAGTGTGTGTCCAGTCGGACAATGCCATGGCTGTAGCTTACATAAACAAGCAAGGAGGTGCAAGAAGCACCTCCGCTTGGGCAGTAGTAAAGCCCATATTGGCCTGGGCAGAAGATCACATTCCGGACAATTATGCCTTGCACATTCGAAGAGTAGACAACTTCCCAGCGGACTATATCAGTCGCCAACTTTTTGACCTGTTGGGATAGAAGTGGGGTCTTCCTCAGATAGACCTGATTGCCACCAGGTAGAACAGGAAAGTTCAGCTCTTCTGTTTTCGTTGGAGGGACCCTCTTACCTTTGCTGTGGACACCATGGCAATCCCCTGAAGCTTCCATCTTGTTTACATATTCCCTCCAATTCCCCTCATTCCCAGGGTTCTGCAAACAATTTGGATGAAAGGTCTGGTGGTCATTTTGATTGCTCCTTATTGGGCCAGAAAGCCATGGTTCCCAGAACTAGTCTCTCTCCATTCGGGATACATTTCCACTGCCACTCAGATCAGATCTCCTCCTTCAGGGTTATGGACTGGATGGCTTTGACGTCTTGAAGCCTCTATCCTAAGGAGGAAAGGATTTTCTCCTGAGATGCTCTCCGCTATGATCCAGGCTAGGAAACTGGTTTCTTCCGAAACCTATCATAGGGTTTGGTCCATTTTTCAATCTTCGCGTGTTGACAGGGATCGGTCTTCCCAAGAGTTTGGTCTACTGGTAAATCTGTCCTTTTTTTTTTTTTTTTTTTTTTTTTTTTTTATTTAACAGTATGGTGTGAACAAAGAGGCTCAGTCTTAGCTCCTTGAAGTTTCAGACTTCATCTCTCTCATTTTCCAGAGATGCATTGCCATTCCACAAGATGTCAAGGTCTTTTTTCAGGGTGTTGCTCATGCCTTCCCTACCTATAAGCCTCCAGTGGTGTTTCACAAGGATAAGGATGTTCTTTGTACCTCCCAGGAATTCCTTCCTAAAGTGGTCTCTGAGTTCCACGTCAATTTGGAGATTGTTGTGCCTTCCTTTTATCCTGACCTCAGAACTGACCAGGAGAGGGATCGCCACTTGTTAGATTTGGTACACTGCTTTACTTTCTGTGTGCACCATACTGATTCTTTCTGTAAGACTGATGCCTTATTTGTTATCCCTGAGGGTCCCAGGTTAGGTCACTATCGCATCTCTGATTAAGCCTACCATTCGCAGGGCTTATGAGCTTTGAAAGGAACCTGTTCCTTTCCGCATTACAACACACTCCACCAAGTCTGTTGAGGCCTCCTGGGCCTACAAGAATCAGGCCTCTGCTGAAGAGCTCTGCAAAGCAGCCACTTGGTGTTCCATTCACAACTTTACGAAGCACTGTCGTGTTGATGTTCTGGCTTCGGATGAAGCCAGCCTTGGCAGGAAGGTCCTGGAGGCAGTTCTGCCTGTTTAGGACCTTTTCTTTCTTGTGCCTTACCTTTCTTTAACTGTTTGAGCCCGGCTAGCTTTTGTTCTTGTGTGCTGTGATATTGTTATTCATTGTCCGTTGACAGTTAAGTTTGGGCTGTTCCATATACTGGATAGTAAGTAGGAACTCTGGTATCATGGGGACTGGCACTTGGTCCTTTCCTTTTCTTCCCACCCTGGGAGCTCAATGTACGTGTATGTCACATTGGACGACAGAGAAAAGAGGATTTTAGTTTTACCTGTTAAATGCTTTTCATTTAGTCCATATGACATGCAGGTCTCCCACCCAGTAAAAGGAGCCAAGCTTGGTCTCACTTTGCTGGACATGGGAGCCCGCTTGGGTCGCTTACTCACGGGAGTCTTTCCTTTGTTTTTTCTTACTGGTCCTACTTAGTAGGATTGTCACAAGTCTGTGGGGTGGGGTTAGTGGGGTAGCCTGATGAGGAGGAGGGGGAGGCTCCACCCACAACTTTGCAGATTTGTTTCAGCCTACAGGGAGGAACTGCTGCCTCCACATGGTACCTGTATGTCATTTGGACTAGGAAAAAAGGATTTAACAGGCAAGACTAAAATCCTCTTATATATGGTATGCACATGTAGATATGTTTGTGTGTATGTATGTATATATGTACATATATACATATATGTATATATATATATATATATATATATATATATATATATATATATATATATATATAAATGAGAGAGAGATGTATACATACGTCTATATATGTAGATGTGTATTCTATAAAATCGCTAGCATGTTTGTCAGAAGCCGTCATGCGCAGTAGACACTGCTGGAATGCTCTGAGTGCTGGGAGCATTCTGCGCATTCCTGCAGTCTCTACAGCTCATCGCGTGACATCAGAGACAGAGCAGGGCCAGCCATTTAACCCTTTGAGTGCCAGAGAGGTAGGCAACACATTGCAAAGCAAGATATATATATAATATATGGCTCAAAATTTCCACTCTCCACTAGCCAATGGCGAGTGAAAATTTAGCCCTGGAGAATAGAAATTCAGCCCTGGTGGGTATGTTATGGCTTGCAGTGGCAAGTAACTTTTCAGGTCTGGCTAGTAGCAAAGGACTTCAACTTTTAAGGCCTATATATATGTATATATGTGTATATGTATAAATATGTGTATGTACACACACACGCGCACACACACGCGCACACACACGCGCACACACACGCGCACACACACGCGCACACACACGCGCACACACACGCGCACACACACACACACACACACACACACACACACACACACACACACACGCGCGCTCCTAGAGTCAAACCAAATTTTTCAACCAGTCCCAGCTTTCTGTACTAGCTATGATCTCCACTCCATGCACATTACAAGAACGATGCCAGTCGACCTTTCTCCTTCAAACCTCCGAAAGCCTAGAATAACACACCTAAAAATCCCCAAAATAACTACTGCTTTGTATCTAAAATCAATAACTTTATATATTTTTTTCTTGTGAGTGTATATTATTGTTGGTTCTTTATTTTGTGTTAATATGTAACTTTGGTTTCCAGGACATACTTGATAATGAGAAATCTGTGTATTCTTCCTGGCAAAAATATTTCCTACATAAATAAAACCATAACTGCAATCATGACTCTGCTCTATGTGGATTGTTTATACAGTTTGTTTTTGTGTTTATTTTTTTTTTTGTGTTTTTTATTATCAGTACTGGATATGTCCAGAAAGGCAGACATTCTTTTTTCTCTGTCGTCCAATACAGTTTACTGGTAACTTTGGGTAGGCGCTCTGCCCCTTTAAGTAGGCAGGAACAATTCTGAGCAGTGAGTGCAGGGGTGGAGCCTACCGTCTAACCTTAGCTGCAGCTTCCTTTTAGCTTCAGTAAGTTATATTCCTCGTTGCAAGCAACAAGGCAAGAGAATAGTTCTGTTTAGTTTTAGAATTTTATGATTTTCTGCTAGATATGGAATACCACCATTAAGCTGATTGCCATCACTGAAGATTCCCATCTCCCAAATGTGGATAGCTCAGTTTACCAGGTGCTTATTCGTGGACCTAAGCCCTGGGGGAAAATCTTGGCTGCAAGTTCTTTCCCCAGGAGTTGCCCATTGAGGCTTCTTCTTGATATATGGTAATCTGAAGAAAGAAGTCCTGCAAAAAAAAACAAAACAAAAGGTGAGCAACCCTTTGAGGGCTGAGGTCCACATGTCCCATGTAACACCCTCCTCACAGGGGTCTTTATCATTCTAGTTCCTATTGCATACTCTAGCACTTATTGGGTCTACCTGTATGTCTGGTTTGGAGCAGGTTTCTGAGGTACTTTAACCCTTTCACTGATGGTTTGGCATGTTGTGGGGGGTTGAGAGCACATTCCCTACTGGGTTTAGTGTTTTTATGTTTTAATTACATGTTCTTGTCTAATTCTAGGTTATAATTTACTTTCATTAATTTTTTATGTCGAAATTGTGTACTGCGCCTTTAAAATGCGCTTTACTGCTCAGACATCATTGCTCCATTCACTTCAATGGGACTGTACAGTTGGGACATAAGTCTGCAACCGCTTATCACAGCGAGGTCAGAGACGGCTCATTTTTCTTGTCTGTCCTTTCTCTGTTTTCCGGTCAATGTTCTGAACATGTTTGGGGGCTTGGGGGACTTCAGGTACTTTAGTCAGAAAAACTACAAATCCCATGAGAGGTTGCTTTGCATTCTCCATTCTGATTGGCTCCCATCGAGGCAGCCATTTTGTGCCTTTCTGAGAGAGTATCCTATGCAGGGCCTGGACTCTTCCTCTCTCCTCAGCTGTTTAACCCTTTCTTCACCAGATAAGTTTATTATAACGTTTTCTGGGCTATTTTATCACTTTTAAACATTGTTTTTGGGTGATCAGTGTATTTATTGACCAGTTGACTTCTGTGAGAATGTCTATACCACTTGAGACTGGGGCTATACTTAAGACTAAGGAATCTGGGGTGTCTGTTTCCCCCATTGCTCTTCTTGTCATACAGGGTTACCTAGAGAATTCTTAGGCCATATTTGCCCAGCTATGCGCTGCTGCCCCTGAATCTCCTGCAGGTACCTCCAGCCATGCATTAGAGCCAGTATGGATGCAAGAGTTTAAGGCTACAACCAGGGACCTCCGGTCCACCTTACAACTCCTTCAATCCACTTTACAGGGGGACTTCCACTTGTGGCAGACCCCCGCCCCTATCAGATCTTCCCTGCCTAAACTGCTGGGTGTACCTGATGTGTCTGACTCTTCTGAGGAGGAGTTGTTGGTGGACTCTGATGATGACTGTTCAGCTGTTCCTTCATCTCAGTTTTTTGAGGCGGACCCCATCCCCTCGGCTGAGGGCCTGATCAGGGCTGTATTGTCCACCCTGAACATTCCTTTGGTGCAGAAGGTGTCTTCTGACCCCTCTGATATTTTTCAGGATCCTGTTAGACCCTATGCTTGCTTTCCACCTAACCCCACCATGACAGCATGGTGTCAAGAGTGGAAATTTCCCGGCAAGAAACCTTCTGAGTCTAGGAAGTTTGCTAAACTTTATCCGTTTTCTAAAACGTCCCTCACTCAGTTGACCCAGACGGTCCCTCAGGCTCCGCATCCAAGCCTAAGCAGCAATGGAGATCCAAGTCCTCCACGACGCCCAAGGCTTCCAAACTATCTTCTGCATGACTCACCGAACCCGGGTCCCCATCTGCAGGTAGGTGGCAGCCTACGCCACTACCTTTCAGCTTGGCAGGCCTCTGTGGCAGATCCATGGGTTTTGCAAGGGGTGGCCTCCGGATGCAGGATTCCCTTCACCTCTCTTCCTCCTCCAAGGACCTTTGTTTCTCGTTCTCCCTTGGGAGCAGAAAGAGACACCTTTTCGAGGAAGCTATACAAGCCCTTCTGGACAAGGCGGTCCTGGAGCCAGTTCCCCCTCAGGAGAGGGGTTTGGGATTGTACTCCAACCTCTTTGTGGTTTGCAAGACAGATGGGGGCTGTCATCCCATTTTGGATCTGAAGGATCTCAACTCTTGGAGGGCATTTCCAGTTCTCTTCCCTCCCCTTTGGCCTGACCATGGCTCCTCAAGTCTTTAACAGAATCCTGGGAGCACTGATCTCCGTCCTAAATCGGAACGGCATCAGGGTGACTCCATATATGGGTGACATCCTTCTGAAGGCCTTGTCTCCGGAACTCCTTCACCAGCAGGTACAGGACTGCATTCATGCTCGCTCCATCATGGGAGGATCATCAGCTTGGACAAGTCAGACTTTGTTCCTTCCCAGAGGATGGTCTCTCTGGGCATCCTCTTTGACACTCAGAGGGGGACGCTGTTTCTCACGGATGAAGTGGCACATCAGATAGCACTGAAAGTCCAGGCTATCCTGTCTCTGGATCCAGTTCCAGGCAAGAAGTTGTCATCCTTGGTGGGGAAGTTCATTTCCACCATAGAAGCAGTCTCGTTTGCCATGGCTCACACCAGGGAACTTCAGAGGTTTCTAATCCTGGCATGCAGGGGCCGTCCAGATCTCCTGGAGAGATCCCTATTTCTCCCTTTTTAAAATGGAGCAGAGCCTGTCGTGGTGGCTCAACCTGAACAATCTCCTGAATGGCAGACCCTTCTTGGTGCCCTACTGGACCACAGTGACGATGGATGCCAGCCTCTCCTTATGGGGAATTCTGCTGGGGCACTTGTGTTCAGGGCCGGTGGTCTCAGGAGGAATCTCTGCTTCCCTTCATTGTCTTGGGGCTTCGGGGGCGATATTTCATGTCCTACATCTCTGGACATGGCAACTGGAGGATTGCCCAGTCAGGGTACAGTCTGATAACACCACAGCGGTAGCCTACATCAACAAGCAAGGCAGCACAAGAAGTCTCGCAGCTTGGCTAGAGGTCAAGGCTATTTTATCATGGGCAGAGGAGTATGTCTCTGCCATTTCCGCAGATCATATTCCTGGCGTCTACAACATTCTGGCAGACTTCCTTAGTTGGCATACAGCGGAGTGTGGGAGCTACATCCAGAGGTGTTCGTCCTCATCATCCAGCAGTGGGGTCTTCTGTGCATAGACCTGATGGCAACCAGGCACAACAGGAAGGTTCCAATGTTCTGCTCTCGCTGGGTGGGTCCTCTGGCTCTGCCAGTGGATGCCTTGTCGATCCCGTGGACATTTCCTCTGGCATACATCTTTCCTCCTGTTCCCATGTTGAACGGGGTTCTTCGGAAGATGACACTGGAGCACTGTCCAGTCATTCTGATTGCTCCTTTCTGGCCCCGACAGGCTTGGTTTGTGGAACTTCTGGACACCTCCCCCCAAGTAGGCCTACCATCGAGTTTGGACTTCTTTTCTGTCTTGGTGTGCTGACAAAGACCTGTCTCAGGATTTTTACCTTTCTAAAGTTCTTTCCTTCCTCCAGGATTGTGTGGATAAGGGTCTCAGTCTGAGTTCTCTTAAGGTTCAGACTTCTGCTCTCTCTGTCTTCTTTCAGAGGTGTCTTGCTATCATTCCTGATTTCAAGGTTTTCTTCCAGGGAGTTGCTCATACCCGTCCGGTGTTTAAGTCCCCTGCTCAGTGGGATCTTAACCTGGTCTTGGGAGTACTTCAGCATCCTCCTTTTGAGTCTTTTGCTACCATTCCTCTATGTATGCTGACATGGAAGTTGGGCTTTCTCCTGGCGATTGCTTCTGTTCGCTGAGTCGCAGAGCTGCATGCCCTGTCTTGTAGACCACCCTTTTTGGTCTTTATCAAGGACAAGGCAGTGCTTCACACCTCACGAGTTTCTCCTGAAAGTGGTATGTGAGTTCCACGTTAATCAGGAGATTGTCAGAAGAAGGGTTAGAAGGAAGGAACACAGAGGGATCTTCATTTGTTGGATGTTGTGCGTTGTCTCAAGTTTTGTGCATCGCACGGAGTCCTTGAGGCAGTCTGACACTCTGTCATTCCTGAACCAAGAACCAGGCCTCAGCTGATCAGTTATGCAAGGCGGCCACTTGGTTGCCTGTACATGCTTTTTTCTAATCACTATCGTGTGGATGTTCTGGCATGCGCTGATGCCAGTTTTGGGAGGAAGATCCTGGAGGCAGCCTTGCCTGTCTAAGATCTCTTTAGTCTCCTCAGTACTCTTTCACTTTTGAGCCCTGTTGGCTCTAGTTCAGTGTGCTGTGCTACAGTTCATGGGGGTTGTTTTACCCCTGTTCAGTGTCCATTGACACATTGTGGCTGGTGTTGAGCTGTTCATGATCTGTAAGTTCATTGGTTCTCTGGTGACTTTGGGGGCCTGTGCCTGGTCCTTGCCTTTCTTCCCGCCCTGGGGAACTTAATGGTTGGACATCCCAAAGTTACCAGTAACCTGTATTGGACGACAGAGGAAACAGGATTTTAGTCTTACCTGTTAAATCCGTTTCTCTTAGTCCATACATGTTACTGGTCTCCCACCCTGTCAAGGGACCTTGCTTAGCTCTCCTGCGACAGAACGTGGGGGACAACTTTTGGGTTCATGCTCACAGGAGTCTTCTGTTTCCTCGTGGACTACTTGTTGTAGTTTGTTCCAAAACTTAATGAAGCTAACAGGAAGCTGCCTAGAGGGTAGGCTCCACCCCTGCACTCACTTTTCATAATTTTTCCTGTCTACCCAAAGTTACCTCTAACCTGTATGGACTAAGAGAAAAGGATTTTACAGGTAAGATTAAAATCCAATTTTCCTGACCCAAAACTACTCCTTCCTGAGCCAGTTTAGGAATTTGGGGGTCCTTGTATCCTTTACCAAGAAAAATGTCTGTTCCTATGGCCATGAAATAAAATGCAAATTATAAACTATCTTTGTAGAAACAATCCACGCAGAACTAGTAGTAGTGTCCATTTGGATTTTCTGCATAGAAAACCTTTATTGTAGGGGAGGAGGCTTTGTTTTTCTGTAAGTTACTCTTTGATATTTAATCTATATAATAAATCTTCCAAAATGTGTTTTGTTTATATTCAGATCCGGGAATTATTTGTCATTTTTGTAAAAGAAACTCCTTACCTCAGTATCAAGCCACAATGCCTGATGGAAAGCTGTACAACTTCTGCAGCTCCGCTTGTGTCGCCAAGTTCCAGGTCTGTATGTCTGTCTTGTTTAAACTGTATTATTTTCCCTTCATAAACCTTCTATGGGTTATATCCATTTTTGTGTGGATTATACATTTTCCATGTAATAAGTATTCAAACCTAGAGCCTTGTAAGAAGAAGAAGAAAAAAATACTAAATTATCTAGTGAAGTTTCTTGCTAATTGTCTAATTGAGTTTTCAAGGGATATTATGCCTTGTCTAATGTCTTTATTTGAATTCCATTTGCCGTTTCCAGTATGTAGTGATCGCTACTGAAAATTATCTCTAGGTCATATAGTCTCACAACAAGCTTCAATATACCTGATTGACTCTTAGGAATTCGTATTCTTTATCCGATTGTAAACTAAAGCAATTGGTGAACTACAAAAGATGAAAACAAACTTTGTATAGGTATAACTGACAGCTGTTTGAAGGACCTGTAAGCACTCAAGTCCTCCTTTTTAAACTGAGAGACACTTATTCTTTTGTTATAAATGCCATTTAGGTTACTGCTGCCAACTAGCTTTCAAATATATTTTTATGTTGACATTCTTTGCTCACCTTGGATGCTTGAAAGCAGGGACAGCAGTGGCAGAGTTAAGTCATGCGGGACTCTACCAGACCTTTACAAGCCCGAGTCAAGCTTTACTATATGCACTGATGTGGTTATTCAGGCCTAGTTGCAATGTAGCCCCCACTTACATTGATCTGGCCAAATCACCAGCATGTTATTCCCAGTCTGGTGGTAACTCGCCAGCTGCATACTGTGGCCCCCATACAGTGGCACTTAACCCTTTTGCATATCAGACAGGTGTCCAGTGATTTGAAAAGGAGTGCACTGGGTAGCTCTGGCATGCATAGGCATAAGCACTTTCATTTTAGACTCTTAACAGCAATCTTGGTACTTAAGTCATTCACCTTCATCCATTCTGACCCCTGTACACACCATGTAATTCCCAGTTTGTCACTCAACCACTAATCACCAAGTGATGTTTGTCAGTGCTTGCCTCTGATAAAGCCCACAGAGACAGATTAAACACGCTAGGCTCTTACGCCATGCAGAGTCCTGAATATACATATATATATATTATAATAATATGCTACTTTAGATCTGTTATGATTTTAGACAGTATTGTTTGTGGAATTGCTATTTGTCTCAAAACAACAGCATGGTGCTGTTTAGGACCTTTTGACGAATTCCCTCAATTGTCGCACTTAAATGGGGTCTGCTAGTAGTTTTGAGATGTGTGTAATGCTTGTTACTTCTAATCCCAAACAGTATCTATGTTGAATGGAGGTATAGAATTAATCGGCTTGTGTTTTTTCTACTTGCATAGTTTATTAGGTATTCGATGTAGACTTGATGTAGAATATGATCTGGCTACAACAGACTCCTGCCTGAGAGGCTGAAGTGCCACCCTGGTTCCCTTACATCTCCAGAATGGTGAAACAGAGGAAGAGTGGCACCTGTCAGTCATCATCCTGCAGATCCGTACCATGCTTCTGGCACTTTGCTGGTCTTGAGTTCTGACAGGGATGCCAATACAAATTCAGTCGGACAACTCAACGGCAGTTTACATCAGCAGTCAAGAAGGAATTTGGAGCGAGTTAGCCTGAAACTGATGATGCAGTCTTCTCATAAGTTCACAGCAGTGGATGTGATGCCCTTTGGGGAGAACAGGATAGTCCCTCTGTTCTGCACAAAGACAAAGAAGCCCTTGGCATTTTAAATGGACACAATGTACTTTCCATGGAACTTTCATCTGTCCTATGTGTTTCCTCCATTTTCTTTCATCTCCAAGACAATACAAAAGATCAGGCTGGAGAAGTCCTCTTGACTGCTCCATTCTAACCCTGTCTGACCTGGTTTGCACTCCTTCTCAGTATGTCCATCCGGAAACCATTCAGCCTTCCTCTAAGACCAGATCTCCCGATCCAGGGTTGCATCTGATACCAGGAGGTTGAAAAGTTAGCTTTGCTGGCATCCTAAGGTTAAAGGGTTTCTCAGAGGATGTAATTTCCACCATGGTACAGGCTAGGAACTCTGTCTCTTCCAAAAAAGAGTACAAAAGGATCTTATCAGTGGATTGCTGATAAGGACATATCTGCCTAGACCTGATATCACTACGGTCTTGGCCTTTTTGCAAGACTATGTGAACAAAGGTCTCGGCACTATCAAGGTACAGCTCTCTTCCAGAGGTGTATTGCTATTCTTCCAGATGTTAAGACCTTTGTTCAAGAGGCTCATGTCTTCAACCTCTCTTCAGGGATCCCACTCCTCTGTGAGACTTTTAGTCCTGAGCATTCTCCAAAGTCCTCATTTTGAACCTTATTCTTCATTTTCTTCATGTGTTTCACTCTCAAGATGGCTGTCCTTTTAGTCAGTGTGTCTGTATGAAGAGGTGAGGTGCTGAATTTCAAGGCTTGTCTTGCAAGCCTCCCTTCCTGGTATTTCCTGGTGTTTCATCAGTACAAGGCAGTACTTTGTATCTCTCAATGGATCGACCTAACGTTGTTTTAGATTTTCACATCAACCAGAAATAAGTCCTTTGGTACATCCTGACCCTTTCCCAAAACAGGAGAAGGATCTTCACATGCTGGGTGAGATGCTTTAGTTGTGTATCTTACTCTGCCTTTTCACAAGACTGATTCCCTCTATCATTCCTGTGGGTCTTAGAGCAGGACAGGCTGCATCTAAAGCCATTGTTGCTTCTTTGATCAAAACCTGTTCCATTCAGAGTGAAAGCACACTCCACCAGGTCTCTGGGAACTTCTTGGGCCTATAAAAGTCAGACATCTGCTGAACAGCTGTGCAAGGTTGCTGTGTGGTCCTTCTTGCATGCTTTCTCCCAACACTACCATGTCCGTATCTTGACCTGAAACTGCTCTGGCTGGAAGGTCCTTCAGGTGATAGTGCTTGTTTAAAGTCTCTCTTCTACCATACACTGTTCAGTAGTTTGAGCCCAGTTGACTCTTGTTTGATTTATGTGTTGTGATAGTTTGGTGTCTGTTGACACCTGAGACTGCATAGATCTAGTTTAGTCCTATTCCACTGGTTTGCTATGGAGAGAGAGTTGTCTTTTCTCACTCCCTGGAATCTTAGGGATGCTTTGGTATATCCCCATGGTTACGGTGTTCCATATTGGACAAATGAGAAAAGAGGAGTTTAGTGAACATACTGTTAAATCCTTTTCTCTTAGTCCATGTAGCACACACAACTTACATCCGGAGGAAAAGAAAAAAAACCTGACAGCGTTTCCTTTCCTGGCTAGAGGAGTCCTCTTGGAAGTCTTTGTTCAAGAGGTTTCCTTTTCTTCTTCCCACTTCGTTATTGTCTGTACTAGTTTGAATCTGGGTGTTAAGGAGGTGGGTTTGAGAAGGATGTGGGTTTGTAAGAGGAGGAGGAAGTCCCTACCCAAAACAATCTGTCTCTCTTGAAGTGCCCTGTGATCTGGAGGAGGGAGCTCTCAACCCTATACTTCCTGTGTTTTATACTGGACATAAGAGAAAAGGCGTTAAATGTAAGTTCACTAAAGCTGCATCTAATGGAAAAGTAAGATCACCTAGTATTAAAGGAGCAGTAAACTTTTTTGTTGTGCATGGAAATAACAGTTGAAATGTGTGCATATTTCTGTTATTCACGATTGTATAATCCAGTCAAAATAAACTTAATTTGTTTTTCAGACACTCAGCATTCAGTCTTCTACAAATGGCCAGGCAGTCAGCAGTGATATTCAGTTAAAATGCAACTACTGTAAAAATGTGTTTTCATGTAAACCAGAAACCCTGGAATGGGAGGTAAGACTCTTTTCTTCTTTGTGTGTTTAGGACTGGACTGTAAAAATATTAGTGAGGACAGTGATGATCAAGAGTTGGAGAAAGTTAATAGGTGAAATGTTACTAACCCACCCAGTTCTGATCACAGTGGACCTCCTGTCCAAAATCAAGCAGTAACATTCTGCACAATGGGGGGGAGAATTCACAAGTTTGCTAATTATTTAAATGGGGCTCTTTAAAGGGAAACTAAAACCCCTCAATAACTTAAGTGTTACTGATTGCTCATCTGGCGACTAGCTGCTTAGTAGCGCTAGTCGCCAGAAATATTACCCGGTTCTGTAGATATCGGCGTTTTACCGATGGAGACAGGAGCAGGAAGCACGGACATCTCTTCACAGTGACGTCCGTGCACCTGCGCTGTCAGTCCCTTTTGAACCGCGCGGTTCAAAAGGGACTGACAGCGCAGGCGCACGGACGTCACTGTGAAGAGACGTCCGTGCTTCCTGCTCCTGTCACCATCGGTAAAACGCCAATATCTGCAGAACCGGGTAATATTTCTGGCGACTAGCGCTACTAAGCAGCTAGTCGCCAGATGAGCAATCAGTAACACTTAAGTTATTGAGGGGTGGTAGTTCCCCTTTAACACCTTGAATGCTAGGGAAGTCACACAATGTGTTGAGAGAGCACTCTAGCATCAAAGCATTAAAAAAAGTCCCATTTAAATAAGCTGGATTTTTTTTTTATATTTGTCCCCTGTGGTCAGTTGGATTGTCCCAGAATTGCTTTGTTCCTCTTTTATAAACAAGTCCTAGTCTAGCTGAGAAGTATAAAGCCATTTTCTTTGATATATGGCAGTGATTCCAAAACCCTATACTCAGACTCTGAACAGGCCATAGGATTTCCCTGCTTGATTACACAACTGCGTTAATATAGTCATTTAATTCTGCTGTGCACAAGTAGGGAAATCCGAAACACCTAGTCTGTTAGTGGTCCTTGAGGATAGGGTTAGGAACCACTTGTATAGAGAGAAACTCTTCAATTGCCAGTGGGATAAACAATTTATTTCAATGCTTTTCATATCCCGTGGGCACTCATAGAGTTAAAGTATAACAGCACCTAAAATGAATAGGGTTCATACCACTTTAAATATCACATATCCCTATCCAGCATTTGAGAAAAAAATGTTATATACCTAAACACCAGAATATATTATAAACATGCTCTTCCTAGTCATCTCGTGACACCTGCCTATGATCATTAACGCCTCTGTTTGTATAAATGATAAGGGAAATGTATAACATGATTTTGGCAGACAAGTAGTTTCAGTGAACTTGGGTTCTAATCTCAAAACAACCATCACTTTTTGTGTTTGAAGTGGAATTACTACCGCATAACAAGTTTATCTTAAATAACTCCCCATCTGGCGACTAGCTGCTTCATAGCGCTAGTCACCAGTATTATTACCTTATTAAATAGATTTCTCCTCCCCGGCTGACGGGCAGGATGGAGCGTGGACACCTTGCCATAGTGACATCCGTGCGCCTGCTCTGTCAGTCCTTTCCCGAGCCGGACAACTCCTAGCAACGCCTCTTAGAGCCAGCTGGGACTGACAGAGCAGGCTCGCAGGCGTCAGTATGGCAAGATGTCCTTGCTCCGTCCTGTCTGTCAGCTGGGGAAGAAAGGAGAAATCTATTTAATAAGGTAATAATTCTGGCGACGAGCGCTACTAAGCAGCTATTCGCCAGATGGGGAGTTATTTAAGATAAACATGTTATGCGGTGGTAGTTCCGCTTTAACAGGCCTGATAAAACTTGCCCTCCTATTTACTGGGGGTGGGAGAAAAAAAATAAACTAAACTAAATGTTATATAGGTGAATATAATAGGCCCTTTTCATTTTTAATTTCCCTTTAAAGTGATGATAAACCACAAATCTAAAGAAAAAAAAATGTTTTGCCTTTTCTTAAAGAGAGAATAAGAGGTACTCCCACTACTTAGAGGTGTCTTATTCAAATTTTATTGCAGCTCACACTTTAAAATTTTGAGGTGCAGTATTTTGGTGGTCTGAAATTGTACGGTGGTGCTGTTGCTATACCATCCTATGGGGTTTATGGTCAACTGACCAGAGTTGTTGTTTGGTTGGTGTATCAACAGCACCACTAACATTTCAGGCTGAGATATTGCACCTAAATAAATTTCAATTTTGAATTAAAATATTTGAATTAAACCACTTCTTAGGAGGGGGTTCCCTTATTTTATTCAGGAGCAAAAACCTTACAAATATATATTTCTCTGTCGCCCAATACAGGTTACTGGTAACTCTGTTTAGGCGATCTGCCCCTTTAAGTAGGCAGGAACAATTCTAGAATTGATTGCAGGTGGTGGAGCCTACTTTCCCTCCTTGGCTGCAGCTAGCCAACCAGCTCCAGAAAGATTTTTTCCTTGGCGAAGATAACACAGGCAAGAGAACAGTTCTGCTATAGCTTTAGAAGTTTTTTATTTTTCTGTTAGAACTGGAATACCACCATTTGGAGGATTACCATAACTGACAATGCCCTTAGATGTGGCTAGCTCAGTGACCAGGTGATTTCTGTGGGCCTTAAGCCCTGGGAGGAAAATCTTGGCTACAAGTTCTTTCCTCAGGAGTCTCCTACCGAGGCTTCTTCTTTAAACATGGTAATCTGAAGACAGAAGATCTGCAGGAAAGGTGAGCAGCCCTTTGAGTTCTGCAGGTCCAATTGTCCCGTAGTGCCCCTCCGCACAGGGGTTTTTCATTTGGAGTTCCTATTGCACACTCCTGCACTCTTTGGGTCTGTCTGGGTGTTTGGAGCAGGTTTATTTGTTAATTAACCATTTAGCTGCTGCTTTGGAATTTTTTGGTGGGCTTTCTAACACTTTTCCTACTGGTCCAGTGTTTTTTGGGTGTCCTAACATGTTCTAGTGACATTTCATGTATTTTAGTTTTACACTTTCAATTTTGTAAAATTTGAGTTCTACGCGCTTTACTGCATAGGTGCCATTGCTCCATTCACTTCTATGGGACTGTACAGTTTGGGACATATCTCTGCAACAGTTTAACCTAGCGACTTCAGAGATGGCTCATTTTCCTTGTCTGCCCTTGCTCTATCATCCGGTTCATGTTTCTAGAGTGTTGGTTGGGCTCCGGGCACTGTTTGGGGTACTTTTCAGGGAAAAGTACATTTCCCATGAGAGCTTGCTTGGCGCCCTTGTTTCTGATTGGCTCCCGCCATGGCATGCATTTTGTGCTATTTCCAGAACAAGTATACTACGCAGGGCTTGGACTCTCCTTCTTTCCTCTGCTGATTAACACTTTGCCTGCCAGATAAGTTTCTTTTAGCGATTTCTGGGCTGAAACTTTAATCCGACACACACTAATTGGGTGATTTATTATACAGTAAGGTTATTGACACACTGAGAATGTCTATACCATTGGAGCTTGGGGCCAGACCTAAGACGAAGGATGCTGGGGTCTCTGTATCCCCCATTGCGTATTGCTCTTCCTGTTATTCATGGTTACCTAGAGAATTCTCAGGACATTTATGCTCAGCATGTTCTGATGTCCCTGAGAGTATTCCAGGGACCTCCAGCCATGCATTAGAGCCAGTTTGGATGCAAGAGTTCAAGGCTGCTACTAGGGACCTAGGTCTATATTGCAGCTATTTCCATCCCAGTTACAGGGGGTCTTTCATTCTTGGCTGGCCCTCTCCTCCATCAGGTCTTCCCTGCCAAAACCTCAGATGGTACCTGGCGTGTCAGATTCCTCTGAGAAGGAACTGCTGGTTGATTCAGATGTTCTGCGGTGTGCTTCTCTCAGTTTTTTGGGGACCCTTTTTAGACTGATCCTGAACCCTCGGCTGAGGGCCTGATCAGGGCTGTTTTAAATACCTTAAACATCCCCTTGGTGCAGTAGGTTCCTTCTGACCCTTCTGATGTATTTCAGGAGCCTAAAAAGCCCTTTAATTGCTTTTCACCTAACCCCTCTCTTGACTGCCTTGTGTCCAAAGAGTGGAAGTCTCCAGACAGGAAACCTTCTGTCTCCAAGAAATTTGCCAACGCACTTTCTCAGTGGGTTTATCCTCCCAAAGTGGGATGCCACCATCTCCAGGCTATTTGTCTACTGCCTTGCCAGTCTCAGATGCGTCCACTCTGAAGGACTGGACTTGGAGAAACTTGGTCTCCCTCAAGTCCCTTTTTGCCACTGCTGGTTCTGCCATGCGTCCAGCATTCGCTGGAGCATGGGTTAACCGGGCCATTGCAGTCTGGACTGAACAGCTCACCCTGGCTGCACTTCGGATATGTTGCACCTTCTTGCCAACATTTCTGAGGCACAGCACTATGTTTCTGCTGCTTTATTTGATGCCATCCATTTGGTGGCTAGGGTTTCCACCATGTCTGTGGTGGCCAGACGGGCTCTTTGGCTCAAGATCTGGTCTGCTGACACTGCTTCCAAGAAAGCATTGCTTTCCTTACCTTTTCAAGGTACTTCCTTGTTTGGGCCAGATCTTAAGGATTTGATCAGTGAGGCCACAGGGGGTAAGAGTACCCTTCTACCCTTGGTTCCCAGGAAGAAAACACCGCTTAAGCGTAATCGGTATTTTCATTCTTTTCAGAATGAGACCCGTCCAGCGAACCAGACGGTTCCTTCAACTCCGCGTACCTCCTCCAAGCCCAAACAGCAATGGAAGCCCATGGTCTCCTCCAAGCCCACGGCTTCCAAGCAGCCTTCGGCATGACTCTCCGAACCCGGGTCCACACTCTGTTGTGGGTGGTCGTCTGCGAACCTATCATAGTATTTGGGAGGATTCTGTGACGGACCCATGGGTTTTACAGGTGGTGACGGAAGGGTACAGGATCCCTTTCGCCTCTTCCTCCCTTTTGCTTCTTTCCTTCTCATACGCCTCAGGGCTCAGAGAAACGCAGTCTGTTCTGCGCTGTTCAGGCTCTTCTGGCCAAGGACGTTCTATAGCCGGTTCCAGTTCAGAACAGAGGTATGGGTTTTTACTCAAACCTCTTTGTGATCTCCAAGATGGACAGCAGCTGTCATCCCATTTTGGACTTGAGGGATCTCAATTCCTTTGTGATCCGGACTCATTATCACCAGGAGTCTCTATGCATGGTGTTTGCTGCCATGTCCCCAGGGGAATTCCTTGCATCTCTGGATCTTCAGGACGAGTACTTACACATTGCCATTCATCCAGAGAGCCGGCAGTACCTCCTATTTGCCTGCGACCTGGGACATTTTCAGTTTTCAGCTCTTCCATTTGGACTTACGACAGCTCCTCAAGTCTTCAACCGTGTCCTGGGAACCTCAGTGTCTGTCCTCCACCGGAACGGCATCAAAGTTACTCCATACATGGAAGACCTGCTTCTGAAAGTTCCTTCTGCGGAACTTCTTCATCAGCAAGTTCAGCAATGCATTCATGCTCTTACCCATCATGGATGGATCATCAACTTGGACAAGTCGGATCTTATCCCATCCCAGCATCTGGTCTTCCTGGGCCTTCTCTTTGATACTTACTTACTAGAGCATGGTGTTTCTCATGGACGAGGTAGCTCACCAGATCTCCTACAGAGTTTCTGTGGTTCTGGCTCAAGATCCAGTTCCAGACAAGAAACTGCCCTCTCTAGTGGGGAAATTCATTTCCACCATGGAAGCGGTCCCATTTGCCATGTCACACACCAGGGAGCTCCAGAGGTTTGTGATCCAAGTGTGCAGAGATCAGCCCCACCTTCTGAAGATGTCAGTGTCCCTCCCTCTTCATGTGGAACTGAGTTTGTCATGGTGGCTCGACCTCTCCAATCTGTGGAAAGGCAAGCCCTTCCTGGTATCCTTCTGAACCACCATGACTACGGATGCCAGCCTCTCCGGCTGGGGAGCGGAGCTGGGTCGCCTGAGCGCTCAGGGTCGGTGGTCTCCAGAGGAATCTCTCCTTCCTATCAAGATATTGGAGCTTCGGGCGATATTTCATGCCCTTCGTCATTGGACATCTCAGCTGGAAGACTGTCTGGTCCGGGTGGAGTCCAACAAAGCCACGGCCATGGCTTACATCACCAAACAGGGCAGAACAAGAAGTCTCGCCTCTTGCTTAGAGGTCAATGCTATTTTGTCCTGGGCAGAACACATTCCTGCCATATCCGCAGTGCATATTCCTGCCGTAGACAACGTCATGGTGGAATTTCTCAGTCAACACACGGTGGACAGCAGAGAGTGGGAGTTGCACCTAGAGGTGTTCACGCTCATTATTCAGAAATGGGGTCTTCCTTACATCGATCTGATGGCGACAAGACACAACAGGAAGGTTCCGAGGTTCTGCTCTTGTTGGAGGGACCCTCTAGCTCTGGCGGTGGATGCAGTGTTCATTCCTTGGTTATTCCCTCTGGCCTACATTTTTCCTCCCCTCCCAATGTTGCACAGGGTGTTAGGAAAATTACCTGTGGAAGGAGGATGTTCATCTGCTAGCTTTGACGGCTTGGAAAGTGAATCCTCAATATTGTAGAAGAAAGGTTATTCTGGGGTGGTGGCTACTGTGCTCAGTGCCTGCAAACCTGTTTCTTCCAAGATCTATCACAGTGTCTGGTCGACCTTTCTGGCTTGGTGTGCTGATAAGGACCTGTCTCAGGAATTTGATCTGCCTACGGTCCTGACCTTTTTGCAGGACAGTGTGGATAAGGGCCTCAGTTTGAGTTCCCTTAAGGTTCAGACTTCTGCGCTCTGTTTTCTTTCAGAGGCGTATTGCCATCCTTCCTGATGTCAAGGTTTTCTTCCAGGGCATTGCTCATGCTCGTCCTGCCTTCAAGATTCCTGCTCCTCCGTGGGATCTTAACTTGGATTTGGGCGTTCTTCAGTACCCGCCATTTGAATCTTTGGCTACTATTCCTCTACGCGTCTTGATGTGGAAAATGGCCTTTCTCCTGGCGATTGTGTCTGTCCGTCGTGTCGCGGAGTTACATGCTCTGTCCTGTAAACCATCCTATCTGGTGTTTCACAAGGACAAGGCGGTGCTTCGCACCTCTCAGGAGTTTGTCCCAAAGGTGGTTTTGGAGTTCCACATCAATCAGGAGATTGTGGTGCCCTCTTTCTGCACTGAACCCACCTCTGACAAGGAGAGGGACCTCCACTTGTTGGACGTGGTGTATTGTCTCAAGTTTTATGTATATCGCACTGAGTCTGTCAGGCAATCATATGCTCTTTTCATCATTCCGGAGGGTCCTAGGGCAGGAAGACCTGCATCCAAGGTGACTATTGCTTCTTGGATCAAGTCCACTATTCGTAAGGCTTTTGAGCTGAGGAAGAAGCCTGTCCTTTCAGGGTCACTGCTCGTTCTACAAAGTCTATTGGGGCCTCATGGGCCTACATGAATCAGGCCTCTGCTGATCAGTTGTGCAAGGCTGCCACCTGGTCATATGTGCACACTTTTTCGAAGCACTACCGTGTTGATGTGCTGGCATCGGCTGACGCCAGCTTTGGGAGGAAAATCCTGGAGGCAGTCTTGCCTGTCTAGGATTTTCTTCGGTTCTTGGTGCTTCCTTCACTTTTGAGCCCTGTTGGCTCTAGTTCCGTGTGCAGTGTAACAGTTGGGGTGGTGTTACCCGTGTTCAGTGTCCGTTGACACTTCAGTTGTTTTGTTGGGCTGTCTCTGATCTGATGGTTCATATCTGCACTGGTGACTTTGGGGGCCTTGCGCCTGGTCCTTGTCTTTCTTCCCGCCACTGGGAAACTCAATGGTTGGACATCCCAGAGTTACCAGTAACCTGTATTGGAAGACTGAGAAGAGGATTTTAGTCTTACCTGTTAAATCCTTTTCTCTTAGTCCATACAGGTTACTGGTCTCCCACCCTGTTAAGGGACCATGCTTGGCTTTCCTGTGGCAGACTGTGGGGGTCCTTCGGGGTCATGCTCACAGGAGTCTTCTTTCTTTTCACGATCTAGTCCATAGTTAGTGTCTCAAATCTTTCTGGAGCTGGTTGGCTAGCTGCAGCCAAGGAGGGAGAAGGTAGGCTTCATACCCTGCAATCAATTCTAGAATTGTTCCTGCCTACTTAAAGGGGCTGATTGCCTACCCAAAGTTACCAGTAACCTGTATGGACTAAGAGAAAAGGCTTTAACAGGTAAGTCTAAAATCCTCTTATTTTTATGTTTCATAAATAGTGATACCCAGATTGCTGGGAGATGCTTCATTCTAATAGTGCTCAACCTTTTTTCCAATTAACTTTGCGTGCTAGAGTGGTACATAACACAGTGCTTTGTGTACCCCTCTGGGACTCAAAGGATTAACATATGCTGTTGCTGTTTATGGAGTGCGTTTTTGATTGCCAACCAAAAGCTCTACATAAGGGACTATAACGGCGCCTCCTGGTCGTGACTCATCTACTTTTCTCCCCCGAAAACAAAACAAAAAAAACACCTCCTTCCCACCTGATCATGAAATGTTCTACAGCAGTAATTCTTAGCTCCACTCCTCATGACAGAAGTTCAGGTTTTCAGTATCTCCCAAATTATTGCATACAGAAATGTGAGAGGCGCTGAGGATAAACAAAATCACAGTGGTTTGTTCTATGGCTAGTCACTGCTAAGAAGCATCACACTTTAGCTCTCTATGGCCATTTCTTTTCCACATACATGTTAGACTAGTTCTGCCCAAAAGGAGCAGTCCAGTTCCAAAATGAAGGGCAAGTCCCTGCTGTATGGGAACACCAGCTTACACAGACCAACATTTCAACCTTGTTTGGCCTTGTCAGTGAGGTACAACTGGATTCCCTTGGCACTGAGTGTTAAGGGGTCTCCCTAAGTGTGAAGGCTAATCTAGATGTGAACCCCTTGCTTTCGGTGCTTGGGGAAACCTGCTGCACCTCACTGATGAGGCCCAATTATGCAGAAACTTGGGGTTAGCTGGTGTTCTCGTGCAGAGGGGCTTGACTATTACTTTGGAACTGGTCTGCCCTTTTAGGGGGTATTAGTCTAATATGTACATTCAATTTCTCCACTTGTTATAGCACAAGATAGCTAAACCTGATTCTTCTGAGCAGTGGCTAGTGTCGGACAAGCCATTATCGTTCTGTTTGTCCTCAGAGCTTCACATCTTGGGATGTGTTCCTAATCAAGCACAGGCAGCTGAATCAGATTGACTAAGCCACTGATTAATTGTCTGTGATTAAGCAGGGGATGGATATCTTGATAAGCTCATCTGCTGGTGTGACACAGAGACTAATGTTGAGAAACCGATCACTAAAGTATGTATTATTGTACCCTAAAGTGCAAAACACGACAAGATTTGGCAAAAGAATTGTTATTGATGTTTGCATTATTGATATTCAGAAATATGAATGACATTGCCTGACACTACATTCCCATTTAGTATTTGTAGCTAGAAAAATGTATTTTTATCTTCAAAAACAAATTAATAATAACACATCTACTAAATTGTTAATTGTGTTTACAGAGCACATTTCAGTTTAATGATTGCACTAGATTTCTGTAAATGAGGGTATTGTCTTTGATATCATTGAAGTTTTTATCACATGTTACTCCAATAATTTTTTTGATCAAAGCACTCCTATGGGCATGTTATGACCATGATGGGAGTCTAAAACTGACTGCTCCAAGACCAGAGCAGTAAGTTTCTGCATCTCTCACGACAAGCCGGTATGTGTCATCGTTCACACGTCCTGGCTTTCCATACAAATTGGCCTTGGTCTTTAAGTGCACAAAATCCCCTGGTCCTTAAGGGGCTTAATAGTTAAGTTGCAAATAATCTTGTCAATAATAGACCTGAATAAATGGTGAATCGGTGATTGATGAATCTGAGATGATATACTGGATGATAAATGGAATGAAATGAAGGATGAATTAAAATTGGATAGATGGTACAGATTGCAGATGGTGTTTATGAACAATAATATAGACAGATGATGAACCCATGAATATGAATATTTCAAATTCCAAGGTAAAAAAATTGGATGATGACCAAATGAAAATGAATTATGGAAAATGTGGAATAGCATCATCATGATGAAAGGAATACGTCACCAATATTTAAACAATCTTTTACATGTACTCTCAAGCTTGAAATGGAAATCACAATGTAAAAAGTGTATCTGAATAAATATCACTCTTATGGTTCAGTATGGAACATGGTACCATGTAGGTTGATTCCATCCTTTTTTGGAGTGTAGGGCACATCTCAAAAGACCAGTCTTGTAGGTGGAGACATACCCCTCCATAGGAATGTATCCTGTGCGATGAAAGGATAGAGTAGGAGACAGTCTTAGTTTTAGCTTTTTAAATATTTTAACCTGGGCAGAAGAACATGTTCCTGCCATATCCGCAGTTCATATTCCCAGAGTAGACAACGTGCTGACAGACTTCCTAAGTTGGCACCCAGTAGACAGCAGAGAGTGGGAACTGAATCAAGAAGTGTTCAACCTCATTATTCAGAAGTGGGGACTTCCTTGCATCGATCTGATGACGACAAGGCACAATCGGAAGATTCCGTTGCCCTGTTCCTGCTGGAGGGATCCTCTAGCTATGGCAGTGGGTGCCATGTTGATCCCAAAGCACTTCCCTCTAGCGTACATCTTTCCTCCCATTCACATGCTACACAGGGTGTTGTGTAAAATGCGTCTGGAGGGTTCTCCAGTCGTTCTGATCGCTCCGTACTGACCTTGTCAGGCTTGGTTTCCAGAGCTCCTGGGTCTCTGTGGCGGATCCCTTTCGTCTCCCCCGCCGTCCGGATCTCCTCCTTCAGGGGTATATGTAGGAGGAGGATATGGATCGTCTGGGTTTGATGGCATGGAAATTGAATCCTCAATACTGAAGAAGGGTTTCTCTTCTGGTGTGGTAACCACTGTGCTTAGTGCCCTCAAGCCTGTTTCCTCCAAGGCCCATCATAGAGTCTGGTCTACCATTCTCCCTTGGTGTGCTGATAGGGATCTTCCTCAGGACTCTGATCCTACGGTCCTGTCCTTTCTGCAGGATGGAATGGATAAGGGTTTCAGTTTGAATTCCCTTAAGGTTCAGACTTCTGCCCTTTCTGTCTTCTTTCACAGAAGTATCACAATTCTTCCTGATGTCAAGGTTTTCTTTCAGGGCGTTGCTCACGCTCGTCCTGCCTTTAAGAGCCCTACTCCTCAGTGGGATCTTAATTTGTTTTTGGGCGTCCTCCCATTGAGTCCTTGACCACTATTCCCTTGCGCATGCTGATTTGGAAAATGGCGCTTCTCCTGGCAATTGTGTCTGTTCCCCATGTCGCGGAGTTACAGGCCCTGTCTTGTAGACCACACCTCAGGAGTTTCTTCCCAAGGTGGTATCTGTATTCCACATTAATCAGAACATTGTGGTGCCCTCTTTCTGTCCTGACCCTGCCTCTGACAAGGAAAGGGATCTTCACTTGTTGGATGTAGTGAGATGCCTCAAGTTCTATGTGCACTGCACTGAGTCTATTCGCCAGTCTGATGCCTTGTTCATCATTCCTTAGGGTCCCAGGGCAGGGAGACCGGCATTCAAGGTGACAATTGCATATTGGATTGTCTACTATTCGTAAGACTTAAGAGTTATGGAAGAAACTGTTTCCTTTTCAGATTTCGGCTCATTCCACCAGATCCATTGGGGCTTCTTGGGTGTACAAGAATCAAGCCTCAGCTGATTGTGCAAGGCTGCCACTTCCATCTGTTCAACTTTTTGTAAGCACTACCGAGTGGATGTTCTGGCATCGGCTGATGCCGGCTTGGGAAGGAAGATCCTAGAGGCTGTTTTGCCTGTCTAGGTTCTCCTTTCGTCTCTTTAGTACTCCATCACTTTTGAGCCCGGTTGGCTCGAGTTTTGTGTGCTGTACTGTGTTCCTGGTGCGGTTCTGCACTGATTTTTGTGTCCGTTGACCCTTCCGTTTTATTGTTGAGCTGTCCATGATCTGATGGTTCATATAGTCTCTGGTGACTTTGGGGCCCTGCACCTGGTCCTTGCCTTACTTCCCACCTCTGGGAAACTCAATGGTTGGACATCCCAAAGTACCAGTAACCTATATTGGACGACAGGGAAAAGAGGATTTTAGTCTTACCTGTTAAATCCTTTTCTCATATAGGTTACTGGTCTCCCACCCTGTCAATGGACCATGCTTGGTTCTCCTGTGACTGAACTTAGGATTCCTGTCGGGTTCATGCTCACAGGAGTCTTCTTTTCCCTTCTTAATAACTAGTCCCCAGTTAGTGTCACAAATCTTTCTGGAGAGGGGGGGGCTAGCTGCAGCTAGAGAAAGGAGGTAGGCTCCATCCAGCATTCTATTAAGAATTGTTCCTGCCTACTTAAAGGGGCAGTTGCCTACCCAAAGTACCAGTGACCTATATGGACTAAGAGAAAAGGATTTAACAGGTAAGACTAAAATCTTCTTTTCCCTTCAGGGGTGCTGCAGTCCTGGAAGCCCCCCCACTACCTTTAAATATGTGGTCCTAAGATTCTAGGAGTCTCCTCAGCTGAGGAATTGTCAGAAGGGGAGGATGAGGAAGGGGAATAGGAGGATATGGATTCTTCCTACTCCTGTGGGCATTCTTATGAGAATGACCCCCCTTCCCTAGGCTGAGAGACTGATTTGAGCTGTTTTGGAGTCGCTTCAGGTCTCTGACACCTCTGATACGCGGTCTTCCTGTGCATATGTTTTCCAGAGGCGAATGAAATCTTTTTCCCACTAATGCCACTCTTGACCAGATCCTTCTGGATGAATGGAAAACTCCAGACAAGCTACTGTCTATAAGAGGTTCTCTAAGCAGTAACTTAGAGAGGCAACTTTGATGCAGTGGTCCTCTCCTCCAATCGTGAATACCCTTTTCCTTTGGCAGATGCAGCAGGTCTGAAGGATCCGACAGGAAAGAATCTGGATTCTGTCCTTGGAGCCAACTTTGCAGCCACTGGATCAGCACTAAGACCTATGTTTGCATCTGCCTGGGTTAACAGGGTTGTTTCTATGTGGAGTGAACAGCTAATGGAGGCTGTCTGTGCTGAAGATTCCAAGGAGCATCTGTTGGTTCTTTTGGCCAACATTTATGAGGCTAACATTTATGTATCTGAGGCAGTCGGGTTGTCCACAAGGTGGTAGAAGTGATGCGCTGAAGGATTGTCTGGGAGTCTCCACCAATAAGACTTTTTGAGAGACCTGGGATGTTTGGTCTGGCTTCAGCTTTAAATTCTGCACCCCACACTGTTACTCCCTAGGAAAGCTGCATTGCATATAGCAGTTGGCCGTGGGTTGGATACTTCTGCTTTAACCCCTTAAGGACCCATGATGTGTCAGTACCCTCATGGGTAAACTTGCCATAAGGACCCCTGATGGCCCTGGCATGTCATGGAATTCAGGGCTTCCCATGCAGCTGCATGTTGTTTGGGGAGCCCTGAACCAGACGCACAAAGGAAAAAAAAAATGCTTTGTGGTCCTTAATTGCCGGCCGTGAGCATGCGTGGCTGGTCCTTAATGGGTTAAGGGTTATAAAAGGAATCCACATCATTCCTTTGCAGTTCTTTGGACACACCTGTGGCTCTAGGGGTTGAAAGAAGTATTATTTTTTTCTTAAAATCTTGAATATTACAATTTTTCAATGCCCATTTTTGTGGATCTTTAATCCTACAGAATAAAGTGTATCAGTTCTGCAGCACCAATTGTTGTGATGATTACAAGAAGTTGCACTGCATTGTGACGTACTGTGAATACTGTCAGGAAGAGAAGACTTTGCATGACACCATGAAATTCTCTGGGGTGAAAAAGCCATTCTGTAGTGAAGGTATGTTATTATGTTTTTACCTGTCTTTGCAAAAAAGTTTCAAGTTTTATTTTATTTTTGCTTATTTCTTAATTCAGTATTTTGTTTCAGGATTGTAGAAATAGGAAAGGAAACTTGTTTGAAATGTTCATGAGTTACAATTTGACTTTTGCATACTTGTTAAAGGGATTGTAATACTTTGTTTTAACATTATTTTATTTTGTAGGTATTAAAAAAACATGAAGAATGATATAAGTCTTATCTCTCAAACCTTTATGGTTTAAGAGATATTCACAAGCAAAGTTTCCCCTCCCGCCCCTTTTACCTAGTGTAAGCCATCTCTTCTCGGATCTGGAATACAGTCCATAGACCAGACAGATAACAGCAGGGGACAAACTTCTTCATTGAGAACAATGAAAACCCTGCCCCCCTTGACAAGTTTTTCAGTTTTTTCCCTTATCTTAACTGAAGATTGTCCCTCTCTGCAATCTACCTGGGCACCTCCCTTCTGCTCTGGCTGAACAGTGTTACATCAGTAAAAGGGGCGGGAGGGGGACACTGTCATTGAATTACTCTTAAACTACAACTCTGACAGAATTGAAATAACACTCTCCAAAGTCCAAATACTATGATGATTAATTAGAGCTGCTTTTATTATGAAACATTACTATCCCTTTAAATATTTTTTTATTTTTGTTTTAGAAACCAGTTTAAAAAAAAAAAAAAAAAAAGTCCATTGCATGGGCACTAATGGAAAAGAACAAACATCTATAAATGAAATTGAGTTATATTTAAGAGAACACAAACCCAAAAATGATCTTGAGTTGTAAAAACATAAACTTAATGCCAATATCTGCAAAATCAAGGTTTCTCTGGTGTCATTGAGAGTTGCAGGGACCATGGGGTTAAGCAGTGTGCCTATAGGAGACATGGCACTCTAAGCAAAAAACTCCTTCCACTTCATAGCTTTAACTCCTACCAACTGCCTCCAATTTTTTTTTAGGGTACCTCAAGTAGGTCCAAGCTTTTGAGGGACAAATTTATATTTATATAAAAATAAATGTTATTTACTCTTATTCTTTAATTATTACATACTTTATTTTCCTCTGTGTTCTCCACATAAAATTGCTTGCATTGCTGTTTGTTTTTTCTCACTTTAATTTGGTGCTTTAAGCATGCACACGCTAGAGGGTGTGCACATGCACTTTAGCTCCCAAAGCGGCGGACATTTTTTTACAGCAGCTCTGGAGCTTCTCCTGGAAGCAACGTTTCTTTGACTGGGAATGTATTTAGTCATTAATAATTCGCTTCTTTATCCAGTATTAAAACATTGCTCTCTCTCTCTCTCTCTCTCTCTCTCTAGGTTGTAAGCTGCTATATAAACAGGATTTTGCAAAACGACTGGGCTTAAAGTGTGTGACTTGCAACTACTGCTTTCAGATGTGTAAGAGGGGAGCTACGAAAGAATTTGATGGCATGTTGAGAGATTTCTGCGGGGAAGAATGTAGTAAAAAGTTTCAAGAATGGTACTACAAGGTAATTATGACCAATTGATTTGCTTACATTAGCATGTGTGTGAGTAACCTGCGGCTCTTCAACCTCTCACTACAACTCCTATCATCCTGAGACTGTCAAATGGAGACTTGAGGATTATAGGAGCTGTAATCCAGTATGAAAGGTGAGCCACAGATTGCCCATCTTTTGGTTTAGCACAAGCAAAAGTAACGTGGAAGAGCAGTGACCTATGTTCTTAAGACTTTGCCATGATTTCAGTTATTTGTTCCTACAACTAGTGGCTATAGGTGTATGTTTTATTGTAAATGAATAGTAATGTGTTATGAAAACAGTTTATATTTCCTGATGCATAAAACAAAGGCACTCCCATTATGTTTTTTGCTTAATTCAAAATGTGCTTTTTATAAATTGAATGGATTTATAGGTGTTTACCACTCGGGCATTTTAATGCATAGGTGTTGCCAAAGGTCCCAGATTTCCCGAAAGCCACCAATTTAGTTCCTTAAAATACAGATGCTGTTCTTGGTGCACAGCATACCAATCCGGGTACCTTACAAATTTTTAAAACTCCCGCCTCAGCACTAGGTGGTGTATTTGCTTTCCATGGCAAACTGAAGATCTGAATCAGATGTTCTCCAAAGACCACAAAAGAAAAATACAATTTTACTTTAGATATGAGGTTGTTTAAGCTCCCATTAGGCAGGCTTCCTTTACCATCTTCCATGGAGTTCACATGGGTTTTATTGTCCTTGCACCTTTTCTATATGGAGGTTGATAAGTCTGTTACTTAGTGTCTTTGGAGATTCTTCCCCATTGAGATGAGAGCCTGAATACCGAAGATTGGTGAGTAAAACTTTGAGTGCCATGGCCCATTGGATGTCCCATTCTGAGCTTTCCACACACTGTTGTTGATGCACTACTTCTAGCTCGTTGCTGTCCCTCTTAGTCTTATGACACAGGTGGCAGCAGTAGATTATTAAATTATTTTTACTGTTCTGAGGTAGGCCCGTTCTTTTAGGTATTTATGCAGGTTTTGGGGGCTTCCAGGAAACCCCACAATATGTTTTATACTCCAGGAGGTTTTTTTTTTTTTTTTTTTTTTTTTTTTTTTTTTTTTTTATTTTAAATTTCTGGACATCTTTGCAGCTTATGATTAAATTGTTTTTTTTCCTCTGTCGTCCAATACAGGTTACTGGTAACTTTGGGTAGGCGATCCGCCCCTTTAAGTAGACTGGAACAATTCTAGAATTGTATGCAGGGGGTGGAGCTTACCTTCCCTCCTTGGCTGCAGCTAGCCAACCAACTTCAGTAAGATTTGTTCCTTGATGAAGACACAGGCGAGAGAACAGTTCTGCTATAGTTTTAGAAATTTTTTTTTTTATTTTTCTGTTAGAAATGGAATACCACCATTAGGTGAATTACCATAACTGACAATGCCCATGTGGCTAGCTCAGTAACCAGATCCTTTTTGTGGACCTTAAGCCCTGGGGGGAAAATCTTGGGTTCAAGTTCTTTCCTCAGGAGTTGCCCAGTGAGGCTTCTTCTTAATTCATGGTAGTCTGAAGACAGAAGATCTGCAGGAAGGGTGAGCAATCCTTTGCGTGCTGCAGGTCCACATGTCCCACAGTGCCCCTCTGCAGAGGGGTTTACCTTTGGAGTTCCTGTTGCACACTCCTGCACTGATTGGGTCTATCTGTATGTCTGTTGGGTGTTTTGGAGCAGGTTTATGTGGTAACTTGACCCTTTAGCTGCTGGTTTTGCATGTCTGAGTTTTTTTCTTGACACTTTCCCTACTGGGTTAAGTGTTTTCTGGGTCTCCTCACGTGTTCTAGTGATGTTTCATGTACTTTTATTGTTTACTTCCAACTCTGCAAAATTTAAGTTCCGCGTGCTTTACTGCATAGACACCATTGCTCCATTCACTTCTATGGGACTGCACTGTCTGGGACATATCTCTGCAACTGCTCAACATAGCAACTTCAGAGATGGCTCATTTTAATTGTCTGCCCTTGCTCTTTCAACCAGTTCATGTTTCAAGTGTATTGGAGGCTTCGGCACTGTTAGGGTACTATTTCTATGGAAACTACATTTCCCATGAGCGCTTGCTTTGCACTCTCGTTTTTGATTGACTCCAGCTGCAGCAGCCATTTTGTGCCTTTTCTAGAACGAGTATCCTACGCAGGGCTTGGACTCTCCTTCTCTCCTCTGCAGATTAACCCTTCACCTGCCAGATAAGTGCATTTTATCGATTTCTGGGGTGAAACTTTAATCTTGCACACTGTAATTGGGTGATTCTTTATACTATAACGTCTTTGACACTGTGAAAATGTCTAATCCGTTGGAGCTTGGGGCCAGGCCTAAGACTAAGGAAGCTGGGAATCTGTGTCCTCCCCCATTGCGCATTGCTCCTCATGTCATTCAGGGTTGCCTACAGAATTCTCAGGTCATTTATGTGTTCTGATGTCCTTGACTCTCTTCCAGGGACCTCCAGCCATGCATTAGAGCCAGTTTGGATGCAAGAGTTGAAGGCTGCTACTAGGGACCGCTGGTCTACATTGCAACTCTTTCCATCCCAGTTACAGGGGGTCTTCCATTCATGGCAGACCCCCTTTTCAGTCAAGTCTTCCCTGCCTAAATCGCAGGGAGTACCTGACATATCAGATTCCTCTGAGGAGGAACTGTTAGTGGATTCAGATGTTGAGGAATGTTCTGCTGTGGGCTCCTCTCAGTTTTTTGGGGACCCCTTTGAGGCTGATCCTGAGCCCTCGGCTGAGGACCTGATCAGGGCTGTATTGACTACCCTAAACATTCCCTTAGTTCAGGAGGTTTCGTCAGATCCCTCTGATGTGTTTCAGGAGCCTAAAAAGACCCTTACTTGTTTTCCACCTAACCCCACTCTTGCCCGCCTTGTGTCTGAGTGGAAATCCCCATACAGGAAACCTTCTGTTTCCAAGAAATTTGCCAAGCTTTTACCCTTTTTCTGAGGCGGCGCTTGCTCAGTGGGTTCATCCCCCCCCCCCCCCCCCCCCAAAGTGGATGCTCCTATTTCCAGGCTATCTAAGTCTACTGCCTTGCCTGTTTCTGTTGCCTCCGTTCTGAAAAACTGGACCGACAAGAAACTTGAGGTTTCCCTCAAGTCCATTTTGGCCACTGCTGGTACCGCCATGCGTCCAGCGCTAGTTGCGGCATGGGTTAACTGGGCCATTGTGATCTGGATTGAAAACTCACCTTGGCTGTCCTTCAGGGTGCTCCTACTTTGGATATGTTGCTTCTTCTTGCCAACATTTCTGAGGCCCAGCACTATGTTTCTGCTGCTTTATTTGATGCCATCCGTTTGCACCATGTCTGTGGTTGCCAGATGGGCTCTTTGGCTCAAGATCTGGTCTGCTGACACCGCCTCTAAGAAAGCCTTGCTCTCCTTGCCTTTTCAAGTCACGTCATTGTTTGGGCCAGATCTTAAGGATCTGATTAATGAGGCCACAGGGGGTAAAAGTACACTTCTGCCTTTGGTCCCCGGGAAGAAAACGCCTCTGAAGTGTAATAGGTTTTTTCATCCCTTTCAGACTGAGACACGTACGGCGAACTAGGCGGTTCCCTCAGCACTGCATGCCTCCTCCAAGCCTAAACAGCAATGGAAGCCCAAGCTCTCTTCCAAGCCTACTTCAGCATGACTCACTGAATCCAGGTCCCCACTCTGCTGTCGGTGGCCGTATGCATCACTTCACAGCATCTGGGAGGATTCAGTGGCGGACCCATGGGTTTTACAGGTGTTGGCGGAAAGATACAGGATCCCTTTAGTCTCTGTTCATCCTTTTTGCTTTTCCCCCCCCTCTCATGCACCCCAGGGCGCAGAGAAACACCACCTGTTCAATGGCGCTATACAGGCTCTTCTGGGCAATGATGTTATAGAGCCGGTTCCAGTTCAGGACAGGGGTATGGGTTTTTACTCAAACCTCTTTGTGGTCTCTAAGAAGGATGGCGGTTGTCGTCCTATTTTGGACTTGACGGATGTCAATTCATTTGTGACCCAGACTCATCACCAGGAGTCTCTATGCATGGTGTTTGCTGCCATGTCCCCAGGGGAATTCCTTGCATCTCTGGATCTTCAGGACGCGTACTTACACATTGCCATTCATCCAGAGAGCTGGCAGTACCTCCGATTTTGCCTGCGACCGCAGACATTTTCAGTTCCTAGCTCTTCCATTTGGTCTGACGGCAGCTCCTCAAGTCTTCAACCGTGTCCTGGAAGCCTTATTGTCCGTCTTCCACCAGAACGGCGGCAGAGTTACTCCATACATGGACGACTTGCTTCTGAAAGCCCCTTCTGTGGAACTTCTTCATCAGCAAGTTCAGCAATGCATTCATGCTCTCACCCATCATGGGTGGATCATCAACTTGGACAAGTCAGATCTTATCCCATCTCGGCGTCTGGTCTTCCTGGGCCTTCTCTTAGACACTCAGAGCATGGTGTTCCTCACGGACGAGGTGGCTCATCAGATCTCCCACAGAGTTTCTGTGGTTCTGGCTCAGGATCCAGTTCCAGTCAAGAAGCTAGCCTCTCTAGTGGGAAAATTCATATCCACCATAGAAGCGGTCCCATTTGCCATGGCGCACACCAAGGAGCTCCAAAGGTTCATGATCCAGGTGTGCAAGGGTCAACCTGACTTTCTGAAGACGTCAGTTTCTCTTCCTCTTCATGTGGAACTGAGTTTGTCATGGTGGCTCGACCTTTCCAACCTACTGAAGAGCAAGTCCTTCCTGGTATTCTTCTGGACCATGATGACGACGGATGCCAGCCTCTCCAGCTGGAGAGTGGTCCTTAGTCACTTGAGTGCTCAGGGTCAGTGAACTCCTGAGGATCCCCTCCTTCCGATCAACATATTGGAGCTTCAGGCGATATTTCATGCCCTTCGACATTGGACATCTCAGTTGGAAGACTGTCTGGTCTGAGTAGAGTCCAACAACTCCACGGCCGTGGCTTACATCAACAAGCAGGGAGGAACAAGAAGTCTCACCTCTTGGTTAAGGGGTCAAGGCTATATTGTCCTGGGCAGAAGAACCCGATCCTGCCATATCCTCAGTGCACATTCCTGGCGTAGAAAACGTCATGGCGGACTTCCTTAATCGACACACAGTGGACAGAAGGGAATGGGAGCTACGCCCAGAGGTGTTCAACCTCATTGTTCAGAATTGGGGTCCTCCTTACATTGACCTGATGGTGACAAGACACAACAGGAAGGTACCAAGGTTCTGCTTTCGGAGGAGAGACCCTCTGGGGGTAGATACTATGTCCATTCCTTGGTTATTCCCTCTGGCCTACATCTTTCCTCCCCTCCCAATGTTGCACAGGGTGTTATGGAAATTACTACTGGAGCATTGTCTAGTTATTCTGATTGCTCCGTATTGGCCTTGTCAGTCTTGGTTTGCGGAGCTTCTGGATCTGTCAGTGTCTGAGCCATTCCGGCTCCCTTGCCGTCTGGATCTTCTACAGGATTACATGTGGAAAGAGGATGTTCATCGGCTAGCTTTGACGGCTTGGAAATTGAATCCTCAATATTGAAGAAGAAAGGGTTCTCTTCTGGTGTGGTGGCTACTTTGCTCAGTCCCTGCAAACCTGTTTGTTCCAAGATCTACCATCATGTCTGGTTGACCTTTTTGTGTTGGTGTGCTGACAAGGACCTGTCTCAGGATTTTGATCTGCCTATGGTCCTGGCCTTCTTGCAGGATGGTGTGGATAAGGGCCTCAGTTTGAGTTCCCTTAAGGTTCAGACTTCTTCGCTTTTTGTTTTCTTTCAGAGGCGCATTGCCATCCTTCCTGATGTCAAGGTTTTCTTCCAGGGCGTTGCTCATGCTCGTCCTGCCTTTAAGATTCCTGCTCCTCAGTGGGATCTTAACTTGGTTTTGGGCGTTCTTCAGCGCCCCCCATTTGAGTCTTTGGCTACTATTCCTCTACGCCTGTTGACGTGGAAAATGGCCTTTCTCCTGGAGATTGTGTCTGTCCGCCGTGTTGTGGAGTTACATGCTCTGTCCTGTGAACCACCCTATCTGGTGTTTCGCTAGGACAAGGCGGTGCTTCACACTTCTCAGGAGTTTCTCCCGAAGGTGGTGTCTGAGTTCCACATCAATCAGGAGATTGTGGTGCCCTCTTTCTGCCCAGATTCTACCTCTGACAAGGAGAGGGATCTCCACTTGTTAGACGTGGTGCATTGTCTCAAGTTTTATGTACATCGCACTGAGTCTATCAGGAAATCGGTCGTGCTGTTCGTCATTCCTGAGGGTCCTAGGGCAGGAGGACCTGCATCCAAGGTTGACTATTGCTTCTTGGATCAAGTCCTCTATTGGTAAGGCTTATGAGCTGAGGAAGAAGCCTGTCCCCTTCATGGTCACGGCTCATTCTACAAGATCTACTGGGGCTTCTTGGGCTTACAAGAATCGGGCCTCCCCTGATCAGTTGTGCAAGGCTGCCACTTGGTCATCTGTGCACACCTTTTCGAAGCATTACCATGTTGATGTGCTCGCATTGGATGACTCCAGCTTTGGGAGGAAGATCCTGGAGGTAGTCTTGCCTGTCTAGGATCTTCTTCATGCTTCCTTCACTTTTGAGCCCTGTTGGCTCTAGTTCAGTGTGCTGTGTAACCGTTCTGGAGTGGTGTTACCCCTGTTCCGTGTCTGTTGACACTTCTTTGTTGGGCTATCTCTAATCTGATGGCTCATATCTGCTCTGGTAACTTTGGGGGCCTTGCGTCTGGTCCTTGCCTTACTTCCTGCCTCTGGGAAGCTCAGTGGTTGGACATCCCAGATTTACCAGTAACCTGTATTGGACGACAGAGAAAATAGGATTTTAGTCTTACCTGTTAAATCCTTTTCTCTTAGTCCATACAGGTTACTGGTCTCCCACCCTGTCAAGGGACCATGCTTGGCTCTCCTGTGGCAGACCATGGGGGGTCCTTCAGGGTCATGCTCACAGGAGTCTTCTTTACCTTCTACTATCTAGTCAATAGTTAGTGTCCCAAATCTTACTGGAGCTGGTTAGCTACCTGCAGCCAAGGAGGGAAGGTAGGCTCCACCCCCTGCATACAATTCTAGACTTGTTCCTGCCTACTTAAAGGGCTGGATTGCCTACCCAAAGTTCCCATTAACCTGTATGGACTAAGAGAAAAGGATTTAGCAGGTAAGACTAAAATCCTTTTTTTTTTTTTTTTTTCATGGCCCCTTTAAGAATTGGAGCCTGTGCCACTGCCATTTTTACTGCATAGGTTGTAATGCAGTTCTTTGGGACATATCTGCAACCGCTCAAGCTAGAATGGTCACTGAGGGCCCTTGTGAATCACTGCACCACTCAAAAAGCTGGTCGTTGCCTGGTTTTGACTTTACAGTGTGTCTGGATCTTTCCTTTTTCACACTTTCCACATTCCCACTATCAGACCACCGTCTTGTATCTTTCTGTCTGCCACCCTGCCCCTTCCCTCATCCAACCTCCATCAGATTTATAAGGGATACATGCACGCTTGATATTCCGGGGATGAGCACCTCACTTAACTCCAACCTTTCCTCCGTCTTGTCCATTTCTGGTTCACACAGCCTTATTAACATCTAAAACTCAATCCTTTCCTCTGAAATTGCCCGTTAGAAAACAACAATGGGTTTGTCAAGTTAATCCACTATCCCAGCTTTACTTGCAAACTGCTTCCTATGTTCTTGCACTTTCTCTGCTGATCGTTTCTGGAGAAAATTTCGCTCACATGCAGATTTCATTGACTTTAAATTCCTGCAGTCTGTCTTCTGATTGGCTGTTAGTTTTGCAGTTGCCAGTTTACTACTTCTCTTGCTTAACCTATGCAAAGACATTTTCCTTGTACTTCTGCTCAAAATTACCCCTTCGCTTGCCAGGTAAGTCTTTCTGGGCCTTTAAAGGTGATATATTTTAGTTTATTTATTAGTTTGGGACACTTTATTAGAAAGTATGTTGTGCTCTAAGGGTCATTAGGGAAAATCCAACTCAAATGACTCAGGGGCTTTCCTTACCCTCCTCACAAATTATTCCTCTTGCCAGATGGGGCTTCATAGAGAGTATTCATGGTCTCTGTTGCCTTTTTGCTCTGTGTCCCCTACTACTCCACCGGGGCCCTTCAACACTGATCAAGAGCCAGCTTGGGTCAAGACACTACTGTCTTCTGTTGCCCAAATACCGCTTCCTCTGCAGGGAGAGGTACTTCAGTCAAGGAAGCCTGCCACTACCTTTAAGCATAAAGCCCCCATCTCTAGGGGTCAATCACATGTTCTTGGTGCTTCCTCTGAGGATGAACTGTCAGGGGAGCATGTTGTGGAATATAAAGACACAGATTCTTTTTACTTCTATGAAGATTCTTGTGAGGCTGATCTTCTCCCCTTGCACTCATTAGTGGAATTTCAGAGACACTGCAAGTCTCTGATACCTCTGAGGGGACTACCTCTCTGGATGTTTTCCAGAGCTGTAAGAACTCTTCTTCTTACCCAGTGCCACTCTTGACCAGATCCTTTTGTATGAATGGGAAAAATCCTGATAAACAACTTTACCTCAATAAGAGATTTTCTAAGCAGTACCCATTTTCAGCTATGGCTTTAACCCCTTAAGGACTGTGTGACGTACTATGACCGTCACGGTCCTTAAATACTTAAGGACCGATGACAGTCATAGTACGTCACATACTTTTTACTTACAGCGCTCCACTGGGAGCACTGTAAGTAAAAATGGGGCCTAAAATTGACCACTCCAAGACTGGAGCGATCTCTTTTAGGCCCCAAAGCGGCGGGCCAATACATGCAACAGGTCACGTGTACTGTAGTGTTGGCAAGGATCAAAGCGGTCCTTATGGGATGGAAACGTCCCAGGACCACTGGTCCTTAAGGGGTTAAGGAGAACGGAAACTGTTCCTATTCTGGGCCTCAAATTCTGGATCTGAATATGCTTGTCTTCAGTGCTTTCCCTGGTTCTGCTCTTCCTGGGAATGTAGTCCGACACCAGTCAGGGGAAGGGGTTCCTCCCAGAGGACGAGATCCTGCTTGTGGTTTAGGAAGTGTCCCAGGTCCTGGGATCCTCCTTGACCATGATCAAGGAGTTAATTGGGCAGACTAGTGCCAAAACTGGATGCCATGCCTTACTTTCTGGTCCATAATAGGGAACTCCAGTGGGATGTTGTCTGGAATTGGTCCAAAAATCCAAAGCGACAGATCTCTCCAGAGGCCAGGAGGAACCTCTGGTGGTGGCTACATCAGGCAACCCAGGAGCAGGGGAGGCCTTTTATAATTCAAGAGTGTACCCTGGACACCATGGATGCCAGTCTGAGCAGCTGGAGTGTGGTTCTGGATCACCTGTGTGTGTCCAGGGCAAGTGGACTCACTGTGATTCTTTTGTCCATCACCGTCCAGGAACTCCATGTGATCTTCCTGGCCCTTGTTCGTTGGATCCCACTTGGAGAAGCCAGTGAGGGTGCAGTCAGACAATGCCACTGTTGTCACGTACGTCAGTCACGAAGGGGGCACTGGACCGCGGTGAGGTGCATCCTTTGTTGGGCGGAGGCTTACTTTAAGGCCACTTCAGCTGTTCACATTCCAGGGCTAGAAAATGTTCTGACTGACTTTCTCAGTCTCCAAGATGTCCATCCAGGAGAGGGAGCTCAATCTGTATTTTTCCAGAGGCGCATTGCCACTATTCCAGATGTCAAGGTTTTTCTTCAAGGGGTGGCTCATTCCATACCTCCATTTAAGGATCCTACTCCTCTATGGGCTCTTAACCTGGTTCTGGGTGTTTTTCAGAGGATTCCTTTTGTGAGCCTCTTCCTTCTTACTCCGTCACTTGACAGTGGTCATGGTGCAGCGAGTAGCTGAACTGCAAGCTTTATCTTGTAAACATCCATTCCTGGTTTGCCATTAGGATAAGGCGCTATTTTGTACCTCTCAGGAGTTTCCTCGCAAGGTGGTGTCTGAGTTTCACATCAAAATGGACTGCAGATGCCGGCCTATTCTGTACCTGAAATGTCTCAACTGGTACATGGTTGCTACGTGTTTTAAGATGGCGTCTTAGCGCTTTTGCATTGCATGGTCAGTTTCTGACCTCCCTGGATCTTCAGGGTGCCTACCTGCACGTCCCAATTTACACAGACCACCAACATTTCCTACATTTTGCTTTCGCATGGAGTCCCTCCCAGTGCACTGCACTGCCGTGCCTTTCTTCTGATCCCAGAATCATAGCAGCCTTGGCTGCATACATATCTTCTCCAGGCATTTCTCTGATACCTTATTTTGGACGATCAAGGCTCCTTCAGAAGAAATATTGTCTCTCATTATCAAAGAGTGTGCCCACATCCTAGTGCATCACTGTTTGATCCTGAACCTAAAGAAGTCCTTTCCTATTCCCTTCCAGTTCCTAGTCTTGCTGGAAATTAAATTTGACACCCTTTAGGGGATGTTGTTCCTATCAGAGGATAGAATCCAGCTCGTCTCAGGATTTCATGGGCGCTGGAGTGGCCCTAGGCAATAAGGGACAGCATGAGAGTTCTGGGTCATCTGGTGTCCGCACTGGAAGCAGTCCCCCATGCTCGCTCACACCATATACCATATGACCTCTCATTCCAAGCAAAGGAAGACCTCAGTTAATTGTTTCCTCGCCCCCCCAACTGTCTCAGGGGTGCCCCTTTGGGATTCCAGAGTGGAATCTTGTCATGACAGATGCAATCCTGAGAGGTTTGGGAGCAAACCCGGTCCACTTGCCATGGACCACCAAGTGACACAGGGTCGCATCCAATCCTCCCAGGCTTGCATCTGTTCCACTCTGGAATCGCAAAGGGGGACCCTATAGTCTTCCGTCCACCAACATTCTGGAACTCCATGCCATTCATTTGGTTCTGCTACACTAGTCCGTGATACTCACTGTGAGCAGTCTGGCAGTTCAGACAGTGGCTTACAGCAACATTCTGGGAGGAACCCAGAGCAAGACTATGGAAGAAAGAAAATGACCTTCAACACAGGGAGAAATGCTCATGTGCCAGTCATCTCAGTGTTTTACATCCCAAGAGTGGAAGCAATGGTCGCAGTCAAGATGTGGATCCAGAAAACGAAGTTGCAGCCACAAGTGTTCTACCAGAAAGTTTAACTCTGGGGTATCCCAGCAATACATGATTGCATCCCACGAGAACAATAAAGTTCCCATATTCTGTGAACAAAGCAGGGATCCCCTGGCCTTTGTGACGGATGCAATGTCCATCCCATGGATCTTCCACCTGCCCTATATAGTTCCTTCCATTCCTTTCATCACCAAGAGGATTAGGAAGATCAGGATATAGAAAGCCCTAGTCATCCTGATTGCTCCCTTCAGGCCCCAGCAGGCCTTGTTTTGTGGATCTTCTAAACTTGTCCATTCAGAAGCTGCTCCACCTCCCACCAAAACTAGTCCACCTTCCTTAGGGTCCCATATGGTATACGTAAAGTGGAATGAGAACGTGAATAGACGTACCTTGGTGGCATGGCTCTTGAGGCTACCATTCTGAGAAGAAAGGGATTGTCCGATGAAGTAATTTCTACTGTGATGCAAGCCAATAAACCTGTCTTCCCTAAAGCTTACCATAGACTTTGGTCCATTTTCCACCAGTGGTGTGCTGACAAGAATGTGTGTGCTCAGACCTTTGATCTTGCCATGGGCCTGGCCTATCTACAAGATTGTGTGAACAAATTCCTCAGTATAAGCACCATTAAGGTACAGATCTCAGCCCTTTCTATTCTTTTTTTCAGAGACTTATTACCATTGTCCTGGATGTCGGCACCTTTCTTCAAGTGCTGGTGAATGCTTTACTTTCATTTCAGGATCACACAACACCATGGAATCTAAACTTTGCCTTAAGTGTCCTTAGGTGCGCACATTGAAAGTATGGTAGTGCCTTGTGAGGATCTCAGGGTCCTCACCTGGCAGGAATGTATGTTGATTTGAAGACTTTCAAGGGAGAGATGCACAGCAGCAGAGGAAGTGTCTGCTAATTCAAGCAGTCTTCATTGCAGGAGCTGTAGTATTACCATATTTTACCCTATGAGTGGTAGAAATGTATCGAACGCACTGCAGCGCAATTCGTTTGATAGGAGGGGATTGGACCAGGGCAAGGGGAGGAAGGTGGTGTGTAAATGTGGTGGAGGGTGGAGTTCTGTACATGGTGAATGGGATGGACAGTGTAGAGGGAAGAGGAGGTATGTAATGTGTTGGAAGGTGAAGTCCTTGCAGTGATTTTCACAGGAATGGGCAGGACAGCTTTACCCCTGCCCACTCCTGCTAAAATCACGTCCCATGATTATACCAATGAGCCAAGCAGTATAGAGGAGATATGCATAACTCCTCCTTATTCCCGCCTCTGGGTGTGTTTGGCATCAGGCTTGTCTGTCACACAATGCTTCCTTATATAATCTATAATATGGAGAGATGCATAAAAGTGAAGCAATTCTGTGGAAACAGTACCACCACATTTATCAAAATTCAAATTCAGAAATGGGGTCTTTAACTCTTTGGGGGTCTCAAGTGGATTTTTACAGTATGCTGGAGATCTCGCTAGCATTTAAGGAGTTCATTTTGTAAATAAAATGTGCACTTGTTTACCCATAATTACTTAGAGATTGTAATGTTTAGATATGAAGGCAAGGTTGATTCTACAACATATATCAATGTGTACCTTTTTAATAGCCCATAATGTTGTAGTCTTTGTTTTATATTAAAGTGTCCGCCTTCCCTCACCTTTTCCATGTTATGATGCCTCACCTCAGATCTGAAATCCAGTTGCTTAACCGGACAGATGGCAATGAGGGCCAATCCATCGGTATAAGGAAAATCGTGCCCTTGAGACTGAGGAGGGCAGGTTTTTCATTATGCTGACAGAAGATTGTCCATCCCTGCGATCCATCCTTAACTTCTTGCTGCTCTGAGGGGAGTTGTTGTTTTGTATGGAAAAGGGCCGGGAGGGTACACTTTAATATAAAATAAAACTAAGACTATAACATTATGGACTTCTAGAAAGGTACACTTCCTTATAAAAGGCATGTTGAAGAATTGACCGTGCCTTTATATGTTCTCATTACTGTCCCTTTAATTGTTGCTTTTGTGATTTTTATTAGTTGCGCTTTAGTTACATTAGTTATTTAATCATGCTTCTTGTATATTTACTTATATTTTTCCTTTGCGTGTCTCAGGCTGCCAGGTGTGACTGTTGTAGAACTCAAGGAACCCTCAAAGAAAAAGTACAGTGGAGAGGCTCGATTAAAAACTTTTGTGATCAGCAATGTTTACTGCGCTTCTACAGCCAGCAAAATGAACCTAACATGGCAACTCAGAAGGGGCCTGAAAACATGCATTATGGTATGTTTGGTTTTCTACTTTGTGGATGAGAATTTTTACTGCTCAGTCAAGCACAGTCCTCAAATATTGTAATGTAAAATAAATTTATTGCAATAATGCAAGTGTATAGTCCACTGTCATTTTGTTTTACTTGGTTACTCACTCAAGGCTGTCTAAATCATCCAGAGGCATGTTTTACTGTTTGTTTGTTTCAAATTTTTGAGCAGACTACTATGTTGCTTTTAAAACCAGTATGTTAGTGGTCCATTAAGGCTAATGATTTCATAGTTTTCTTTTATACCTGTTGAAAAGATAAACACTAAATATAGAATTAAGTTACCATTTATTAGGGATGGACATTGTTGTGGCAAAAGAAAAACACGAGAAAAATTAACTTTGTTTTGTGTAGGAATTCCCATGAAAACTGACTGGGAGACAGTAGCAGCATATCCTACATGCCACAGCTAGCAGCTGTAGAAGCACTTTTAAAAGTGACTGAGGCTGCAAGTCACATGATAATGTTGTAGATATTTCAGGGAGTGGAAGACATTTTCATCAAACATCTTTCTCATATTGCTGTTGTGCAATTGGAGGTGACGAGTCCTCACATCCGCCTCTACCACTAGTAATGCTGTTAAAGCAATTACATTTCACAGTTCATCAGTGTGCTGCGGACACACACTTACACACTATATGACCAAAGTATGTGGACACACCTCCTAATTGTTGAGTTTAGCTGTTTCATCAAAGAAAATTGTGAACAGGTGTATAATAAAATCAAGCACACAGGCATGCCACCTCCATAGACAAACATTGGCAGTAGAATTGGCCATGCTGAAGAGCTGAGTGACTTTAAACATGACACTGTCATAGATGCCATCTTTGCCACAAGTCAGTTTGTGAAATGTCTGCCCTGCTAGTTCTGCCCTGTTCCACACACTCACATGACCTGTCTCTTGTGCACCCTCTTGCTCACACCCACAATCTTGCGCTCTCTCGGGCGCCCACAATCTCGCGCTCTCTCAGGCGCCCACAATCTCGCGCTCTCTCGGGCGCCCACAATCTCGCGCTCTCTCGGGCGCCCACAATCTCGCGCTCTCTCGGGCGCCCACAATCTCGCGCTCTCTCGGGCGCCCACAATCTCGCGGGCGCCCACAATCTCGCGGGCGCCCACAATCTCGCGGGCGCCCACAATCTCGCGGGCGCCCACAATCTCGCGGGCGCCCACAATCTCGCGGGCGCCCACAATCTCGCGGGCGCCCACAATCTCGCGGGCGCCCACAATCTGCGGGCGCCCACAATCTCGCGGGCGCCCACAATCTCGCGGGCGCCCACAATGCGCCCACAATCTCGCGGGCGCCCACAATGCGCCCACAATCTCGCGGGCGCCCACAATGCGCCCACAATCTCGCGCTCTCTCGGGCGCCCACAATCTCGCGCTCTCTCGGGCGCCCACAATCTCGCGCTCTCTCGGGCGCCCACAATCTCGCGCTCTCGCGGGCGCCCACAATCTCGCGCTCTCGCGGGCGCCCACAATCTCGCGCTCTCGCGGGCGCCCACAATCTCGCGCTCTCGCGGGCGCCCACAATCTCGCGCTCTCGCGGGCGCCCACAATCTCGCGCTCTCGCGGGCGCCCACAATCTCGCGCTCTCGCGGGCGCCCACAATCTCGCGCTCTCGCGGGCGCCCACAATCTCGCGCTCTCGCGGGCGCCCACAATCTCGCGCTCTCGCGGGCGCCCACAATCTCGCGCTCTCGCGGGCGCCCACAATCTCGCGCTCTCGCCCACAATCTCTCGCTCTCGCCCACAATCTCTCGCTCGTGCGGGCGCCCACAATCTCTCGGGCGCCCACAATCTCTCGGGCGCCCACAATCTCTCGGGCGCCCACAATCTCTCGGGCGCCCACAATCTCTCGGGCGCCCACAATCTCTCGGGCGCCCACAATCTCTCGGGCGCCCACAATCTCTCGCTCGTGCCCACAATCTCTCGCTCGTGCCCACAATCTCTCGCTCGTGCCCACAATCTCTCGCTCGTGCCCACAATCTCTCGCTCGTGCCCACAATCTCTCGCTCGTGCCCACAATCTCTCGCTCGTGCCCACAATCTCTCGCTCGTGCCCACAATCTCTCGCTCGTGCCCACAATCTCTCGCTCGTGCCCACAATCTCTCGCTCGTGCCCACAATCTCTCGCTCGTGCCCACAATCTCTCGCTCGTGCCCTCTCTCTCGTGCTCTCTCTCTCGTTCTCTCTCTCTCTCTCTCTCTCTCTCTCTCTCTCTCTCTCTCTCTCTCTCTCTCTCTCTCTCTCTCTCTCTCTCTCTCTCTCTCTCTCGCTCGCGCACCCACAATCTCGCGCTCGTTCTCTCTCTCTCTCTCTCTCTCGCACACCCACAATCTCGCTCTCGTGCTCTCTCTCTCGCGCGCACCCACAATCTCGCTCTCGTGCTCTCTCTCTCGCGCACACCCACAATCTCGCTCTCGTGCTCTCTCTCTCGCGCACACCCACAATCCCGCACTCTTTCACACGTACATTTTCTTCCAGGATGAAACACAGGTACTATGGGGTTGAGTCCCACCTCCTGTAGACTAGTACATATCACAAAAGACAGGGTCTTTGGGCTGGAGACTCCCCTCCACCTGCATCTGAACCCCTTGCCTACAAACTCCCAGAATTCGTGTCCTGTAAACAAGCTGTGTGGGCAAGGTCATTCTTTGTTTTTCTAAGGTTTTTCTTTTTTACCTATTTGATATGGGGCTGTATATTCCCCAATCGTGTGGGTTACATCACTGGAAATGTATTGCCCAGTAACTGAGTTACAAGCTGTGACTATAAACCTCCCTTCCTGGTGTTTCATCATGATAATGTGGTACTTTGTACCTCTCTGGAGTTTCTTCCCAAGGTGGTCTCAGAGTTTCACATCAATGAGAAGATTGTCATGCCTTCCTTTTGTCCTGACTCTGTGTTTAATAAGGAGAAAGATCTCCATCTGCTGGAACGGTGCACTGCCTTAAGCTTTATGTGCACCACACTAAGCATTTTTGTAAGTCTGACTCTTTGTAATTCCTGAGGGCCCCAGACCTGGTCGGCCGCTTCAAAGGTAACAATTGCCTCTTGGATTAAGGCTACCATACGCTAAGCATATGAGATCCAGAAGATACCAGTTCCCTTTAAGATAATAGTGCATTTCACCATGTCTGTGTGTGCTTCCTGGTTCTACAAGAACCAGGCCTTGACTGAACAGTTGTGCAAGACTGTGACTCTGTTCTTCACACAATTTCACCAAACAATATCATGTCAACGTCTCTGCCTCTTTGCCCGTTTAAGAATGTCTTTTCTCTGTCGTCCAATACAGGTTACTGGTAACTTTGGGTAGGTGATCAGCCCCTTTAAGTAGGCAGAAACAATTCAGAGAAGTGACTGCTGGGTTGTGAGCCTACCTACTCTCCTTAGCTTGCAGCTAGCCAATCCCCATCTAGTAAGATTTGTTCCTTGGTCGATACACAAGGCAAGAGAACAGTTCTGCTATAATTTTAGCTTCTTTTATTTTTCTGTTAGATATGGGATACCACCATTAGGCGGATTACCATCACTGACAATTCCCATCACCCAAATGTGGATAGCTCAGTTTACCAGGCGCTTTTGTGGCCCTAAGCCCTGGGAGGGCGAAATCTTGGCTGCATGTTCTTTCCCCAGGAGTTGCCCACTGAGGCTTCTTCTTGATATGTGGTAATCTGAAGACACAAGACCAGCTAAAAAGGTGAGCACCCTTTGAGTGCTGAGGTCTACATGTCCCACGCTTCCCTTCCTCACATACTCATGCACTCATTGGGTTTATCTTTGTCTGTGGGGTGTTTGGAGCATGTTTCTGTGGTAACTTAACCCTTTGGCTGCTAGTTTGGCATCTTTTGGGGTGTTGTGGGCACTTTCCCTACTGGGGTCAGTGTTTACTACTGACTTGTTCTAGTGCGCTTTTGAGTGTTTTTTACATTTGGTTTTCACATTGTAAAATTTGTGGGCACGCATTTACCGCATAGACGCCATTGCTCCATTTACTTCTATGGGACTTTACAGTTTGGGACATATCTCTGCAACCGCTCCATGCAGCGAGGTCAGAGATGGCTCTTTTTGTTGGTCTGCCGTTGGTCTGCCCTTGCTCTGTTATCCGGTCAATGTTCTGGGCATGTTGGGGGGTTTCGGGCACTATTGGGGTACTTTTTTAGCAAAACTACAATTCCCATAAGTGCTTGCTTTGCGCGCTAGTTTCTGATTGCCTCCCGCCGCGGCAGCCATTTTGTGCCTTTGCTGATCGAGTATTCAAAGCAAGGCTTGGACTCTCCTTCTCGCCTCAGCAGTTTAACCCTTCGCCCGCCAGATAAGTCTATTTTAGTGTTTCTGGGCTGATTTTTATTATCATACACGCTGTATTTTGGGTGTTTCTGATACTTTGACACTGTGAGTATGTCTATTCCATTAGACCTTGGAGCTAGACCTAAGACTAAGGACACTGGGTCGTCTGTCACTCATTGCTCCTCATGTCACACACGGTTACCTAGAGAATACTCAAGTCATGTTTGCCCAGCATGCACTGCTGCCCCTGAGTTCTCTGCAGTGACCTCCAGCCATGCACTAGAGCCAGTCTGGATGCAAGAGTTTAAGGCTTCTACCAGGGACCTCAGGTCCACCTTACAACTCCTTCCATCCACTTTGCAGGGGGACTCCCACTCGTGGCAGGCCCCCACACCTATTAGATCTTCCCTGCCTAAACTGCCAGGTGTACCTGATGTGTCTAATTCCTGGAGCCTGTTAGTCCCCATACTTTTCCACCCAACCCCACCCTGGACCGCTTGGTGTCTGAGGAGTGGAAGATTCCAGACAGAAAACAGTCTGTCTCTAGGAAGTTTGCTAAGCTTTACCCATTCTCTGAAGCGGCCCTAGCTCAGTGGGTTCATCCTCCCAAGGTTGATGCCTCTGTTTCCAGGCTTTCTAAGTCCACTGCCTTGCCTGTGGCTGATCTATCTGCTCTAAAAGACTTGACTGACAAGAAGCTTGAGACACCTCTCAAGGCCATTTTTGTGATGGCTGGATCTGCCCTGCGCCCCACATTTGCTGCAGCGTGGGTGAATAGAGCTGTAGCTGTTTGGACTGAACAGCTCACTTCAGCTGTCCGTCAGGGAGCTCCTACTGCTGACATGTTGCGGCTTCTCGCCAACATCTGGGGCTCAGCATTATGTTTCTGCTGCCCTGTTTTACGTCGTTCGTATGGTGGCCAGGGCATCCACCATGTCTGTGGTAGCCAGATGTGCTCTTTGGCTCAAGATCTGGTCTGCCTACACTGCCTTCAAGAGGACTCTCCTGTTTTTGCCCTTTCAAGGCACCTCACTGTTTGGGCCTGATCGTAAGGATCTGATCAGTGAAGCCTCTGGAGGGTAGACTACTCGTCTGCCAGTGGTCCAGAGGAAGAAGACTCCCTTCAAGCAGAATCTTTTTCATCCCGATCAGTCGCGTCCAGTGACCCAGGTGGTGCCTCAGGCTCCGCACGCCTCATCCAAGCCTAAGCAGCAATGGAGGCCTAAGCCCTCCGCTAAGCCCAAGGCTTCCAAACCTCCTTCTGCATGACTTGCCGAATCCGGGTCCCCACCTGCAGGTGGGTGGCCGCTTGCTCCACTACCTCTCACTTGAGGAGAGTCTGTGGCGGACCCATGGGTTTTGCAGCTGGTGGTTCCAGGATACAGGATCCCCTTCACCTCCCTTCCTCCTTCCCGGACCTTTTCTTCTCCCTCTCTGGGAGCAGAAAAGCGCCACCTTTTCAAGGGAACCATTCAGGCCCTTCTGGACAAGGTGGGCTTGGAACCAGTTCCTCCTCAGGAATGGGGGTTGGAGTTCTACTCCAACCTCTTTGTGGTTTCCAAGAAAGACGGCGGCTGTCATCCCATTTTGCATTTGAAGGATCTCAACTCCTTTGTGGTCAGGTCCCAGTATCTCCGCTTTGCCTGTGACCTAGGGCATTTCCAGTTTTCTGCCCTCCCCTTTGGCCTGATCACGGCTCCTCAAGTCTTCAACAGAGTCCTGGGAGCCTTGATTTCCATCATCCATTGGGATGGCATCAGAGTTACCTCATACATGGATGACCTCCTTCTGAAGGCATCTTCTCCAGAACTCCTTCATCAGCAGGTACAGGATTGCATTCATGCTGTGTCCCGTCAAGGGTGGATCATCAATCTGGACAAGTCAGACCTTGTTCCTTCCCAGAGGATGGTGTTTATAAGCATCCTCTTCGACACTCAGAGAGGGATGGTGTTTCTCACGGACAAAGTGGCTCATCCGATAGCACTGAAGGTCCAGGCTGTCCTGAATCAGGATCCGGTTCCAGCCAAGAAGTTTTCATCCCTGGTGGGGAAGTTCATGTCCACCATAGAAGCGGTTCTGTTTGCCATGGCTCATACCAGGGAACTTAAGAGGTTTTTTAATCATGGTGCCATTCTGGACAACAGTGACGACGGATGCCAGCCTCTCTGGGTGGGGAGCGGTCCTGGGGCACTTGAATGCTCAGGGCTGGTGGTCCCAGGAGGAATCTCTCCTTCCCATCAACCTCTTTGAGCTTCGGGTGATATTTCATGCCCTGCGACACTGGATGCGCCAACTGGAGGATTGCCCGGTCAGGGTCCAGTCGGACAATGCCACAACAGTAGCCTAAATCAACAAGCAAGGCATCACAAGAAATCACACAGGTTGGCTTGAGGTCAAGGCTCTCTTGTCCTGGGCAGAGGAGCATGTCCCTGCCATTTCTGCATTTCATATTTCTGGCATAGACCACGTTCTGGCAGGCTTCCTCAGTTGACACACAATGGACAGAGGAGAGTGGGAACTGCATCAAGAGATGTTCGACCTAATTGTCCAGGTGTGGGGTCTTCCGTGCATCGACCTTATGGCAACCAGACACAACAGGAAGGTTCCAACGTTCTGCTTTCGCTGGGCGGATCCCCTGGCTCTAGCAGTGGATGCTTTGTCGATCCCATGGAATTTCTCTCTGGCATACCTCTTTCCTCCCATTCCCCTGTTGCACAGGGTGATACGGAAACTACGACTGGAGTGCTGTCCAGTCATTCTGATTACTCCGTACTGGCCTCGACAGGCTTGGTTTCCGGAGCTTCTGGATCTCTCACTGGCGGAACCTCTTTGTCTCCCCTCCTGTCCGGATCTTTTTACAGGGTTACCTGTAGAAGGAGGATGTTCATCATCTGGCTTTGATGGCATGGAGATTGAATCCTCAATTTTTAAGGGTTTTTCTTCTGGTGTGGTGGCTACTATGCTTAGTGCCCGTAAGCCGGTTTCCTCTAAGGTCTACCATTGAGTTTGGTCTACCTTTCTATCTTGGTTTGCTGATAGGGACCTGTCTCAGGATTTTGATCTTCCTACGGTCCTTTCCCTCCTCCCGAATGGTGTTGATAAGGGTCTCAGTCTGCATTCTCTTAAGGTTCAGACTTCTGCTCTCTCTGTTTTCTTTCAGAGGCGCCTTGCTATTCTTCCTGATGTCAAGGTATTCTTCCAAGGCGTTGCTCATACCCGTCCTGTGTTTAAGACTCCCACTCCTCAGTGGGACCTTAACTTTGTTTTGGGCGTCCTTCAGCGCCCTCCCTTTGAGTCCTTGGCTGGTATTCTTTTGCGTCTGCTGAGGTGGAAGATTGCCTTTCTCCTGGCGTGTTGCGGAGCTGCATGCCCTGTCTTGTAAGCCACCCTTTTTGGTGCTTCCCACTTCGCAAGAGTTTCTCCCAAAGGGTGGTGTCTGAGTTTCACATTAATCAGGGGTTTGTGGTTCCTTCTTTCTGCCCTAACCCTTCTTCTGACAAGGAGAAGGATCTTCACCTGTTGGATGTTGTGTGTTTCATGTTCTACGTGCATCGCACTCAGCCACTGAGGCAGTCTGACACACTTTTTTTCCATTCCTGAGGGTCCCAGGGCAGGGAAGCCTGCTTCCAAGGTAACCATTGCTTCTTGGATCAAGTCCACTATTCGTAAGGCTTACAAACTTAGAAAGAAGCCTGTTCCCTTTTGGGTCACGGCTCATTGTACGAGGTCTATTGGGGCATCTTGGGAATACAAGAATCAGGCCTCAGCTGATCAGTTGTGCAAGACGGCCACTTGGTCGTCTGTGCATACCTTCTCAAAACACTACCGTGTGGATGTGCTGGCATCAGCTGATGCCAGTTTTGGGAGGAAGATCCTGGAGGAGGCCTTGCCTGTTTAGGATCTCCTTAGTCTCTCAGTACTCTTTCACTTTTGAGCCCAGTTGGCTCTAGTTCAGTGTGCTGCATAACAGTTCCTGGGATCTGTTTTACCCCTGTTCAGTGTACGTTGACACTTTGCGGTTAGTGGTGAGCTATTCATGATCTGTAGGTTTGTTGGTGCTCTGGTGATTTTGGGGGCCTACGCCTGGTCCTTGCCTTTCTTCCCGCCCTGGGGAACTTAATGGTTTGACAAAGTTACCAGTAACCTGTATTGGATGAGAAAAAAGGATTTTAGTCTTACCTGTTAAATTCTTTTCTCTTAGTCCATACAGGTTACTGGTCTCCCACCCTGTCTAGGGACCATGCTTGGCTCCCCTGTGGCAGAACGTGGGGGTCCTTTCGGGTTCATGCTCACATGAGTCTTCCTTTACCTTCTTTTACTACCTAGTCAATAGTTAGCTTTCAAATCTTACTGGTTGGGGATTGGCTAGCTGCAAGCTAAGGAGAGGTAGGCTTCACCCAGCAGTCACTTCTCAGAAGTGAGAAGCTGATCGCTTACCCAAAGTTACCAGTAACCTGTATGGACTAAGAGAAAAGGATTTAACAGGATTTAACATTTTAATGTTCTTATTGTTGAAGCCTTTTCTCTTTAGGCCATATGGAACAAAGGTCTCCCATCAAGAGAAAAAGACCTTCATGTTTGACTATTCTGGGCAGAGGAGTCTTCTTAGGGTCCTATAGTCTTAGGAGATTTTCTTCTTGTCTTACCTGCTTATTTTTTGTGTGGCTTTGGTCTCATGGGAGTTGGTAAGCGTGGGGGTTGAGCTGAAGGAGGAGAAGGGAGTCTTCACCCTAAAGACCCTGTCTTTTGTGATGTGCCCTGTCCTCTAGGAGGATGGACTCCACCCCATATGTTCTAAAGAGAAAAGCATTACACAGGTAAAAACACTAAAATCTGATTTTCTCTAACACACTTACAAAAACATAAACATACACACACACATACTCGCACACTTTTTCTTCCCCACACCCGCATACTTGCTCACTGTCTCTTTTATATACACACACTTTTCTCTCTTGCCCATGCACACAAGCACACACTTTTCTCTCTCACTGGCTTGTTTTCCCCTTCCTCTCACGCACGCATTCCCCCCTCTTTTTCTCTCTCTCTCACTCGTGTACACACATGCACACTTTCCCTCTCTCACACAAAGTATATCCAGCTGTAAGTACAAATTAAAATAATTTAAAAACATATGACTGCTGTATGATATATCAAGGTGTGTTTGTTCTTAGCCCTTAATGTTTCCAATGACAGTGACTGCCTTGCTTTCAAAAATTCAGTTTTAGTTTACCTCTGAATTGAGATGGTCTCTGAAAGTTGGAAAAGCTGGGCTAAGATGAAATTCATATCTGAATTCCATTCTGAATTGCATACTAACTTGAACATGTATTATTATTGATAGTGTTCATTTGTTTACAGATCAGGGTTCTCAAACCGCACGACCAAGAGTTCCGGTAAATAGTATTTGATTTTTTATAAATCTCTGTGTATCAATCTTTCAGCTGATTTAAATGAATAGTGCTAATATTCATCCTGCTATATGTAAAATAGTAGTTTGCAAGCCCATTACTCTGCATTTTATTGTGTTACCCCTCTGGTCCTTGAAGGATTAAGAAAGCTTGTGCATGTGTTTTATTACGTATCCTGTTTTGCAGCAGTTTGGGGGAAACTTTATTACTTTGCACTCCTTATTTCCTTGTATTATACACCAGGGATATTGAAATTAATGCCTAGAGGGTATTTTCAGTACTGTAGTTGGAATGTACTGTTAACCCTTTAACCACTTAAGGACCAGCGGTCCAGGGAATTTACCTTCCCTTAATGACTGCTTTAATCCCTGCCGACCCACTGGTACACGTGACCTGTTACGTGTACCAGCACACTGCTTTGGGGCCTAAGAGAGAGCGCTCCAGTCTTGGAGCGGTCAATTTTAGGCCTCGTTTTTACTTACAGCGCTCCCGGTAGAGCTCTGTAAGTAAAAAGTATGTGACGTGCTATGACCATCACTGGTCCTTAAGGGTATAAGGACTGTGACGGTCATAGTTCGTTATATGGTCCTTAAGGGGATAAGGACCGGGGGGAAAAAGAGGTGGATTGCACTTAAGGACTGGAGCAATTCTGACCTTTTTGGCCATGTCTTTATTCAACAGTGTTTTCCTTCTAAGTCTTTCAGCCACACATATTATATATAATTTTTTTTACTGACAAGTAGGGCTGTCATTTGATACCCCAGTTAGATGGATAACCCACCATTTATTTTATTGAAATTAAAGAAAACTGTTAAAAACATTTAAAAAATATATATATTTATTTTATTTCATTTTTTTTTTTTTTTTTTGTGATCATTTGGGCACAATGGGTTACATTTTTTTGGAGGCTGTATGAAAGTTATGACCGGTCATTCATACCTACAAAATGGGCAGTTTTAAGTGGGCACTGTCCCTCCAGGGTGAAAATCCTCATGTCCCGCTTGCCCTGCCCATTTTCCCCACTCTTTGCTTGATCAAACTTTGTGGTATGTATAAGTGTATTACATTGCTCCACAACAATAAAAGTGGCATTAACTTTTATTTAAACTCCAGTATAAATGTTTATAAATTAAAATGTGTAAATAATATAGATTGTTCTTGCTCAAATTTATTTATAAAATGTACAGACTGCTGTCAGTAGGTCATTAAAGGACCTACATTTATCCAATCCCCAGATCCAGCACCGAAGGGGTTAATATCCCAACTTTGGCCTCTTTCTATTTCTGTTTGTTTTCGGTTTCTCTTCCTCACTGTCATAGTAAGGAAGACAGAGAGCAGTCTCATAGGTAATGTGTAAAACACACTGCCTTTGTGAATGAAAATGCTGGTACATGTGACCCCTGTAGGAGCCATTGCATGTACTGGCAGAAGACAGGAGGGCTGAAACTGAGCGTTCTGGTTCTGGAGTGCTCTGTTTCAGCCTGTACTTCGTCATAGCTATCATTTAACCCATGACATGCCAGGACAGTTATGGGCCCTTATGAGAAGTTTACACATGATGGTCCTGGCACGTCATGGGTCGGTAAGGTGTTAAATAGTAAAAATATGACCTGTCAGGAAACATATGACGTGCGGAAAAACATAATTCTTCCTAACAATAAAAAATTAAATACAAAATAACCTATCTTATCCGCTTTTATTGTATATTATATTTTAGTTGATATAAACTAAATTATTTAGAGGTTTTTGGCCTTCAAGTTATTCTTTTCTCAGCTTGCTTTGGAGGAAGAAAGTTTGAACACCCTGGTCAGAAGACTGTACTGTGTAGAACAGGAAGTGAGGAGTGTAATAGTAAATGGCTTTTTTCAAACTAAAGAAAAATAGTATATGCAGTATTGTTCCTTAAAGGGGAAGGAACGTTTATTAGTAATAACTTTCCACTTTCTTTACTATGTCCAGAAAATCCTAATGTTCACTCTGCATTTTGCATATGTGCCTTTGTTCAAGAGTTGACATCTTCAGTCAGTCCTCTGTCATGCCCATGGAGGTGGACAAGATAGCAGGACCACAGGCTATGCATTTGGCCCGCTGTACATGGTAATCCTAACCCTTTAAGGACCATAGGCATCCTTAAAGGGTTACGCAGCCTCCTACATGCCTGTTTCAGTTGAGGAAACTGGCAACACCTCTCATGCCTATATCCATGACTGACAGAAGATTTTATGACTTGAACAAAGGCACAAGGGCAATAATTACTAAGGCCAATTAGGATCTTCTAGCCATAGCACATAGGGATAGTAATACTTGAATGAAACCTGAGGTGTGAGTCTACTTTATATGTTTTAAACACACAGAACTAAATTTCCCCACTTACATGTTTGTATTTAAGTGCAATTCAATCGGAAAGGATCCCCCTTCTGCCCCTACTGGACCACTCGCACTAGATCTGGAATCTGGTTGTGCGACTGGATGGATGCAGTGAGGGAGAATCTTCATTCAGTGAGTATAAGGAAAACCTTGCCCCCTCTTGAAGGAGGAGAGCAGGATTTTACCTTTTGTTTACTGTAGATTGTCTCTCGCTGCACTCCATCTGGAGCAGACTGAGCCAGAGTGACACATGGGAAAGAGCCTGGAGGAGGATCCTTTCTACATAGAATAGCTTTTGAACTACAAACGTGTAAATGGTGAAATATAGCATTATGTATTTAAAAACCTATAAAGAAGACTCGGACCTCAAGTTTACTTCAGCTATTACTATACCTTTAAGAGGGGCATTATTTATGGAGGTACTAAGTGTGCTTTAAGTTCTGTCAAGTTGTGGAATTTTTTCATAAATGATGCAAGATTGATTTTAGCATTGGTATTACTTTATCCCCTTCGATGTTAGGGTCTTCAACGCATTTGAGACGTGTCAGGAATCCAAGGGGTTAATGGTCAGGGGCTTCACTTATATGTGGGTTTTTGTCTGTGTTTTTTTTTTTTCCCCCCTGTTCTTTTGTTAAAGTAAATGTCCTAGTTTTAATTAAAAAAATGTAAAATCTGTTTCTGTACAGGGAGTAAATTCATCCTCTTCTCCTGCCATGTCTAAAGACATGAAAAATAAAGCGGTGTTGTGCAAACCCTTATCAATGACTAAGGCAACTTACTGCAAGCCTCACATGCAGACAAAATTTAGTCAGACAGGTAAGGTTTCATTTACATATAAAATCTAGTGTGATCATCTAGTGGTCCTCATTCGGCAAGATAAATAGAGGGAGCAATTCTGGAACAAACCAGCTCCACTCATTGACAAATACAAACTTTTAACACCTTTAATGTGCTACAGAGGTATCTGTGGTATTGCAAAGCAAAAACCTCTCTTCATAGTAACTGTAACGTTCCATAAAAAATGTTTGTGTTGTAGAGTTTAAAAAAATAAATTATGTGGCACAAATCCCATCACTCAAGCCTTTAGGGTTTGAGAGATATTTGCCTGTAAAGTTTCCCTTTTCCTGCTCTCAGCTGTAAAGCTAACAGCTGGAGATTTGAGTGGGCCGACTCGAGGAGGCTCTTCAGCAGAGCCAAAATTGTGTTTAAAAAGAACTACTGCTTGCAAACCAGGCACACTTTGTAGATCTTTCAAATGAAGTAATTCTTTTCTAGTATTGCTGTTTCGGCTCTGCTGCAGAGCCACTGGCTGGTCCCAGGACCGAGATCTCCTGCTGTCAGCAGAGTACTGATGTCAGGAGAAGGGGAGGAAGGGGAAACTTTACATACGAATATCTCTCAAATTGTAAACGTTTGATAGATAGGCTTTGTGCCACATAATTTATTTTTTTAAACTCTACAAAACAAGACATTTTTTATGGGGTATTAGTGTCCCGTTAAGTTAGTGGGAATTTATATTTTCCACCTGTGGTGCAGTTGATTTTCTCCAAATGTGTGCCTCTTTAGCTTCCAGAATTTACCACATTTGATTTTTAAAAGATCAACTGATATTAGATGGGCTGTATTCACTGAAACATATTCTTAGGTTATAGGCTTTATGCAGAAAACAGATTATGTGCAAATCTGGACAAAACCAACTTGGAGGGTGACAGTGACATGCAAAGTGTACATTGATCTAAGTAACCCACCATGCTTGTAGAAATTGTATTTGCTCCCTGTTTTAATAGTTGGTATGCTCCAAGAGTGTTCATATCTTTCTGTTTAAAGAAACACATCTAAAAAAAAATGTTTCCAGCATCCGATTCAGGACTCCCCGAACAGCGTGCAGCCATACAGGGAGCCCTGAATTCCATGACGGTCCTGGCATGTCATGGGTCCTTAACTCTCCTTGCACATCATGGGTTGGAGAGCGATAAGGGTCCTTAAGGGGTTTAAATACCTTGTGTTTGATGCTAACATCTGTAAAACATCTTTGTGTTGATGCCTAAAATATAGTCTGTATGCTCTGAGGAAGCGGACATTCCTGCCTTTTTCAGGGCTTCAATTGATTGTCCAGGATTATCTTTTAAAGAGCTGAGATGAAGTAACTTTCCTGAATATAAGAGGGGAGTGGGTTCTGATCAGCCAATTAAGACTTTAGTTTTCTCTCAGAACAAACAGCACGAACAATATTAAATAAATAATAATTCGCTAAAACGTGTGTAACGTCACGACATGCGCAGTAGACACTACTGCGTGCGCTGCAGTCATGCGCAGTAGAGACTGCCCGCGCCACAGCTCTGTATCAGCAGTGGCGCAGGAAGTCTCTACTGCGCGTGACTGCCCCGCGACCAGGTGGCAGTGGCACTGTGGCCCGTGTAACGGGCTGTTCAACTAGTATTAAATAAATGATCTCTTAACACAATATTTAAACCAGGTATTACTTCCACATCTGTCTACAGCTTAATTTAGATTGTCCTGCTTGTATAGTGTAATGAACATGCCTAACACTTTTATTGATCTCTTCTTTAGAGGAAGATAAAGGTGCAAATGCAACATCTGACGCAAATACAAAATATGTCCCAGTGCCTATCCCTGTGCCTGTGTATGTGCCGGTGCCTATGCATCTCTTCAGTCAGAACGTTCCGACTCCCACTGTTGTCCCTGTCCCAGTAAGTCATAAGTGGCAATGGCAGACTGACATTGCCACACAATTCTGCTTTAAAAAAAAATCAGTTTGTTTGATATGATAGGTAAAGAGAAGTAGAAATATACTGGTCCATTACAAATATAAGGAAAATTAGATGTAGGCGAGAAGTAAAAATATCCAATTTATTTACAATGGGCTTTTTACCCATTGAAAGCTAGGCAGGTCCCTAATAGATTGTGAACAATATGCTGAAGACCTCTAGCCTCCACAGGATTAGAGGTCCCATTGTGAATTGCACCTCTTAATTTCTGCATGCTCGTAATGAAAAAATGCAAAACAGTATTTGGTCAGGGAAATTTTTTGAATTGCTGGCCTCTGTAGTTTTATTTTAATCAATAAAACAGGTTTTCCAGGTTTCGCTAACATTCAAGAGATTAATGGCTCATTTTAAATTAATGGGGAATTAGGAATTTTATAGATTGGGGGCAGGCTTACTGTGAGACAGCCAATGGGATGTAGGGGGGCAGGGTTAGAGTTGGCTGAGGAGGAACATGCACAATGTCAGCTAAATGGATAGAAGTCAACTTTCACTGTCCCTTTGGCCTCCTATTACCACCTTTTACATATCCAATGCTGGAAGGAACAGAGCACTGGAAAGGGTTTATATCCCCTGCTTCCAGCTACTGATCTCCTAATCTATTCTGCTGGGAGATTAATAGAGGTGACGCAGGTGATCAAAAGAGCTCCCCTGCTTACATTCTACACAGAGGTTTTCCCTCTTTAACGTGAGAGTTTCCTGATCCCTCTCACTGCTACCTGGCTCCGTGTAGAATGGAAGCGGGCAGCTCTCTTGCTCCTCTGCGTTGCCTCTATTAATTTCCTAGCCCAATTGGCTGAGAGATAATTAGATGAGGGCATAAGCCACCATCTGATCTGAGTTTTAATGAAATATAACCTTTTTGAGTGCCAGAGAGGTATCAAACGCAATGCATCAGATACCTCTCTGGCACTCAAATAGTTAAAAGGTTCGTCACACAGGCAAAGCCATGCCACACACGTGCGTGCGTGCGTGCGTGCGTGCGTGCGTGCGTGCGTGCGTGCGTGCGTGCGTGTGTGTGTGTGTGTGTGTGTGTGTGTGTGTGTGTAACATATAATATAAAATAATATAATACATATATATATATATATATATATATATATATATATATATATATATATATATATATATATATATATATATATATATATATATATATATATATAGTGTGTGGCAAACACTTTGCGCCTTTGTCATTATATTTTGATCTTTAAAGTGGAACTTTCACGTTGTAGAAAGTCGCCCTGCAATAATTAAGCATATGGCGACTTGCTGCATAATATGTCTTTCTCTATCGTCCAATACAGGTTACTGGTAACTTTGAGTAGGCGATCCGTCCCTTTAATTGTAGGCAGGCACAATTCTAGAATTGTAGGCAGGGGGTGGAGCCTACCTTCCCTCCTTGGCTGCAGGTAGGCAACCAGCTCCAGAAAGATTTGTTCATTGGTGAAGATAACACAGGCAAGAGAACAGTTCTGCTATAGCTTTAGAAGTTTTTTATTTTTCTGTTAGATATGGAATACCACCATTAGGTGGATTACCATAACTGACAATGCCCTTAGATGTGGCTAGCTCAGTGACCAGGTGCTTTTTGTGGACATTAAGCCCTGGGGGGAAAACCTTGGCCAGTTCTTTCCTCAGGAGTTGCCCACCGAGGCTGCTTCTTTAACCCCTTAACGACTCGGCGGTCACTAAAGGACCACGGAGCATTTTTTTTTTTTTTTTTTTAATTTGAATTCCGGACTTCCCGAACGGCGTGCAGCCGTGGGGGGAGCCCGGAATTCCATGACAGTCATAGTACGTCATGGGTCGTTAACTCGGATCGACCCATGACGTACTATAACCGTCAAGGGGTTAAACATAGTAATCTGAAGACAGAAGATCTGCAGGAAAGGTGAGCAACCCTTTGAGTGCTGCATGTCTACATATCCCACAGTGCCCCTCTGCACAGGGGTTTATCCTTGGAGTTCCTATTGCACACTCCTGCACTTATTGGTTCTATCTGTATGTCTGTTGGGTGTTTTGGAGCAGGTTTATGTGGTACTTAACCCTTTAGCTGCTGGTTTAGCATTCATTTGGGGGATTTTCTGACACTTTTCCTGCTGGTTCAGTGTTTTTTGGGTATCCTAACATGTTCTAGTGATGATTCATGTCTTTTAATATTACACCTTCAATTATGTAAAATTTGAGTTTAAAGGCTCACTTTACCGCATAGGCGCCATTGCTCCACTCACTCCTATGGGACTGTATAGTTTGGGACATATCTCTGCAACTGTTTAACCTAGCGACTTCAGAGATGGTTCATTCTTCTTGTCTGCCCTTGCTCTATCATCTGGTTCACGTTTCCAGTGTGGTGGGGAGCTCAGGGGGCTTCAGGCAATGTTTGGGTACTTTTTCTGGGAAAACTACATTTACCATGATCGCTTGCTTTGCACTCATTTCTGATTGTCTCCTGCCACGGCAGCCATTTTGTGCTATTTCCAGAACGAGTATCCTGCGCAGGGCTTGGACTTTCCTCTGCTGATTAACCCTTTACCTGCCAGATAAGTCTAAGTCTAAATTAGCGATTTCTGGGGTTAAACTTTAATCCTACACATTGTAATTGGATGATTTATGATACTGTAAGGTTATTGACACTATTAGAATGTCTCCTACCATTGGAGCCTGGGGCCAGACCTAAGGATGCAGGGTTCTCTGTGTCCCCTATTGCACATTGCTCTTCCTGTCATTCACGGTTACCTAGAGAATTCTCAGGTCATTTATGCCCAGCATGTTCTGGAGTCCCTGAGAGTCTTCCAGGGACCTCCAGCCATGCATTACAGCCAGTTTGGGTGCAAGAGTTCAAGGCTGCTACTAGGGACCTTAGGTTCACATTGCAACTCTTTCCATCCCAGTTACAGGGGGTCTTTCATTCTTGGCAGACCCCCTCCTCCATCAAGTCTTCCCTGCCAAAACTTCAGGGTGTACCTGATGTGTCAGATTCCTCTGAGGAGGAACTGCTGGTGGATTCAGATATTGAGAAATGTTCTGCGGTGGGCTCCTTTCAGTTTTGGGGGATCCTTTTGAGGCTGATTTTGAGGCTGATCCTGAGCCTTCGGCTGAGGGCCTGATTAGGGCTGGCTTGGCCACCCTAAACATTCCCCTAGTTCAGTAGGTTCCTTCAGATCCCTCTGATGTGTTTCAGGAGCCTAAAAAGCCCCTTACTTGCTTTCCACCTAACCCCACTCTTGACTGCCTTGTGTCTGAAGAGTGGAAGTCTCCGGACAGAAAACAGTCTGTCTCCAAGAAATTTGCCAAGCTTTATCTCTTCTCTTAGGCTGCACATCCTATGTCCAGGCTATCTATGTCTACTGTCTTGCCAGTGTCTGCTGCATCTGCTCTAAAGGACTGGACTGACAAGAAACTTGAGGTCTCCCTCAAGTCCATCTTTGCCACTGCTGGTACTGCCATGCGTCCAGCATTCGCTGCAGCATTGGTGAACCAGGCCCTTACGGTCTGGACTGAACAGCTCACCCATGCTGTTCGTCAGAGTGCTTCTACTTCGGATATGTTTTCCCCTCCTTGCCAACATTTCTGAGGCTCAGCATTCTGTTTCTGCTTCCTTATTTGATGCCATCCGTTTGGTGGCTAGGGTTTCCACCATGTCTGTGGTTGCCAGACGGGCTCTTTGGCTCAAGATCTGGTCTGCTGACACTGTTTCCAAGAAAGAATTGCTCTCCTTACCTTTTCAAGGTCCTTCTTTGTTTGGGCCAGATCTTAAGGATCTGAACAGTGAGGCCACAGGAGGTAAGAGTAACCTTCTACCCTTGGTCCCTAGGAGGAAAATGCTGCTTAAGCATAACTTGTATTTTTGTTCCTTTCAAAATGAGACACATCCGGCGAACCAGACGGTTCCTTCAGCTGCGTGTACCTCCTCCAAGCCCAAGGCTTCCAAGCCTCCTTCGGCATGACTCACCAAACCTGGGTCCACACTCTGCTGTGGGTGATCATCTGCTCTGCTGTCACAGCATTTGGGAGGATTCGGTGGCGCACCCATTCAGGCTCTTCTGGACAAGGATGTTCTAGAGCCCGTTCCATTTCAGGAAAAAGGTATGGGTTTTTACGCAAACCTCTTTGTGGTCTCCAAGATGGACGGCGGTTGTCTTCCTATTTTGGACTTGAAGAATCTCAATTCCTTTGTGATCCGTACTCATTATCACCAGGAGTCTCTACGTATGGTGATTGCCTCCATGTCCCCGGGGGAGTTCCTTGCTTCTCTGGATCTTCAGGATGCGTATTTACACATCACCATTCATCCAGGGAGCCGGCAGTATCTCTGATTTGCCTGCGACCGGGGGCATTTTCAGTTTTCAGCTCTTCCATTTGGACCGTTGACAGCTCCTCAAGCCGTCAACCGTGTCCTGGGAGTCCTCCAGCGGGACGGCATCAGAGTTACTCCATACATGGACAACCTGCTTCTGAAGGCCCCATCTGCGAAACTTCATCAACAGGTTCAGCAATGCATTCATGCTCTCACCCATCACGGGTGGATCATCAACCTGGACAAGATCTTGTTCCATCTCAGCATCTGGTCTTCCTGGGCCTCCTCTTCAACACACAGAAGAGCATGGTTTCTCTCATGGAAGAGGTGGCTCACCAGATCGCCCACAGGGTTTCTGCAGTCCAGGATCAGGTTCCAGCCAAGAAGCTGTCCTCTCTAGTGGGGAAATTCATTTCCACCATAGAAGAGGTACTGTTTGCCGTTGCACACACCAGGGAACTTTGGGCGATATTCCATGCCCTTAGTCATTGGACATCTCAGCTGGAAGACTGTCCAGTCTGAGTACAGTCAGACAACACCATGGCCGTGGCTTACATCAACAAGCAGGGCGGAACAAGTCACACAGCTTGGTTAGAGGTCAAGGCTATTTTGTCCTGGCAAAGGAAACACGTTCCTGCCATATGCGCAGTGCACATTCCCGGCGTAGACAACGTCATGGCGGACTTCCACAAGTGGCACACAGTGGACATTGGAGAGTGGGAACTGCACCCAGAGGTGTTCACCCTCATTGTTCAGAGGTAGGGTCTTCCTTACATCGACCTGATGGCGACAAGACACAACAGAAAGGTTCCGAGCTTCTGCTCTCGATGGAGGGACCCACTAGCTCTGGCGGTGTATGCCATGTCCATTCCTTGGTTATTTCCTCTGGCCTACATCTTTCCTCCCCTCCCAGTGTTGCACAGGGTGTTATGGAAATTACGACTGGAGCACTGTCCAGTCATTCTGATTGCTCCGTACTGGCCTCACCAAGCTTTGTTTCCGGAGCTTCTGGATCTGTTAATAGTGGAGCCATTCCGGCTCCCTTGCCATCCAGATCTTCTTCCACAGGGTTACCTGTGGAAGGAGGATGTTCATCGGCTAGCTTTGACTGCTTGGAAATTGAATCCTGTATATTGAAGAAGAAAGGGTTTTCTTCTGGCGTGGTGGCTATTATGCTCCCTGCCCACAAGCCTGTTTCTTCCAAGATCTACCATTGTGTCTGGTCGACCTTCCTATCTTGGTGTGCCGTTAAGGACCTTTCTCAGGATTTTGGTCAGCCTACGGTCCTGGCTTTTTGCAGAACGGTGTTGATAAGGGCCTCAGCTTGAGTTCCCTTAAAGGGATAGTAATACTTCGTTTTAACTTTATTTTATTTTGTAGGCATTAAAAAAACATGAAGAATGATATAAGTCTTATCTCTCAAACCTTTATGGTTTATGAGATATTCACAAGCAAAGTTCCCCTCCCCGCCCCTTTTACCTAGTGTAAGCCATCTCTTCTCAGATGTGAGTCTGGTTGTATGACAGTACAGATAACAGAAGGGGACAATTTTCTTTGTATGAAAACAATGAAAGCCCTTCCCCCCTTGACAAGTTTTTCAGCTTTTTCCATTATCTTAATTGACGATTGTCCCTCTCTGCAGTCTACCTGGGCATCTCCCTTCTGATCTGGTTGAACAAGGGGGGGATACTTTGTGAATATCTCTTAAACCATAAAGGTTTCAGAGATAAGACTTATATCATTCTTTATGTTTTTTTAATGCCTACAAAATAAAATAAAGTTAAAATGAAGTATTACTATCCCTTTAAGGTTCCGAATTCTGCTCTCTCTGTTTTTCTTTTAGAGGCGC